>MU826850.1:158526-625586 GCA_029204205.1 Desmophyllum pertusum
ACAAATAGTCAAAGTAACTGTTTTTCATTCGATAATTTTCGATACAGCAGTGCAACCAATATACATGTCTGAGACGCGGTGGCTTAATGGTTAGCGCGTTTGACTGCGGACCGTGCGGTCTGGGTTCGAGCCCTGGCCGGGGTCGACACAGTGTGTTATGTTCTTGGGCAAGACACTTTACTCTCACAGTGCTTCTCTCCACCCAGGAGTATAAATGGATATCGGCCACAACATGCTAGGAGGTAATCTGCGATGGACTAGCAATACTCCTAGTGACTTCATGCTACAGAAACCAGGATGGCAGTTATGGGCCACTAGGCTTGTGAAGACTTTAGCTTTTTACCTACCGAAACCAAACATTTAGCTTTTTACTTGTTCTATGTGAAATTAAATTTTATTTTGCAGAACGTTCCTGTATATTTTTAGAGCGTGTCATATCAACATGCCTTTACATACCACGGCAGTTGTTGTCGGCGCCTGTTTTTCCATATCCCTCTCTACAATGGCAGCTGTAGCTTCCAGGCTTGTTCACACATGTTGAAGTTTTTAAGTCACACTTATGGCCGCTTGTCGCACATTCATCCACATCTAAAAATAAAGCAAATCTTAAATTCTGCGTTCACAACAAAAATACAGTAGACATGAGTGTCTGCAATGGTCCGTAAAACGTTGTATATTACTGATAAATAAATTGAAACGAAGATATAAATTAAAGGGGTCACAAAACACATCTCCTCGAATGGCAGATTTTAATCACTTTAGAACCGCAATTTAATACAATAAGTAAAACCGAGTCATATAGACTATCTTTTTACCCTAGAACTGTAAATCAATGGAACTCTCTCCCAGAACATGTGTTTACTCAGGCCTCTGGAAATCCAGAAACATTTAAGCTTTACATTTCTGAGCTCAGTTTTAAAACCTAGCTATTGACCATCCGGGCAAACATCCTCATCATTGAGGGGTGGCCGTATTGGAAAATAATAGAAATTGAATTGCATGTTATAACACTGATATGTTTCTAGACTATTATAGAGGTAGAGTTGAATTTTGGTCTCTTCAAACCCACGTAAACTTTTTGTTATAACGAGGGGTATCCATGTATAATATCGAAATAAAGTTTGTATCATTGTGGTTTCTCAGTGTTAGCCACCTACGCAGACATTCTTTTTGGGCCAGCCAAAAAAATGTCTTCGTAGTAGGCTAGGTCTCTCTGTAGGACCAAGTAAACAGTCTCAGTCTGTGTAATAGAGGTAGATTTTGCCGTATAAGATGTGTCAGTTTGTTTAGGATCTGAACTGTCTGTAATATAGAAAGAGGAATCCGGAGGTATGAAGAAGTTTGACTTTATCCTCATTTCCAAGGTAATCAAGGTACTATCATGTCTGTCGGTGTCTGTCTGTCTGTCTGTCTGTCTATCTGTCTGTCCGTCTGTCTGTCTGTCTGTCTGTCTGACTGACTGACTGACTGTGATTGGTTTTCTACCTGCTTGTCTGTCTATCTCAGTGTCTAGATCTGTCTGACTGTTTAACTGAATGACTATCTGTTTGTCTGTCTGTCTACCCACCTTGACACGTGTTTTTAGAAGTGTTTTTATACCCAGTAGCACAGTTACATATGAAGGATCCCAGGGTGTTGATACACGATGAGACTCCTAAATCACATGAATGGCGTCCAGATGAACATTCGTCCACATCTTTAACAAAAATGTGGAAAGTTATATTTTACACTTTACTGATTATTCAATACTTCCTATCCCAGATATGATATAAAGTGTAACTCTCAAATTCTTTATTCTATAGATATAACGATCATGCAAAACTGCAGCATCATAATTACTTGCTTCTTTTGACCAAATAAGGTAGCAATCATATCATGAGCCTTCGTTTGCTTTCACCAGCGGTCTGTGTACCACAGGTCCGTCAACGCGTGCGTAGTAAGGAACGAGACTTTGGACCCGAGAATGAAAACGTCGACTTCAAAGAATCAACACCGTATGTTCGAAAAGCATTTCTTACCTTTGCAAATGTACTTGCCATCTAACTTATAGCCTTTCCGACAACCACAACGATACCCAGTATTTGTGTTAAAACACAATTGTTCACACTTAGAAAGACCACTTCGACATTCATCTTCCTCTAAACAAAAACAAAACATAGAAACTACTGAATTATTAAAGTCATAAAACCAAAAAACTAACTGATAGCCTTTCTGACAACAGCAATGATACCTTGGTATACATAAAAAAACTAAGCTCTAACTTATCATATTTTATCAGCTGCGTCCAGTTAAATTAAATGGTCAGCTGGTCCTTTACAAAATGGCGTCTTGTGTGTTCACTGGGCGAAAACAGGTTTCACATTCTACATTTAATTCTGTTATTGAAGGAAAGTCTTCCGATATGACCGAGGACGAAGTGAATTTAAATTTATGTGAATTTCTAAGATCTTAAAGAAAATTAACAAGGACTTAGTTACGCCAAGGCAATTTTTACCATGACAGTACTAAAGGAAACCTCAGAATAACACTTACTAAGGGTCTTACTATTAAAGGTAGAAAAACACCAAACAGATTACTAATTCTGCGTAGCATTCGCTTCTTTTCCAAGTGCGCGAGCTAGAGACGAGTGAAAACTTGGAACGAATTTCCGTCTCGCCCTCGGCTGAGCTTTCGCGCGCCTCTCGAGAGTTCTCGGAAAGTAAACGACTGCTACGCGGCCAAAGAGATTGTGATAATAAGCCACAACTGAACAACAATGGTCAAGACTAGAGACGATTGGCCGAACGGCGAACTTTAATGAAGCTACGTCACGGATGGCGCATCATTCGCAATCCGTCTTAATCTTCCTCAGTTTTAATCATCCTTGTTCCTGTTTGGTTTCAGATTAATTCTTCAATGGTGATTTTTACCTTTGTAAAACATTATTTTGAGGTTTCCTTCAATTCGAAAGTAATTTGATTTGTTCATCAGAATAACGACTTAAAATATCGTGACATAGCTCCTTTAACAATTTAAGATAAATTTCTCAAGACGAGCCATAGCATCTTTAACCTTACCATATGATGTTACCCACTCGTACGCTTTTATCCATATGTTGAAGTTAAACGTGTACGGTGCAGAACCGTCAACAGTTATTACAACCTACAGTGTAAAAAAACCTTACTCAAATCACTGACGTCAGACGATGATCCCAAGTTCGAGATTCTCCTAACCGATTTTCAAAGTTTCTTTAAACGTTAGTTCTGAGAATTTGGAATTTGATACCAAAATATCAAACACGAGAGACAGTGTTTCATCGGGATATTTAAACACCCAGAAGAGAGTTGAAAATACGACGCATAGCAAAGTATTTTTGACGAAATTCGAGGTGTTTAGAAATGTGATGAAACACTGTCTCGAGTGTTTGATATATCTTCTCAATCGAAACAAAAACTAAGGAGTAAACGGAGAAATAAAAAATCGTAAAAATATCCAAACCTCCTGGTAACACGACACTGGTCCATCTTGGAGGTAGTTACCAAGAGTACCAAGGTTTTAATCTGTCGTTTTCGATGTCAACCAAAACGCAAAAGAAAAAATACTGGCACCCAGGAGAAAAGGAGCTTTATTTTCATTAGCATTATTGTTTCTTTTTTGTCACTAAGTTCGCGCCGCATCAATTCTTAGTCATAGTATACAGCAACCTCGTTCCCAGGCTATACAGATTTAGATCCAGATGCTTTCAAAGGGGTAATGGAGTGATGATGTGGCCTTTCTTGCTTAAAAATGGAGAACTTGCACCTTGCATTCTTTCAATAGCAACCTTACGCAAACCACGACGGCGACGGCAACGAGAACGTCGCCAAACAACAGTTTTAATAAACAGTACAATAGCTCTGCATGTGCGTTTTAATTATTTGTACATTTCTTAGCCGTGCTCTGCAAAACAACAACGTGACATGACCAAATTCTGCGTTTTGTGGAAAACGTGAACCACACGGCGAATTGTTCAAGTTTCTGTTTAGAATCGACTGCGATCTTTACATATTCAGCCGAGGATAGCTCTGGCACCGATGGACAAACTGAATGCATCTAGATTATCGCGAGATTCTTAGTAAAATATAAATTCATTTTTTAATCGACGTTCACCTGGACGTCACCGTCGTGGTTGAGTAAGGTCCCATAAAGGGGGTAGACGGGCCCCCTGGGCCCACCCCTAGATCTGCCACGATAAACTATATTAAATATTTTATCAATATATTTCATTTAATTGCATGTATTTTACCTTGTCCAGTTTCCATCTAGCGTACAACGCACCATTTAATCGCTTAATTTTGATGGCCTTGATGGGTTTTTTGATATACTTGGCGTAGCGGTAAAATGTATCTGTGCTATAAAGAGTAAAACACAATTTCTAATTAAAATAATATATGTAAAATAAGTTATGGTAAATTTTAAGCCTGGTAGAAACACTCAGTGCAGGGGCACCCAAAGGGGCCTGGGAATTAATTAAACATCGATGGAAAACCATTAATTCGAATCTTGTGTTAATATGATTTTGCTGTTTATTGTTTTGTATATGTACGTTTTTTTTCTCGATCCAGTCTCTTTCCGATCTACTCAAGTCAGCCAGCGCAAAAATAGTAATTATTCAGTGAAAATTTCCAGGAGAAAAAATAGACTGAAATATTTTGCCAGCCAGCAAGAATTCCGCTGGGGAATACATAAAGTGAGGAACAGATTCGTTGGGTGCCCCTGTCAGTGAGTGACGTAAGCTACTCCGAGTTGAGTCTCCCAAACAGGAGTCGAACCTATGACCATCGGCACACCTTGTGATAAATCGGTGGTTTCTGTAGAGTAGAGTCTATTGCTAGCTATACTCCCTCTGGATGGGACAGTGGTCGATCGCAGATAATCCCGCCCTCGCAGCAGGTTATCCATGTAAGAATAGGCGAGAAATATACGCATACGCCTGCAGGATACCCTGCGAGACAGAGATTGACTTCTCTTTCGGCGCGCGCGCGACGAGAAGTCGCAGGGTACCTGCAGGCACCTGCAGGGTGGATGGTGGATTGTCCTGACTCTGACTGATAACCCAATCATACGGATGATATAAAAATGCATTACATCAGTGCTTATAACTCCAAGACAGCCAAATTGTAAGACTGCAGTATTGTAGCTAAATAAAACACCGTAATGTAAGGTTTTTATCCTCCTTACCTGCCAGTTTCAAAATCATCTTTTCCATTATTATTTCCAAGTTCAATGGATCCTGTCGCCTGGTCGTTCATCCCGATCATATCAATAAAAACTCTTGCGTCCGTCCCAGCCTGGTAATCTTTGGCGGTTGTGACTCGGATTTCGTATTCTATGGGCATTCGTAAAAAACACCACGATTACACTGACGGTGGCAAGACTGTTCAGATAAGCTTATATAAGCCATGCTTTGATCAGCTATCTCCGGGATGATAAAAAGAAACCTAACATCATATTGGTGGTTTTCATCAACGTTACAGACCTGTTTGCTTGCATGAACAACACCAGAAATTAACAGGTAAAAGAGCAGGCAGAGAGAGCAAATTGCTATGGAAAAAAGAAGATTGCGTACTCGGAGTACATACTCACTTGCTCCATCAACTGGTATATACATTAAAAACAGCAGAATAAAAAGAACATTAAATCCTGTTCTTGGCATCTTGAACTGGAGACAAACAGGACCCAATGTATTATACGTAATGAACAACAGATTCAGAGTGGGTCGTCTTTGGACTGTAATAATATATAGATATATTTGCTTGAAATTTGAAATAATAAACTTCATTGATTGTCCAGCCGTTAGACTGAGTACGACATACAAACATCTACAGAATGAAATATTTAAACTAAAAACAGCTGAGAAGATATTAAAAATTTGATCATTTGAACTTCGAAGAGACAGAGTTGCTGTGTTGTAAGATATGACTTGAAATGACTCAGTCGTGTTCCTGATGCCGTCAAAATCCACTCCGCTTCACTGATGGGTAATTAAAATTACCAAGTAGACTTTTTTTTACCGTTATTTATTTTTTTATATTTTTTTTTCGGCTTGAAAAATTTATTTAAGTTTCAACAGTGGTTTAGCCTATTGTGGCGATTTTAGTCAAAGGTAAAGTGAATTTTTTTCTCTAATGACTATACACTTGATACTAGTAACAATACAGTACAAACTAATTACATGTACTGCAGTTAAAAGAAAAGAAAATTTAAAAAAAGAGAGAAAAAAGTTGGGCGCACAAGAAGGCTGATTGTAGGTAAATATATACATTTCAAACTGTACTAAAAAAAGGTATCAATTTGCGGAAGAGCACATTCTTCTATTTGCCATTGCAAAAACACTTTTCTTTGAAATTTTTCTAGATTTGGTTTCTTTTCCGGGCACTTACAACGGCAATACCAAGTAGACTTATCAGACAAGGGCAATTCAAATCTAATTCAACTCACTTCGCGTACAAACGAATCACAATCGAACAAAGTAAATACATTAAACGAAATGAAAATAGTGTTTACAACTCTGAACAAACGTTGAAAGGTCATACAATACAAATAAAGAAAATTACAAAGTGAAGCCTTATCGGACCCCTTATTACTTTTGTTGAGATTTTAAGGGCTTTCAGCGTCTTTATAAACTAGTGGAAAAAGTTTAAACAAACTTGACTTTGTAACAGACGAAATACACATTCATTGGCTAATAATGAGAATAGCTAATTGCTGTTGCAATAAAATAATTTATTTTTCCATAACGAACAGTCTCGAAACAATATATATATGGCGACAACAATGGCTGGCTGGTTAGCACCTTGAGTCTAAGCGAACTGAATGACCGATAGCCGCCATCTTGCAAATTATGCACGTGATTTCTGAGGGAGGAAACAATTTATACAATCTGCACACCTTGTGTTTCTAATACAGTTTCGTAGCTATCATAGAGAATATTCTGAGTTTTCAGATAACGTCGCGTGGGCTTTTTATCAAAAATAATTGCTTGCGTACGAATTGGGAGGAACTATTCCAAACTATAACTTACAGTAATTATAATGGAATCAACATTCAATGATCCGACTCTCAAATAGGCTATGCCTTAAATGGATAGCCCAAAATAAGATCAACCTACTTTAGCACCCCAGTTGACCTATAATAGTACTGATTAGCCCCGAAAATAGCACTGATTAGCCCCGAGAATAGCGCCCCGGTTAGCCTACTATAGCCCCGAGAATTGGTTAGCTTTTTTTGTGGGTTAGGGTAACGTCTGATCTGATTTTGGCTTATCCATTCTAGTCACAACCCTCTCAAATATGATCTTGGCAGCCTAGTCCCTAGTCGTTCTCTTTCTCTCTTGAGCGAGCGCGAAGTACACTTAAGGACCTGGGAACGGGTTTGTGTGCCGCATTCGGTGACGTCATGAAATTTCGCGCCAAATCGAGTAAGCGGGAAGGGAACGCCTGGGTACTAGGCTGTGATCTTGGCATTGACTATTGAGAGAAGCAGATTTTTCGAAGTTCTTTTCAATGTTTGCCCTCTGACAGACCGCAGACAACTTGCATTATAATATGAAAACCGTCATGGCGGCTGTCGTGAACGTTGATCTATTGTTCAAAATAATTTAGGCCAGTAGTTTCAGTAGCCTCCTCTGCAGGCAACTCTTACATAAAGGCACGAGTGAGAGACTGGTACGGAGGACAAAAAGGTGACTGAGTGGGGCGGAGGAGGCTATAGTTTAAGATGTTTTACTTACTTTAGTTATAGTTTGCGTTTCTTTTTTCATCATTATTATTTATTATGATGATGATCGCAATTCGTATTTGGCTGTAAGTCGACGCTTTAACTCTTTGTGGTAGATATTCGTCGTCGTTCTTAACAGAGGATGGATAAACGTGCAGCTAGAACTTCAATTAAAATTTACTTCGCGGCTTTCCGTGAGTAAATCTATGTATATTTATATAATAGTAAATTTGAAACCCAAAATGGCAGAGATTTGTAGCCAGTTTTTCGTTAACATCTAAGGGACTGTGCAATAATTACCAGGAGGGGGGGGGGGGGGGGGGGTTGGAAAACCAGAGGGGGGGGGCATAAAGTAAAATCAAAGCAAGGAGAGGGGGGGCACTAGGTAAAATAAGTCACTCAAGAGGGGGGGCTTAACATTTTATTTCAAGTACATATTACATTGGCGAATCCATACCTATTTATAAGGTGGGGACCGAAAAATTTTCCGGCCCTTCGGGCCTAGCTATCCTTCCGGACCTGAAAATAACACACATGCTCTTTTCCTTCTGCTATGGTTCTGTTGAACATTGCTACGGAGGTGATGTTTGTTCCAGACGCGGATGTCCAACAATTAAACATGCAGTAGGAGCTAGCTCTTCTTTCTGTTATAAGATTTTAATCCACAGGTGCGTGTAGAGAAAATGTAGGGTACTTGTATAAAGGTGTGTGTATACTGTGAGGGGGGGGGGGGGGGTTGTACATAATTTCTGACTGATTAGAGGGGGGGCAATAACTAAATTCACTCCTTTAGGAGGAGGGGTGGTATTACCTAATATTTGGCTACATGAAGCCCATTTTCCAACCCCCCCCCCCCCCCTCCTGATAATTATTGCACAGTCCCTAAAGCTCTGTTTTCAACAATTTTTCGGTTTAGATTATTTTTCCATTTTTCCAATTTAATGGCTATTGCTAGTCTTGAGCTACTAATAAAAGTTGAGTAAAACATGACAAATATCTGGAGAATCCGGGTATCTGGATTCCAGTACATCAAATTAACCCTCATTTGGCGTGCAATGGTCCGTTAGCTCAGTCCGGCAGAGCGTGGTGCTGATAACGCCAAGGTCGTGAGTTCGACCCTCACACGAACCATCCTTCATTTTTGCCTTCGAAGAATCAGTGAACGCAATTACTTACAGTAAATTATTTTTTTCAGTATTGGATAACAATTAATACATTCTATCAAATAATGGACAAGTCTTCAAGGCCGAGTTAGTTTGCTGCTAGCCAGCCCACGTGCATTCAAACAAGTACGGTAATATCAGAGGTCTATAACTAGTTATAGACCTCTGGTAATATTAACTTTATTTTACTTTAAAATAAGTGTTCATCGTGCATCCGATTACATGGTGAATTCAGTTCAGCCCGGGGGCTGGAATCTTGTTGCCATTTAATATATGACGAATTTCAGTCCGGACTGAAATATAAGTCACCATCTTGTTTCTTTGAAAACACAATCACTGCGCATGCCCAAGTTCACTTTTCAGCCGAGGCTGAAATTCCATTCCGATTAAATTGGCTTTTTTGACCGGGCTGAAAATTCCAGCCCGGTTGGGCTGAATTTCAGCCTGGACTGAAACCTTGTCCATGCAATCGCCAACTTCATTTCAAGAGGATTTGTTTCGGAAGACGAGCTGAAATCTCAGCTAACCGAGACGAAATTTCAGCCCAGGATGAAATTCGCTATGTACATAGGCCTGCTTCAGTCTCGAAAGACTATGCAGTAAGCCTGGAATATGTATGGTCGCGGTTGATACTTACGAGGACGGAAAACTTCCCATCCTCGACCTCAAAGTGTGGATTGAAAAGAAAGAAGTAAACGGAGCTAAGAAGGAGAAAGTTATGTACCAGTTCTACCGTAAGCCTATGGCCAACCCGCTCCTAATCATGGCAAGATCGGCGATGCCAGAGAAGGTGAAGAGGACAGCACTGACACAACAAGCACTGAGGATCCTGGGAAACACCTCGCTCGACTTGTCAGACAACAAGAAAGCCGAGCTGCTGTCGGAATTCTCAGCCAGGATGCGAGCAAGCGGATACGGCGCCAGATACCGTCAGGAGATCATCATCAGCGCCATGATGGCGTTCGACAGGATGAAGAAAGAGCAGGAGGATGACGGCCGGCCAATCAACAGGCCGCGCTCCTACCAGGCCGAGGAGAGACGGAAGAAAAAACTGTCGACTAAGACCCAGTGGTTCAAGACTGGTGGCTACTCAACCGTCATGTTCGTCCCTGCCACCCCCGGCGGCAGACTTGCAAACATGCTGCGGGAGGTTGAAGAGAGGAATGGGACAGACCGCGGGTGGCGAGCAAAAATCGTAGAAAGAGGAGGTAAAAAGATGAGCTCAAGGTTGATGAAAGATCCCTGGGCAGGGCCGTGCAACAGAGCAGACTGTCTAGTGTGCCGCAGCGCGGAGACAAGGCCCGACAGGAAGAGAGGAGGGACCATGCTCGCGGAATAGCTGCTGCTACCTGATCGAATGCCGCGACTGTAGGACCAAGGGGCCGGACACCATCCCCGACGGCGGTGGAAAGGTGGTGGGCGGAGCGGGTAAGCCGATGGTCTCTTACTACATCGGCGAGTCGGCGCGAAATGGATTCACCCGAGCACTAGATCACCAAGACGCGACCAGGAAGCGGCAGACAAACAACGCCCTGGGCAAACACGTGGTTGACTACCACAGCGGCCGGCAGGTGACCTTCGACATGTGGATCACCAGCACCCACAAGGACCCGCTGACCCGGCAGGTGCAGGAGGGAGTCAACATCGTGACAGGACTACCAAAAGACTTGGGAATGGAACAACTCCAAATGAACAGTAAACTGGAATATCTGCAGCGAGCCGTCCCCCAGACCAGGACCCAACGAGGAGCAGCACAATGAGTTGCGGAGCAATAAAGATATTTTTGCGACCAGAGTGACTGGACTGGCACGGTTTGCCAAGCTTATTCTTATTTTAAATCTTGTATATGTGCACAAATACACAAAGACGAATCACCAGAGCGTAAGAATAGAACTGTGTACATATCCTAATTATATACTATTATCCTAAGAAACTCAAACAATAAGACAATTTAGACAGCACCTTAGGGAATCAATATTCACGTTTTATTTTTTACTTGTCCAGCATTTTTAACGTAATTTTTTAAAAATAAAAATAAAAATAAAAAAAAGGTCCTGAAGAGAACCCTGAGAGGTTGAAAGTTCTAGACAAGCCAGCGAACTTTTTCATGCTCCGAACTGTTGTAAAATATATAAATCTAGAAGAAAATGGTTGATACTTAGCTCAATGAATAAATTCATAAGACATAATTTTTGTATGAGTCTTACTTTAGAATCATTTTTATCTTCGTTTATTTTGATACAAAAACAGATACCAACTTGGTTGGAAGAAAAATACATTAAAAATGTTAATTCAAAATGTTAAGTCGAGGGACCGGGGAAGGAAAACGCTAAATGTGAGATGCAAAAAAACCGATTAATTATGAATTATTTATATCGATACATTTTAATTTACGTCTTTACGAGGAACATTTTTGTACAAATTTGCACCAAGGAAGGGCTCTCGATAGACGTTAAAATTAGAGGTAGCGACTTAAAAAAAAATATTAAGAATATTAGACTGGAGAATCCGGGTATCGATCCCGTACCTCCCGCATGCTAAGCGGGCGCTCTACCATTTGAGCTAATCCCCCTGCGTACAATCACATGCGTGCAATTAAGCATTACTTGAATCACATGAATACCATCCTCTGTTTGAGTGGTCAGTGTTACTATTGAGATTTTGAGACGAAATACAGACTTACTTTGACGGTTGAGATTTTGGTCCACTAGTGCAGATTGAAGAGTCATCTATAAAGCGACTTTTTGCGAGATCACCAGACTCGTAACCAGTCGCTATTTATATGTTTTTGGGATGAGAGAAGATTGGATACGATAGTGGATTGAGGCGCGCGGGGGGTATGGGAAGGGACGAAGGCCCCCAAGCCCCCATGATTCCCCGCGCGCCACAATCCACTCTCGTATCCAATCTTCTCTCATCCCAAAAACATATAAATAGCGACTGGGTACGAGTCTGCGAGATCACTTTTATATTTCGCCCTCCGGCCAAAGAGAGAAGAAAGAAAAGAGGCCGAGAAGTGATCTCGCAAAAAGACGCCTTACACAGCCCGGGATGACAAAAAAAAACACCACACGTGACTCAATTAACATTTATTTTAAACTTTATTGAACCATACAGATCAAGATGACACTTAAATTTGGATTGGTGGACCAAATCTCAACCGTCACACTCTTAGAAACAGAAGCCAAAATAGAAGGGAAATTTTGCAGTGGAATAATAAATCCCTTATTCGATAGTTTAACATTTAACACGCGCGGACATTTTGCTAATTGCTCATATGGCTACGCAACTCAGCTCGCAAAAAAAAATCAAATAAGGTGTATATATTAACGAGCCACCTCTTGGTCCTTAGTCAGTATTTTGGGATCTGGTAAGTACTTTCCTTTTATTCTCCACTGAGACATCAGTGTGACAGGTGCCAGGGGGGTTGACCCGTGTGAGGTTGCCATGGTTACCTCCTCATTTGCATTTTGCTCATGTTCATTTGTCTTTTGCCCACGTTCCTCACAATCGGCACCTACCCTCCATTTAGGCATTGCTCTTCGACAAGTTAACCAAGACCAACACCTTTCATATTGATCAGCAGAAAGCAAACGCTCTAAGTTCGTTCATGACCACTAATATACAACCATCCTTTAGCTGTTTGAGATTAACACGTCGAACGCACTCTCTTAATCTGTGATTACTACTAGTATATACTAATAATTAAGGAAAGGGTTGGAAAATAACGTTGGCCTGTTGGTCTAGTGGTATGATTCTCGCTTCGGGTGCGAGAGGTCCCGGGTTCGACTCCCGGACAGGCCCGGAGAGTTTTTATTCTTTTGGATTGGAACAACTTGGTAGGTTTTTCAGACGGTGAAACAATGTTTACGGAATGTTCATTGCCATACCAGTCCACAATAATATAAAATTCATATCTTCAAGCCGCCGTGTAATTTTCTTTTTATTATATACAGCTGTTTCGAGAAAGGTTGTCGGAAAAAAAGCGTACGCGACACGCGACAATCCCGAAAGGTAATCTGGGAAATGATCAGCAAGGTACGTTCCTGACACTGTAGCTGTCGAACCTACTTTTGTTGCTTTCTTTTAGCACTCGCAAACATACGTCCATGGCGTCTCGTGCCATTTTCAGAGATTTCCCTGAAATGCTGAAGTCAAGGAACCGTGAACTTAAAACTACCCACAATACCTTTCGGGATTGTCGCGTGCGCTTTTTACGACAACCTTTCTCGAAACAGCTGTAGACAAAAAACGTTAACAAAAGCCGGGGAAATGAAGTCATTGATATCCTCACTAGTGAGGATATGGAAAATACGCCACTATGGTCCCGGATGTAGTTTCGTATGAATTTTACGAGTGTTTCTATTTTCCAGTATTTAAATTGTTGCTAAAGTGAAAACAGTAAAATGGCTCATCGCAAACCGGTAGAACCCTCAGTTAAAAACTTATAAAATTGATAGACTATCTCTCTACGTAGAGATAGGGGATTTCCGTACCTTGTGTATCAGAGGTTTTTCTGGCGCGATTTGGTGACATATCGGACGAATCATGGCAATACTGATTACAAGTCATCACTGAACTTAATTATAGGGCGGGAGGAATCACTCACTTATGCTGAGACAATTGTTGTCAATTTCATGTTGTAGTACTGATGACTGACTTTGAATGCTCAAAATTTGGGCCATTCGTAGTCAGTTTCATAACGCATGGTAATTTTAGCAGATGTACTTTCAATGGCCCTTTTCACAGTTAACCTGAAATATTTGCATAACAATACAGCTAAACATAGAAGCGAGGCAATTTCGGGCACAAGCTGCAAAACATCGTGATTTTCTTGAGCTCCTTGAACTATGTTAGTATAAAAATAGTTTTAAAACGGAGAGGAACTAAATATACAACTCTTTTAGTTAAAATTTGCCGTAAAGATCGTAATCCAATCTCCCTGTTGCTTATGCGAATCTACTATTTAACAATTAGATTATGAGCTCGAGATTTCTATGATGTGATAGTTGATGAGGCCGTAGGCCGAATCAACTATCACATCATAGAAATTGAGAGCGAATAATCTAATTGTTTTAGTAAAAATTATAACAATTGTCTTGTTAACTCTAAATTCCCTTCCAAAACTTCGGACAAACGAGAAGAAACCGCAATTTTGTAGACGACCTCAAGTCACTGCACACTAATGGCTGATAGTGTGCAGCAGCTTAGCCAATCAGATTGTCTCATTTGCATTAGTGTACAGTAGATTTTTACTAATTATTAATAGAGACAAGTCGTTTTACGATTTTTCTAAAAACAACGTAAACTAAAAGAATTGTAGTTCTTCTGCATTTTAAAACAGTTTTTATACTAAAAGAGTTGAAGGAGCTCAAGAAAAACACGATGTTTTGTAGCTTGTGCCCGAAATTGCCTCGCTTCTATGTTCAAGTGTATTGTTATGCAAATATCACAAGTTAACCGTGAAAAGGGCTATTATTTTAGAAGACTCTAAATAACCTAAAATTAGCCTTAGAAGGCCCGAATGGCCCCGAATGAACCCTAATGAGCCTGATCTCCCTGTTCCCGGAGAACATGCCCCTGGGGACCCCCCAGTGGCTGGCGATTACAAAATTTCATTTTCCCTTCTCATGCTAGTTTGGGTGGGCGCGCTCTAGGATTTCAGGCTTTTGCCAATTTCCGCTTTTGTCCGATATTTGGTGTTTTCTGTTGTCAATATATATTTTTCAAATATGAATTCTGCAATATTTGTGAGTTCTAAAGCATTTATTGATTGAATTTGAGGGTTGTTATAAGTTTTCATACAATTGTGTCCAAATTTTGTCGCGGACTTTACTATATACCAATTATGACAATTATGTCATAATTTTTCACCCGAAAAATGTTCTACTCCAAATGATATGTAAGTCCCAGTCTTCCAGTCTAAACCTGGAGACATCGCAAGACCTTTTAATACAACAGATATTTGCACAGCGTAGTTTCCGTAGTGTAGTGGTTATCACGTCCGCCTAACACGCGGAAGGTCGCAGGTTCGAGCCCTGCCGGAAACATTTTTTTTATAGTTATTAATGAGAAATTAAAAATCTACTTCATATTATTTTTTTTTTGGATAACGACAATTTTCTTGTATTATCAATGAATAAACTGATTAGTGAGAATTTGTCAGATGCATGTTTGTTGCCCTTGGTTTAATAGGTCAGGTTTATAAAGGGAAACAAGGGTCTAGAAAAATTTTACCTCAAATGAAAGTCCATGTGGTCAGGATTTCGAAAATAATATTCGTTTGGTTTCGGTCCGCCTTGATTTTCTTGTAGAGGGCTTCAAAGTCGCCCCTTTTGACACTAGCCCGCCGCCATCTTGGAAGTTACGAATGGAATCGAGGCTATGACGTTAAATTAGTCAAGGACATGTGTTGCGTGACATGCTCGTACAACAAACAAGTCGCATTTGCGATCGACGCAAGGCCTTATCAGGAGGGTAATCCGCCTTATCAGGAGCTTAACGCGTACCTTATTATAGCAAATTAACGCGACTTAAATTAACGCGAATTGGAGGAGAAATTACTTCCGAATAAAGGAAAATAACGCGAAAGAGAAGGTTAAATTTCAAAATGAAGGAAATTAACGCGATTGACACAAAGAAAAAGTATATTTTGGCCGAAATACAAGCACTCAGAGGTCGAGAACTGGTCTTCTGAAAGCGAGGGTGAACTGGAAAAGAGTTGTTTCCTAGGTGTCAAATACCAGAATTTGAGGTAATAATAATAATGGAAATTATAGACTGCAAACTGCAGTCGTTTTTTCTCTAAATCGCTGGTCGCAAGGCGCGAAGCGCCGAAAGCGTGGATCCTCGCGTGCGAAGCGGGCGAGCCTCACACGCTTACGGACCTGTGAGGCGCACACACTCGCTCCAGACCTTTCGTTCAAAGACCGCGCGCATTTGTTTGACAGACAAACGCAAAAAATACGACTGTTTTGCAGTCCATGGGAATTAAGGTCGCGGAAATTAACGCTCCACTTAATTAATGTCGCGGAAATTAACGCTCACAAAAATTAACGCGACTTAAATTAACGCGAATTTTCCATATTCGCGTTAATTTCGTGGAGCGTTAATTTCCTATAATAAGGTATTTGATTGGCTGGCATGTATGGACGGTACTGCACTATGTTGACAAATGCATTTTAAAATTGCAGATTCAATGCAGCGCTAAAATACAGTCAGTACAGTAATAAGCTCTATATTGATATATCAGGTCAAGGGAGGATGATCTAAGAAAAGGATTCCCCGTGCCCCATGATAAATTTTTGGATCTATTAATAGTTTCGCCAGCCTTGCTGTGAAAGTTATTTTTAGTTCCTTCAGATCGAGGCTCCGACATCACATCGTTACTCGAACTGACCAATCAGGTAGCGCTCTTAAGATAGCTCTGCTATGGACTGAAAGTTAAAAATAGATTTCAAAAAATTATCATCAGAAGCGACCCATGTATGGAGGAAATTAATTTATGCTTCTCTTATCAGGCTTATGATCAAGCCGCGTTTGCGAATCGTTTCCCTGAGAACACCTGCAAAGTCTACATTGATGAAATCTTTGTAAGTAAAGTGCTGGTTTTATGAAGAAATGATGCAATATGGATCTTGTTATCCACCGTTTCACATATGTTCTACCACTGGTCATATTACTACTCAACTCTGCAAGATTTTCAAAAGGTATACATATTGAGCTTTTACATAATTTTTTTTAATCATGCTTGTTTTAGGGCTACTAGGACTTCGCACTAATTCATATTCGCCCTGGTTGATATTAAAAAAAAAACAGGTTCGCCTAAAGTTATTGATGCACGTCGCAAGGCTATAAGCCGAGGTGTGCACAGTGGTATTGCCTTTGCCAACTTTAAGGCCCACAAGTTCTCCTACTTAAACATCGCAAGTATTGGTACAGATTATGTCCTGAGTGGTACAGAATGTGGTCTTGCCTGTGTCAACATACCGTCATGTTTCTCCTTTAACCTGGCTGCATTCTCCGCCGATATCAACGGAAGAATATTGTGTGAGCTGCTCCCATCTGATAAGTGCAACAACTCGGACAAGTTCGTCGCAAGCCAGGTTTTTCATCACTTCAGTATCGGGGTAAGTATTGATTACTTTAAAAAAATACCAACTGAGGTTGCAGCTGCCATTATTGCGAATATGTCAGTTACAAATTTCTACGATTTTTTGCTACAAGTTTTAGCGAGGGGTGAAAAAGCTAAGCAGTGTAAACTACGTTTGGTAACTTCTTTGCGAAAACGACAATTATTTGCCACCTGCTTTAATGTCTTTAATTTGTAATCCAAATTACTTCACGAACCGGCAAGAGGGCTTACGAAGGTAGATCCGCCATCTTGGATGTAAAGATTTTACAAAAAACTGAAAATCTCGATTTGAAAAAAAAACTGTAAACTATGTATTAAAAAAACTCTCATTATGGGCTCGTTTACATGGAAAGAAGGTGACCCTGCTGCTGTTAAAACAGACATATTTCTAAATTTTAACTTTTTTTTATAAAACACGCAGAACTTTTTCCTGGACGCGTCAATGTGTTCTTCACGGAGTCCAGCTGTCTCACCTGTTGACCGCTGTCCCCTGGAGATCGCAGTCTTGCCTTATATTGACGATAAATGCCTGAACGTTGGTAAGAAACTTTAACATTCAGTTCGGGGAACAAGTACAAGTTGATGGCGAAATCCCGCCGACTGAGCCCGCGGTTATGCTCTCGAAGTTGCTAAGCAACATGACGTATATGCTGGCGCGATTACTTTCGGGGTACTCGTGAATGCTCGCGCTAGTTTCTGATTGGATAAAAAGATTCGGGAAAACTCTTCGAGGGCCTCCACGAAGATTTGCCAAAAGCGGCACTCAGTGTTCCGCAGACAGAACCTGATACATTTTCCCATAGCTCATGCCGGCCTTTTCATATTAAATGAACTTTCATGTGTAACAAGAGTTTAATTATTCTTCTATTTTCCTTCTTAGATACAAGTCTCATTTTACTGAGTAAAGGTCAAAGGAAAAAATCACTCATGCATCTTTTAACCCGAGATATTCGTTCAACTTTTCTGAGGCCGTGAGGGTGTGTGAAATTCTGAACGGTACTCTGGCAACGTTAGGACAAGTGCAAGTGGCTTGGAATAATGGATTTCAGCGATGTAGGTGAGTGTGTGGCCTCCTTAACCACGTGAACATTGTAGAGGGGGAGGGGGACAGGGGGAGGGGGACAGGGGGATGGGGGACAGAGGGAGGGGGGACAGGGGGTGGGGGGACCTTGTACTCCCGGTTCCCACCCGCCTCTTTTTGCTTTTTTCCCTCCCCGCACCCCGTTACCCCCGGGTTCTTTCCCTCCCCCCCCCCCCCCCCCCCCCGCTGTGTCCCACTTTCTATGCTATTCTCTTTCGTACTCTCGTCACTTGCTTTCACGATTTATAACAGAACAGAGTACAGTTGAGGCTTTTTATTGTTAACCTAGTATTTTTTTATTTAACATAATTTCTACTTCTTACAACTACTTCAGCTTTGGTTGGCTGGCGGACGGCATTACTGTCCTTCCAATGCAAGAACGTAGGAGCGATGGCAAATGTCGCGGTGCTGGCCTCAATTCAGCTGATTCATCACAAAGGAAAGGCTGGAAGATCGATGCTTACTGCGTTGGTGTTGAAGTACCGTAAATCATCAACCTCTCGATCTCAGGGCTTTTCCCTTTTAGAGGGAAAAGGTATCGAAGTTGCGTAAATGCTAATAAACGCCAGGGGCGTGCATATGATCGTTGTAACTAGTTTTAGGGGGTGAGATTCTGTTGTTTGTTACCACTTAGGGTGTTACTGACAATATATAATAGTTATCCTGGTACCTTTTAGGGTACTAAACCGAAAAATATATATATGATGGGAACTAGTTTAGTTTTAAAATTGGTACCTTTTAGGGGTGAAAATGAATTTGAGCCACACCCAGAAAGTGAGAGTATTGTACCTTTTAGGGGTTTTTTTTCAAAATTTCCAACGATCACCCCCGTCACTTTTAGGAGTTTCCCCTCGTAGTTTATTTTACGATATATTCAGGCCTCGCTGATATTGCAACTAGCCTGCGTCGTAGTTCGTAGACGAATATTCACCCGGTAAATCCGACGGATTTAAACGGGTGAATATTCGTCTGCGACACAGGCTACGCTGATACAAGCTGAAAAAAAGCCGCAACTTAAAATAACAAGTAATACGCCATATTCATAAATGGCCGCCCAGCAATTTTTTGTCTGGCGAGGTTTTCATAGACATTGATGATGTCATATCAACAAACACCGCAAAATATGTTATCTTGGGAAGTTTGAGCGTTTTTGGTTGAACGGTGGCAAAGTTATGGCTCTTTCAAATTTAGGATATTTGTATGGGAAATCAAAACCTACGCCTCACTAGCCTCGTTTTCATGTGTATATATGTCATTGTAGTCATTTTAACAGAGCTGAAAATAAAATAAGAACATTTACAGTGGAATGAGACGTTAACTTGTGCCTCTCTCCACCCAGGAGTATAAACTGGGGTATTGGCGACAAAATGCTGGGAGGTAACGTGTGATGGACTAGCATCCCATCCAGCCCGGGCAGTAGCAATACTCCTAGTTGGCTTCATAAGCTTTGGAAACCGGGATAAGCTCCGGTAGTGTGGGCCAGTTTGTCTCGAGTGTAGCTTTACAGCTACAATTTCGCTGTTTTAAGCTCAAACTGAGAGAAGCGCACTGGCCAAGATTGAGAGGTCCTTGGGAAAGAACAACCTGTGCACATCCTCCCCGTCCCCTTCCAGTGCCTCTCTTCACCCAGGAGTATAAATGAATAGGGTACTAATACTGTTATCGACAGTTTATTTGCCATTCTTTGGACTCTAAAGAAACAGGGGCATCCAATGGAGGTGTTTCACAAAGTAGGTGTTCCGCAGGCGGTTCCGCTTGCTGGCTGGAGAAGAGGTAAATTTTCCTGCTAGAGATGGATGAAATTACTATATTTATTAGTCCAAAACTGCGGAAAAGTTACAAAAGATAGCCTCCTACGCAGACATTCTTTGGGCTCGTCACGCACTCCTTCCCCACGGTGGATATTGAAAACAGTAATTTCATTTGGACGTATCCTCCCCATTTGAATTTACCCTATTATAAGGGACTGTGCAATAATTATCAGGAGGGGGGGTTGAAAAATGGGCTTCATGTAGGAAAATATTAGACAATACCTGAAGGACTGAATTTAGTTATCCCCCCTCTAATCAGTCAGAAATTACGTACGAAACCCCCTACCCCCTCTCCCCCCCCCCCCCCCCCGTCCCGCCCCTCACAGTACACACACACCTTACCCTGCATTTTCTCTACACGGACCTGTGGATGCATGTGTTATTTAACGTCCGTGTTTTATACCCAGTCCGCAGTCCGCAGTCCGTAGTTCGCAATCCATGTTTTATACTGACCGATTTGACACCAAATAAAACCCACCATGTCGTGGATCTCAAACGTAGCTTCAAACGTAAACATTAATTTTAAATTTCCAATGACAACCCATGGGTGTAAAATAAAGCGTGTAGTGTCTCGAACACAAACATGGCAAGCTGAATTCGACAATTAGTTTTATTTTTTTTCACAAAAATACCAATGCCGTTCAAAACATCGTTATATTACTCACAACTTATCATAGCCAGAAAACATTAAAATTTACAAGATTGTGTCTTGGCCACACATTGATACATGTATATAGAAGTTGCGTCTTGTCATTGTGCATGGCGATGCTTGTGTGACGTAATTGTTGTCATAGTTACGCGATAACGTCAACAAAGAAGAGCGTCGATCTTCCTGTTTGAGTATTTGCTAAAAACATTGAAATGTTTTAAGTTTCTGTAGCACGCCACAACTTCTTTTTAGTCTCAACTGAGAGAGGACAATTATTTTGTCAGAGTATAAAGCATACAATGGAAAGATAACAATATAGTCTCAGCTACAAGTCAGTAGTTTTATGTATTTTCACGAGCTTGATTGATATTTCCTATTTCAAACCGAAGGGCCTTTTTTATTGGGGAAATATCGGAATTGTGTAATCCTATTTATTATACGACATAGCAGTTAGAGTGCGAATACGCACCCAAAACGAATGCAAATATGAGACCGTATTACACGGGTCTTAGTCCCCCTGACCGCGCGCTACTGAAAACACGGTTGAAAGCCTATATTTAGGAAAGATATTGTGTCGTATCATGGGTTTCTGGTCGTATAATAAACAATTTATTCAGCGGGAAGTTGTGTAATACGGTTGTGTAATATAGCCTGAGATCAGGCTCCTGAAGAAACTTTGCGAGCGAAGCGAGCCGAGTCGCTGCCTGGGGCGAGAACGAAAGCGACGGAGCCTGAAGACATTCCTTTGACGCCGCGATCCATGATACCAGATTCTGGTATCATGATCTGATTCGTCATTTTGTTTAATATTGACAGATTCGCGGTGAATGATGACAGATGTTGACAACACAATGTCACGCATTGTTTGTTGAAGTTGAATACAGGAGAATTGGGAAAGCGTTACGGAATTTATTCTTTCCATCAGATCTTTCAGATATCCCTCGGCTCAAGGAAGAACAAAATATATGCCTAGAATCTGTGGCAAAAGAGCGCGATGTAATTCTCCCGACTGGTTTTGGCAAGAGTTTAACCACGGGTGGAGAATAAAACGATCTACTGTTCTAATTGTGTCGCCGTTGCAGTTTCGATAATGAAAGACCAAGTCGAAGAGTTGTCCCGTTTAGGCCTGAAAGCGTCGCTTTCGTTCTGCAGCGACTCGGCTCGCTTCGCTCGCAAATTTTCTTCAGGAGCCTGATCTCAGGCTACCCCTCGTAGTCTACTACTATACTTTATGATCATTCAGGCCTGGCTCGCTGATACTGCAACGCGGGTAGATAGCCGTTAGGCTTAGCAAGGGACGTCATGTCCTATTGTCTGTTTACCCGCCATTGGCGAATTAAGTAAATTTAAAAAATAAAATAAAACTAGTCTGCGTCGCGGACAAATATTCACCCGGTAAATCCGACGGATTTAACGGGTGATGATATTTGTCTGTGACGCAGGCTACGCTGATACAAGTTGAACCAAAAAAGCCGCAATTAACTCAAAATAACAAGTACAAATGGCTGTAATACGAGTATATTTACGTAATGCGTTCTAGTTGCAAACAATATTTTAACAAAAAATCAATGTGTGTATATGTCATTGTAACACAGCTTGCTGAAATAAAATAAAACGAACAATCAATAGAAAATATTTTCTCTTCAATGATACGTTAACTTGTGATATGTACCTTTTTATCGTAAAGTACAAGGGTCATCGTGTTGTGTTCTTGGGCAAGACATTTAACTCTCACAGCGCCTCTCTCCACCCAGGAGTATAAATGGGTACCGGCGACAACATGCTGGGGGCCGCGTAGCCTGCGATGGACTAGCATCCCATACAGGGGGAGTAGCAATACTCCTTCCTGGTCTCTCGTGCTATGGAAACCGGGATAAGCTCCCGCAGTGTGGGCCAGTTTGAAATATACACCTTTGTTTATAAATCACTGTGAAGCAGGGTGCAAATGAAAATAAATTGTGTGAATTCATTATATATAGAGGTTATTCAGCGGAAAGTTGTGTAATACGGCTGGGTATTTTTACGAGTCAGTGTTTATTTTTTCTCGCCTTACACTACCTTGTTATAGGAAAAAAACGCTCGTGTTAACTAAGGTATTTTTACAAATCATGGTACACTAAAGGCATACAAAAAGTCGCGCATTTAACGAATGACCTGAATACCTTCATTCTTTACATGAATTTGAAGAACGTTTTGAAATCAAAACAAATTTTCTTGCATTCAAGGCCTTATATCTGCACTAAAATCTCTAAAAGAAATTAACAAAGATCGTCTCCTGAATAGAAACACTAACTTCGAAAATTTCCCTGAAAGGTTCTTAAAGACTGAAAAGGCTAATAGATTAGTTTATGAGAAGCTAGTTCGTATCAAGCAACAACGGCCCACCCGAAGTCAAGAAAAATGGTCTGTTGACTGCGAACTCCCAAATCACGAAATGGTTGACTGGAAGTCAGTTTATCAACTGCCTTTCAAATGTACTAAAATAACTAAACTAATTACGTTTCAATTCAAACTATTACATAGACGACTGGCAACAAATGATTTCCTAAAGAAAATAGGTATTAAAGATAACGACATGTGTACTTTCTGCAAAACCGAGATAGAGAGCCTAACTCACCTGTTTGGTTTTGTAGTGACACTACACGCTTTTGGCAAAATATTAAGCAATGGTTGAAAAATGACAAACAAATTGCGACTGATCTTACTTTAGCCATTATAATTGGTTTAGAGCCCGATTTTTTTCAGAAATAAACAAACACACCTTTATTTATTAATCGCAAAGTTTTTCATTTGGATTTGCCGAACACAAGATAAGGCCCCCAAATTAGAAAATTTCTCGACTTTCTTAACCTCTTTTAGTGAGTCCTAAATTGTCTCTTATGCCTCTGTCTTCTAAAATTAAAAATTAAAAATAAAAATTAAAAAATTCCCTTGCCGTCAGTTTTCTTTGTTTAACTAAATCATAAGCTAAATTAACTACGGTAAAGCAATGTAGTTGTATAATTATGTATTTTCCTATTTTAGTGTTGCATTAGTTTAATTAGTATTAGTATAATTATGTATTTCCCTGTTTTAGTGTTGTATTAGTTTAATTTATCGTAATTAATTAAATATCGATGTAAAAATTGTCTGCATAATACTGTAATACCTAGGTATATAATGATAAAATGTAATGTAGGGAAAGCGATGTAAATGTAATGTAAGTATTGTACTACAAGTTATATAGTGTAAGCGTAGTCATGTAAGTTGTCTTTGATTGCAATAAATGTGTTAAGATGAAAAAATAATAATAATAAAATTAAATTAAAAAAACATTAAAAAAAAAACTAAGGTATTTGAAATTAACGCGACTTAAATTAACGCGAATTGGGGGGAAAATTACCTCCGAATAACGCGATTAGCACAGAGAAACAAAGATATTTTGGCCGAAATACAGGAACTCAGATGTCGAGAACTGCTCCGTGAACTGGAAATATTGTTTTATTGCTTTTTTAGGCTTTTACATTGTAAAAGATTGAGATACACTGTGCAGAAATGAGAAAGCTATTGTTTCCAAGCGTCAAATATGTCTGTACAAGATCCACAAATTTGGGGTTATAATAATGGAAATTAAGGTCGCGGAAATTAACGCTCTACTTAATTAATGTCGCGGAAATTAACGTTTACAAAAATTAACGCGACTAAATTAACGCGAATTTTTAAAATTCGCGTTAATTTCATGGAGCGTTAATTTCCTATAATAAGGTATAGTTTACGCTCATTTCAAATGTTCGCATGATCCTTAGAATTTCATGGTCTTTAGAATTTATCAACGCAACGTGCTAAGCGTTTTATATCTGACTCGTCCCCAGCCGTCTCTCAGTTTCCTATTAATATTCGAGCGTCGACGAAAGGGATGCTGGGATGCTGGATGCCATCATCCACCGCACAAGTTTCTCATAAGGAGATGACTGGGGACGAGTCAGGTTTTATATTTCAATTTTCCCCCAGGATACCAATAAGGGCGGTATTGTGTGTCTCTCTCGTACAATTTATGCCATTATAAAGAGTGCTTTGTTAATTAATCTGTACGCCATATATAATGCATGTGTTAGGCCAAGAGAAAATATTTTCTCTTGGAATGATATTTTAACTCGTGATATGTCCCTTTTTATCGTAAAGTACAGCTACAATCTCGCTGTGGAAGTACAAGGAGGACATCAGGCAATTTATCTCATCCACCTATAACTCCCCCTTAACATATAAAGCGAGGAAATAACAATGAAGAAAGACAATAAACCTTCGACTGCTTTTCTATATAAATCGGGAAAGTCATATGTAATGATTACATGGGGCGTAGGGGGAAGGGGTGGAGAGAGAGGGGCGGACAGGGCAGGAGGTATACGGAGGCGGGAAAAGCGGGATTTCCAAAGTGCCAGGAACGCAACATGGCGTGATATACAGTGGAACCCGATATAACGAACCCCTTTATAACGAATTATCCGCAATTAGTAACGAACGATATTCTTCAGCCCGCCCGGCCAACTTATTATGGAAGAGAACCCCGATATCACGAACCACCGATATAGCGAACACATTTTCAAGTTTAATAGCCGAGTTATCTGTAATCATCTTAGCTTTTGTTAGAACGAATATACCAAGTATTTTTGTTAGGTCGAATAAGTCTTGAACTAACTATTTCTCTTAAAGAGCATCGATCTCCTCAAAACACATAATTTTATAAAGAAAATCAAAAAGGCTGCAAATTTATCATTGAGTGAAACCTCTGCATGCACAGTCAGGGGAAACAGTGTCAGTTGATGGAGAAATCCCGCCTCCGAGACGGGACTGAGCCCGCGGTTTTTCTCCCCGAAGTTGCTAAGCAACATGACGTATTCTTGAGTGCTCGCGCTAGTTTTTGATTGGATAATAAGAAACGGAAACTCTTCGATTGCTTCAATTAACGAAGATTTCTTAAAAACCCTGACTGATGCAGTGGTCAATAAATGTGGGTAACTATATAACATTGAGACAAGCCAAAAAAATACTTTACCAAGTGGTTTTTTTATTTACTTTGCATAAAATCATACATTTGCATCTAAAAATGCTAATCAGTAATGAAAGCATGACTAACATTGCTACTGTTTTTTCCTATAACAACAGCCCTACTGTTTAAAAAGCGCTGAGATCGATGAATACAACAAATCGGTTGTTTGACTAAAATAAAATCATATTTTGCCTAGTTATAGTCCTAATACAATACAAGTGGCTGATCAATATTACTATAAACTTATATCTAACCTTCGTCGTATAAAGCGAAGAATTTACCTTACGAAAAACTCAATATAACGTTATTTTAACATAGCTTATGCTTGATTTCTGAGCTTAAGGTAATTCCCTGGTAATAGAACCAAACATAGATTTCCGATGAAACTTGGTACACTTTTGTAACAAGTCAAGGAGATAATAAAAACGTGATAAAAAGAGGGGGTCACCGTGCTCGTTTCCACGCCACAATGCTGACGAGTGCGGTCATTTTGGCCCCTTTTGGCAAAAACCGTGCGCAGCAAATAAGCTCGATGTTTTTCAATGCAGCCGTGATATCGCACAGAGTTTGACTTTATTACATTGTTTATTCACCGACGTTCCAGAAAAATGTCTTCGATTTCCTTTGTATTTACTTTACACTCCAAAGTAGATTCAAATTGGATATGCGCTGTGGGACCGTAGTGGCTCCCTCCGGAGAATTTAGTTAAATTGCCAAAAAACTGATCATAGATTTCTGCCCATCTTTTTCTTGTGTAATGTAGATACTGTTCTTATTAAAATTATGAAATAAAAAATGGGGGTCACCGTGCTTGTTTAGAAGAAAACGACCATTTATTTCCCAGCCAAGCTTTGTCTGAAAGAAATCCTGTAATGTTCTGTATGTGCGCGCGCTCGCACTCGCGCTAAATGACGCGTGGCGCGCGCAAATGACGCAAGAAATTATGCGCAGTAAGGATGCGCAATGCAATTGCAGGGAATCACCTTAAAATTAATTACACTTCTTAAAAATTGGCCTGGATGATCCGTCAGCTGTCATTTAAGTCATCTTGTTCCAGCTAAAGTGCCACTTGGTTTGTAAAAGCGGGAGAGCGAACTTCAACCCACTAAGACCCATATCCATTGGCAAGCCCAGCTGCATCGCGGGACACACACGGTTGCGCAGACCCAGCCACCGCAAATCCTTCTGCAGACACGTCTACACCCCCAGTTGCAAACCCACTTTTGTACCCAGCCACGTTTGATACCTTAAGTAGAGAAGTCAAGACAAGACAAGATTTATTTTAACTCACAAATACTTACAGTTAAAAATGACAAATAATTCCAAAAAAATTGTGTAAAGCTAATTGAGTGGATGACCTAAAAGAACTGAAAATAAGACAGAAGAAATCACAGAGCTCCAAAAAACGATTTCTAATTAATGTCTAATGACTGGTACTGTAATGCCTAAAGCTGTCTCTGTATGTCTGATTAAACCCGCTCAGGATTGATCGTGTAGAAGAAAGAGTTCGAGGTACCACTAGCTCGGTAAAATATTCAGTTACGTAAAAGTAGAAGTATCTAAATCGCAAGAAACTGTAATGTCAGCGATTTGTAATAATGTATATGAATGACCTTGCTATAATTATTGACCACCATAATTTTCTTGTTTGATCATCAGTCAGGGCCAATTATAGATCAAAGGAAAAGATAAACTCAGTTTAAGCCATGCAAATCAGCAACCCAATTGTCTTCAAATTCGGCACTATCTCAAGTGGCGGGGACAGGGAGGTCTGAACTTCCCAATTCCCGTACCTTCCCCCTTCCGTTGTGGTTCCCGCCTCTTTGTGCAGACAAAACATTACGCAATGTTGCGAAATATTTTCCTATTTCCTTCGGGAATCTCCCGCACCTCGCCCCCTGCCCACCCCACACACACACTCTCAAATGTTCCACTCACGTTTTGGGGGCCCTTTGTTTGTAGGTTGAACCGCGTTAGTCGTATCCAACTCTCCAGCAGTAACCAGGTAAATGGGAAGCTTCGCACACAGATCCGCCATTTCATCAATCAGATGTGAACGGTCTTCGATTGTTCCGACAACCTTTACTTTCACTTCAGTTGGAGATTTTGCCATCACAACACCATCTTTGTTTTCCTAGCCCAACAAAGAATTAAGAAATAGTGAAATTCTATTGTTTTACTGTCCTAGAAATTCGAAGAAGACTGAAAGCTGGATCGAGGATGGAAACCGGAGCTAATCTCTGCTCTCATGATCAGGAACCATTGTAATTTTTACCGTAATTTTATTGTCACTGAAAAGCCCCGTAAGGGGAGTGTCAAATTAAAGTATTGTATTGTAACCAGTAAAGGAGAGCAGGCTGCATTGGAAGCTATTTATATTTCATGTGACTGATCAGGTTTTAATAAAATGCATGCACGACCCTGATATGAAGGCACAGCTGTTGATGATAAACTTACCAGGAGTCGCTTTAAGTCAGCTGGTTTAGGAACAGCACCAGTTGATTGCATCAAAAAGCAGGAATTAGTCACTGGCATGCGGATCATCGTCAAATTCTGCAGAAAAAGGTCAAATGTATGATCTGCTTAGTACCACAAAAGATAAAAAATTTAAAATTTAAAATAAAAAATAAAATATATAAAAAATAATAATAATAAAATAATAATAAAAAATAATAATAAAATTTAAAAAATTAAAAATAATAATAAAATAATAAAAATAAAAAAATAGTACTACAAAAGACGTTTGCATAATTATTACGTGGACACTACAGCTCATTTAAACTGATGATGAAGTGATTTCCCAAGCCTGTTTGTGACTCAAACGATATAAAATCGAACGCGACAGTTAATTCTCGAGTCTCGTTTCGAGACAGATAAAGGAGCCGTTAATTGGGCTCCTGACAGATATGAAAAGAGCTATGTTGTAATTCTGAAACAAATTGAACTGGAAGGCGATCCCAGGGGGGGGGGGGGGGGGGTGCGGGGGAGTGGGGGCTCCCATATAAAAATGACGGGGATATAAAAGATACCCCTAAAAAGGAACCAGAATGTCGTTTTGTGGGTGCAGCCCAAATTGATTTTCACCCCTAAGAGGTATCATTTTTAAAACAAAACTTTTTTTATCTTATTTTTCCAGCTTTTAACACCTTAAAAGGTACCGGAGAAATTCAAACAGTGGTCATTTTATATTTCAACACTCTAAGTGGTACCAAACTACGCATTGTAACCCCTAAAAGGTAGATCATGATGGACGATATGAGAAATGCCAACACTGTAACTGATCTTCAAATTAAACTAGCAACAAGAAATTAAACTTATATATAGTGCATAAATATAAACAGTGTGATAAGGTGAATAACCTGTTTAAAATCGTAGACTATATCGCCTGCTTCCTCATTGTCTGAGGTCTTTGGCACATGGAAAGTCTCCGTTTCCTTCTCGGTGTCAATTTCAATCCTCTCTTCATAATCCTTCCGTCTTTGTTCATCTTCAATGAGTATTTTTCCACTGATTTACTCGTCGAATCCTGAAGAATCTGAAAAATAAAAAATATCTGTTTAATCGACATCTCTCCCAACAGACTGAAAGTATTGTCCCTCCGGTTAGGCCCTCTAGTGGGGAGAAGCGTTGCGTGACGACCAAATAACGGCCGCGAAGGAAGATCAAAGAGTAGATACTGTTTTAAAAGGCGGTTGTCAAGACAATGAACTGGAGCGGTTTTCAATTGAGTGCCGAAAACTAATCCGGAATTGCTTTGGCTTTGCTTTACTACGGTTGGTGATATTAGCTTAAAATCTCGCGCCACCTACTCAACCAATCAGATATAAAACCAAAACCAATCGCGACTTAGTCAGGCTCGTTTTCCAGCGCGCTTGGTGCCTGTTACGTGTATTTGCTTCGAGTTCTCATTGGATTGGTCAGTAAAAGGACGGCGAGGCGAGAAAAAGCGAAAAACTCTAGCGCGCTTCCCGCTCTCTCGCGTGCGCCCCTCCAACTCGCGCTCTATATATTACTTCAGCGCCTGGGCCTTGTAAGAACTGATGATCATGTGACCGCTACCAAAAACATACAAGGAAGTAAAAGTTCTACTTTTCTACTTTTCCTTACCTTTTCCTCTTCTAGATCTGTGCCACATTTGCAAAGTGACGAGGCAGAAACGGCGACAGCCAGAACAGCAAGGGACAAAATGAACAACTTGAAACCCTGGTGAAGAAAATTAGACAGATTAATTTCATTCCTTAGTCCTCTTGATAGCAAGTGTGTTCATCCGATTATGAAGTGAAAAAAGAACTCAGCAACGAAAATGCAGGAAAACAGCTTTTTGTTTTTTCAGGAAAGCGGAAAATCCGAGAAGAAACCCGGCAAAAAACACTGGAGCAAGGCGACAAGTAACAACAAACAAGCAAACTAAAACCACACATGCATGCCTCCCTGTCAGAATCGAACCCCGATCACATTTGTAATTGGTGCAAGGCTAGGTGAGCGCTTTCCTAGCTGCGCCATCTCTGCTCTGGGAAAAAGCATAAAAAAAGAACAGCTCTAGAGTATAAAATTGTGAACTAACCATCTCAGCTGTTCTTTCAAAACTGCTCAGTGTGATGTCTTCGATGATTGGCTCTCTCTCTGATCTTCCAACGGTTCTCCACAAGCTTCTCGTTCGAATCTTTGCCCGTAACCTGACTGTGCTCCTTTTATACCGTTTGATTGGTTAACATCATCGTCCTGTTTCAGCGAGCTGTTGAGACCTTGACAGACAGTTAGACCGATTATCGCTGAAGCGGATGATTTGGGAATGACACCACGTGCACCCAGCTGACCGCACCCTTGATGTTTAATAACAACAATTCGAAAGAATTCAAACCGTCGAAAAGCGTTCATTCTCATCGATTGGATACGAATAATGACATAAAATATCGTAAATCCTTGATTTTACTACCTCTCATACCCTCTGTTAAGTTAAAATTCCTATTTTCTTTCAATAGGAGCACAAAGCCGCCCAATTAATACACACATAAATTCGACGATTATTTATATTCAGTTTGGGTACACTTTCATTCATTTACCTCACATTACAGTACTTCCTCATCGGCCCTGTTTTAGCTCTGTTGAAAGACACCTTGACCGATTATTGTTGAAGTGGAATGATTTGGGATTGTTATCACCCTCCGGGGGTACTCCCTAGTAATGGACTATACAGGGAGGCTCCGCCCGAAAGGGGTAGCTTTTTCAGGCTGGAGGTATATATTAAAAGATTCGCCGGGATTTCACGAGTTGACGTATAGAAAAGGGTTGGGAAAACGGTCATTTAGGTGTTTAAAAGGGCCTTTCAAAATATCTCGAACAAACGCACCTAACGGCTGATTCATCCAATAGTTTTAAGAGCTACTCAAGCGAACAGTTTAGCAAAAGCCGAAAAAGGGATGCAGTGTTTCAACTGTAGGTATGTGAAAGGGTTACCATTTTCTATTGAAGGTATATGAAAGGGTGACCTTTTCTGTCAAACATGGTGTATAACGGAGCCTCACCGTATAAAACTTTGTTGAGTCCCCCCCCCCCCCCCCACCCCACCCCCCACGGATCGTAAATCCTCAATTTTACCACTTCCTATAAAGCACAAAGCCACCCCAATTAAATCAGTAAATTGTTCGTTCACACGGGCCTCGACGATTATATTATTTGGGTACAGCTTATTCTTGATACTGGTCTCACAACGAAACTGTTTACGTGACACTAACATAAATAGCACCTCACATGAAAACTTCCTTCAGCAACCGTAGTACTGCGCATGTGCTGTAATTAATTAGGACCCGTCAGGTTATATGATTAATCCGCTAAAAAAAATCAGATGGAGGTTAACGTCAGTTTAGACAAGAAAATATGTGAAAAGTTGTATGACGAGACTATTTCGAAGAAAATTCATTTGAATGTCAGATTCTCTACGTTTCAGCCCTCACTTAAACCGATTCTTCCTCTGACGTGAATCAAAATTCTAAAATCTAAACTGTTAATCCTACAAAGCTATTCTTTTTATATCTTCTAGACATGGAATTCATTAATCTCTATGCAAAGTTTGGTATCGATCCAGTGATTTTTTTTGGAAATAAAGCTATTTGAAATTTGTGATGTCCCGGATGAACGTGTTTCTGAACTGTCACAAAAAACGGATATTTTTATATAATTTTTAAATTTTTAGACGTGATAATAATTTAGAAGTGATGTCTAAACATATTTGAAGTGAAAGCTAATGATATTGACGGTATAATCTACTCTACTTCTTTTGCAATTTTATGGCGGGAATATTTGTGTCCCTCTGAAGGACACAAACATGGCGGCGGCATACTGTAATTTTCTGAAAATTAGTTTGGCAATAACTCGGTTATGAAAAACGCTACAAAGCTATAATTTGGACAAAACGTTTCTTTCTGACAGTTCTTTTAGCTATTAATTTTCTGATGTTGTTCATTTAAGCAAACGGTTTTTGTAATGTTGATGAAAACCCCCAATAAACTGATCTCGCATCAGCACTTCCTTCAGCGATCGCACACCTGCGCAGTCGCAACTATATATAGCTACAGGTTATTTCTTGTCATCAGTAGTAGAATGAATGAATGAAATGAATGGATCTCAAATAATATTAATAATAATACCGTGTGGCATGAAATTTTCGCGGGAAACTAATTTTCGCGAATTTCGCGGGTTTTCCAACGAACCGCGAAAATTAGATCCCGTAAAAATAAACTCCTGCGTAAAAAAATTCCGCGAAAATTTACTCTCTTTATTTAGAGTGCTGGATTTCAATTAAATTGACTGCAAACAATATTACAAGTACCGTAGGTAAATACCCGACAGGAACCTGCCCGGGATCCGCGAAAGTTTGCTTCCAGCGGTAAAGTCTGAAATCCAAATTCGCGAAAATTTGTTCCCGCGAAACGCAAAAAGTCGGCAATCCGCGAAATTAAACTCCCGCGAAAATTTCATGCCACACGGTAATATATTTCTATAGCGCCTTTTCTCAGCGATTCAAAGGCGCTAAATTACAAACAAAATATTCTAAAAATATGCTGTTAAATTCGGAGAAAGCTTAAAAAGAAAACAATAAACTAATTACAAGTAAGATATTCTAAAAAGCTAAAACTAAAAAATCTACAAATTTAAGTTAAAAAAGCTCGTTTAAAAAGTAAGGTTTTAAGTTTGCGTTTAAAAATGTCAATAGTTTCCGCATTTGTGTTCAAGTAATCTGTTCCACACATATGGTGCCGCAACAGAAAAAGCACGCGGCCATAAGAAGAAGGAATAACGTGGGATTAAGAGTGCCGGGTGAGTTCGTGCTCCACTCCCCCCCTCCCCCCCACCCCTAGCCCCGAGCTGTGCAGGACGCATTTCGGTATGTGTATTGTATTTTTAGACGACCCCTCATACACGAAAGGTAATGTTCAGCTGGTTTTCCAGTTCTTAAACCTCTCCAGCCTCGCCCTACACATAGGGGTGTTAACTCAGTCAGGACTTGAAATTCTCAGTTCTCCCGCCTGGGTTCTGAACCTCTGTAGGGTGGGGTGTGGCGTAGAGTGAAGTCCAGGAACTGGAGTAGCAGTTGTTGTGTATGCGCAGTACTACCATAACTGAAGGAAATGCTAATGCGAGGTCAGGAGTGTTTCAGTGATAGAGCTAAAACAAGTATAAAATTTCCCACTGATCCGTGGTATCGATAGATTACAAGCAGCCCATTCTCGACCCCAGACCTTCGCTGCTTTCTTGACTACGCAAAAGAGAAGGGCTCTGGGGTCGAGATTGACAAGCAGCCCTTCTTGACAGTTGTTGTGTCATGCGCAGTAGTACCATAACTGAAGGAAGTGCTAATGCGAGGTCAGAAGTATTTCAGTAATAGAGCTAAAACAAGGAAAATAGAAGTATAACATTTCACACTCATCCGTGGTATTGATTGACTGCAAGCATTCTCTCTTTGACAGTTGTTGTGTCATGCGCAGTAGTACCATAACTGAAGAAAGTGCTAATGTGGGGTCAGAAGTGTTTAGAGCTGAAATAAGCTAAGGAAAATAAAAAGTCCAAAACCGCGGAAAAGGTTGCGAAAAGATAGATTATTTAGAACTTTCATTGAAGTTTTGCGAATTGCGGCGGATCTGGCGGTTTAGCAAAGTTTCTATATAGAGTGTTTACCATTTACATGGAAAAACCGGTTGGTTCACGGTTTGTGCAAATGGTAAGCAAAACTCCCGAATGGGAAATTCCGTTCGAGATTGGCTGTACCATTTGCGCAATTCATTCCAACTGACAGAGAGAGAGTCTGGTAACTAGATTCAAGATGGTGGCAGAGGTAAATCAATCTTCAATCAATCTTTATTTCACTTTCACCATAAATTAAAAGTAACAATAAACAAAATCATATTAGGTGTAAAATGACTGGAGTCCAAAGGAAGTATAGCTTGTGGTCGCTTGTGGTATGGACCCCACAAATAATACAAAACTTATAAAATGGTGGTCGAGTGATGGGAAATTACTTTTCGATTATGAGTACGACAGAGAGATCCACAACAACTGCAGCTTTCATGAAGAGAGATCTTAATAGGATTGTCGGTTTTCATGAGGTTGTGGTGCCGTATTTAGTTGATGAGTTCAGATAATATTTCCACTTTCGAATGACCAAAAATATAATTATACTGTCGAAGTACTTACGCAAGAGTTGGCAGCTTAAGGTGCAATTCCTACAGGAAATCGATTTGGGGAAACCGATTCCACTACAGAAGCAGATTTTGGCTTTTCTTTGAATATTTACACGTCGAACATGGAAGTACATACCCTGGTCCCAGAGGTTTTCTTTCTTCTTTCTTCTTCTGAACTTGATCGAAGCGATCAAAGCGACGCGGCAGAGAAGAAAACGTTTCCTTCTCGTCGCTCCGCGACTCGCTTCCGCCGCTTCGCGGCTTGTTTTCGCCGCTTCGCGGCTCAAGATTAAAAGAAAAGAAAGAAAACCTCTGGGCCCAGGGTAGGAAGTACATATATTTTAATTGCAGTATAAATGCAGCCACGCCAGAAGCCATGTTGTTGACATTCAGAAACGCGAGCTGAGTGGCCACGCTTACGGATCAAAACTGGCGCAGGGCCTGGAACTGGTAGCTAAGAGCAAATGGTACACAAATTTCCGTTCGGAAATTCTGGTTGGAATTTTGGACTACCTCTGAAGACGTTCCGTTTATTTCGGAAATTTTCCGGTCGGGCAAACCAAAATAACCTTACCATTTACATTCCAACCGAAATTTACACCACTTTTCATGCGCCAGCCAGAGATCTGGGAATGAGCAATGCTCGCTACTTTTTCTGGGTAAAATTCATAATGGCGGTCAAGTAAGACTGACTATTTATACTTTTGAAGTTATGTCGTCTGTTCGGGCAGCCCTTACATTCATAGAAACGGCCATTAAAAGCCACAACGTTGTAGTTTTCTCGAAGACAACCTGTCCTTTTTCGATTCTGGCCAAGAATATTTTGTCAGAAGCCGGCGTTCAAGAGATGCAAGTTTACGAAATTGAACAAAGAGAGGACAGTCGGGAAATCCAGGTGAGAATTTTAATAAAGGAATAGCTATGCGGTCATCCACGCAATACAATAACACGTCCTCCGGGTGGATTGTTGTAAAACGATCAAATGTCCAGTGTAGGGGAAGTAGGGGATAAACTTCGGTTAGCATAAAATAGTACGACGTTTTCATTCAGCATAATGCGGAGAAATGCGGACTTCATAGACCACAGGCCACCCAAGCTAAGCGGTTTTACAATACCGCTGTGCATAGACTTCAAACTAAGAATAAATACGTTATAAATCTCACAAGTAGAATTCCTGGGAGTGAACTCGTATCAGGTGGGGGCGAACTCGTTAGTTGTGAACTCGTAATGGGGCATTCTTGTCCCCAGATTCCACTATCCTTTTGTTCAGCACCAAGAATCTCGGACTCTGGCGGGGCCGAGTACTCTGCGCAAGCTCAGAAAATTGGTACCAGCCAGAGGTCGTGATTTCTTGGTGCTGACCAAAAGGATCGTGGACTCTGGAGACGAGAATGGTAATGGGGCGAAATCTCCGTAATTCAATTAAGCAGGGTAGTATAAGCCCCCCCCCCCCCCCCCAAATGCGGCTTTTGCAGCGGGGGGTGGTGGGGGTGGAGACTCTGGTTGTTTCCCAGTTTATACCCGGCGTGATCAATCGATGAAACCGATAATCGATTACAATCGATAGCAATCAATAACAATTATTAATTGATTGAAGATATAGAAAATCGACCAATCGATGGACAAAAAATTTGTGTTTTTTAAGGTGGCTGAACATAGTTTGCGCGTGCTCTGCAATTTTCATTGCATGACGTGATGTAGCGCGCGCACAATGGTTGAGAAAAACAAACATGGCGCCGATACAGCGATCGTGTTATTTGTTCACTGCTGGTTCTATATGGATTACAAAGTGCTAAAAGGTTACACAGTCTGTTGCCTGTTAAAAGTTATGTTAGAACAGTATGTCAGAAAAAGTCAGGACTCAAAGAGCCCAGCCATTTTGCAGGTTTTTCATCGTTGCCGCAAGAACCCATTCAAATGCAGCGCATGCGTACTTGATCAAAAAATTGAGACTGAATGCTTTAGCGGGTTTTTTTCGGCAATTCGACGATTTCTCAAGAACCAGTCGTTAGAATTTCGTGAAATTTGGCAGGAAAATACTTCAGAATACAAGTAAGTGGCCCATTGCAAAAATTCTGAAATTTAACAGAGGAATTTTGAATTATTCTAGGACATAATGTAAAAACATTAAACCACGAAAAATAAAAATTCTGTCTGTTAAATCTTGATTACATCAGTGTTGAAATGTAAGACTTTTTCCGAGTTTGTTACACACGAACAATGAGAAAAATCTAATGACTGAATTTTCTGATATAGAAAGAAACTCCATCTTTTTAGTCGTTTTATAACTAGCTTGGTTGCCATGGTAACGGAACATAGACTTAAGCAACATGCAACAATTAAAACTCCAGACGCTTATCTTGAATTCTGCCAACTTTGAGCTTGTTAGCTGAAACGGTTTGGACGTGAAAGCGAAATAAAGCATAGATACTCCAAAGTTTTGTAAACTGTGTTCAGCCACCTTAATTGCATCGATTGTCATAGATTTTCAATAGCAATCGTTTAATTATCATCAATTTTCATAATTTGGGTTTTGGACACAAAGAAAATATTTTACACAACTGGTAATGTAGCCCATGAGTCTGAACGGTGAAATGTAATTACATAACAGTTGTTAACCCATTGACTACTGGGCTTTTTCCAAAAAACGTCAATCTAACATCCCAGATGCCTATTTCTGGCCATTATCTCAACAGTTTAATGTCAAACTGTCTAAAACTTGGTTTAAAACACGGCAACTAACATCCCCTTCTACGTAGAAGCAACGAATTCAATATTTTTCTTGGGCATGCGCAGAAATCAAAATTTCGACATAGTTTTTGGGTTTGAAAAACCCACCTGACTTTAGGCTTTTCTTTTCCTTTTATTTTTTTTGCCGTTCTTGCTCTCCTTTTTCTCTCATTTTATTTTGTGGATTTGTTGGCCTTTCAGTCGTCTTTGTTCACGTTGAAAAAGTTTTAACCTAAACGTTGGTAGAGGGAATTTTTTGACAAAGATGGTCAATGGTAGTGAAGGTCGTGTTTTTTGGTGATTTTGGAGGAAAAAATCCAAGTTGTTTTGTGTGTATCTCCGGTCCAATTTAACGTTTCGTGCTCGTTTAGGCATGTTTTGTTAGACATTTTCCAACTCTATCCGTTGATTATCAAAGACATCCCCTGGCGTAAAAAGTGATGACGTCACAAGTGGTACAAGTCTGTGGTCTCTTCTTGACCGTTTATGGCCGCTTTAGTAGTCAATGTGTTAAAGTACCCCTACAATCAAATTGTTGATATTCATTTTTTTACATTTTCGTGTACAATACAACTTTTTTACTCATCTTGCCAAATTTCAATCCATTACGAACATAAGAAGTCTATTTTTTTGGACTTTTATTTCCAAGAATTTATGCCCACCATTACTTGACCTTGTTCCAAGGCTTGGTTGCGAATTAGAGAAAGTGATGTCAAAGGCTCAAAAATACCTCACACATTGCCTTTTGCCTTTCACAAGAAGGAAATATGATAGCCTGCAATGCAGGCGGTTTGTGGGCTTGCGATTGTTTATCTCCTTCGAGTGTTAAGCCGCCATCTTGGATTCGCAAAACGTGGAGAGTTGGGGCGAATGAAAGAGGGCGAGGAAGGGGGCGGGGTTGGGGTTGGGGAGGGATTAGAATAACCGCCTGCCCGCAAACCCTATGAAATCACTAAACGCCCCCAAGATTAGTTGCGCTTGGCCGCTTGACCTCTGACACATCGATACATCCCCAGGGAGAAAAAGATGACAAGGGAAGGTGTTGGAGGAGTCCTTGTCCTAAATTTGGAAACATTCCCGGTAAACAAATCCATTCATTATACGGTTGCGTGAAAGCGTAGGGAAGTCTGTTTGTTTCTGCAATATATAGCAGCCTCCGGCTCCAGTCTAGTTTCAGTACGGTGCAAGAACAAATATGCGTAGGTTTTGCGATGAGTGTTTGTCGTTCATAAATCGGCGCTTCACGCGTGCTGGCTCTATTAAATCTGATTTTGTTTGCATTTGTGTTCGGCCATTCAGATCTGTCGAATTGTGAAAGGCTACGAATTATTTCCACATAACATCTCAAAATATCGAAAGGTTAGTAGCAATGTCGTTATTATTGGTTAAAATTAACAAACTAACGCGCTGCTGGCGGCCACGCAAATGTAAGTATTAATACCTTTCATGTATCGGCATTTGTCTTGATCTGGATTTTAACTTTCTGTAGTAGCTGTGAGCATCTGTACGATCAAATTATCTGTCTACTTTCCCATGTTTTGTTTTCATTGATTGCATAGCGCAGAACCACCGATTTTATGCCAATAACTATGATCTATAGTTCTTACGAGTCTCAACATTTCCCCGCTATTGTTCCTTTATATTCTTGAATGAACGAGACTGAATTTAGTCTCCATTCAGTATTACTATTAACCAGATAGAGTATAACTTGCGAAAAATTGTGTAGTCACTACTAAAATTTATCGATGAAACCGCCTCAGGAACCACGCGTGCAAGACTCTTCTTCACTGCCATAGCTCGCTGTGATATGATTTCTTTCTTATACATCTGCAGCCAAAACTGAAAGTGTCTAAAATTAACGTGTCTTTAGACTTGATACAAGCAAAGCTAAGAAACCTTGGCGTCCGGCAAAACCCATCGCTATCGAAGATGCTAAGTAAAATGATCCTACAGTGGACAAACGACAACACGACAAGAACCAGCAACTGAAAGATCAGGCTTTTCAAAAAATATCCTCAAGCACTGAAATGGCTTTGTTTTGCTCGGAGCATAATTGACGCAATAACCCCAGCCCAACTTCTTCGAGAGCGGCATCGGAAATTTTGCTATCTCGCCGTTTGTTTTCACTCTAGAAATTAAAATAATTCTCGCGTGTGGAACGGCCGCACAAAAATATACTATTGATTGGCAGGTATCAATCTGTGCGCTCCCTAGGGACCTACCGCACCAATCAGAGACTCCGTTCGTGGGCGAACGGAGTTTCCCAAACGAACAATGAGTGCGGGTAGGCGTATTATTCGTCCCCCTCCCTCCTCCCTCGCCTTTCTGCCTGACTCCCTCTCCCTTCGCCGTTCTTTTGCACTCGCCCCAAGCCTCCAATGTTTTCCTAATCCAAGATGGCGACTTATAAACACTCGATGGAATATTCAGCACTCGCTCACCCAAAATATGCCTATTTTGCAGGCTAGAAATACAGTTGAACCTGTATATAACGGTCACCCTCGGGAATTAGAAATTGGCCGCTTAATACAGGTTGCCGCTTAATACAGGTTCACCAAAGATACTTCGTGGACGTGGTCTAATGTCAATTTTATTGAAGTATTATACACTAGCAACTCATTCAAGCTAACAGTAACACAATCAAGTGATCTCTACCTTTAACAAATGAAGGGACAAGTGGAAAACTATGCTAAGTGAGCAAACGCGCTTTGCTCACTTAGCATAGTTTTCCACTTGACCCTTCAAATGGAGATTGTACTTTGTAACCAGTATATATGGAAATAAGAACAGTCAAGGCCATAAACGCGAAATCCGAAAATTAACTCACCTATCTCTCCTAATCGGAGAACTACGTGCAGTTTCAACTCAAGGTGTGTCGATAATGCGGTAGTGTTGATGGATCCATTTTTAAGTGAAATAAAATCGTAAAATGATATGTGGTTTTAGGTTTCCATTCAAGTGTGAGCCGCTTAATACAGGTAAAAATAACAAAGACAGACAAACATGGGACTGCTAAAGGGTGGCCGCAACCGCTTAATAGAGGAGACCGTTTAATACAGGTAGCAAATACAAAGTTTGTATGGGGGAAAATTCGGGACTATGAAAACTGGCCGCTTAATACAGGGTGACCTCTTGATACAGGGCCGTTATATACAGGTTCGACTGTATGACAAAGTTGTTTTACACTCATTTTACACTGCTGTTTTGCGTGTAAATATACCATCCTTTTGAGTGTTAAATTACACTACTGGACTGTGTAATAATAACCCCCCCCCTCCCCCCTCCAAAAAAAAAGCTGCTGTAGGTGGCTAAGGATTGAGAGGATGTGTTTGAGCATATACTCCATGTGGAAACGCACATTATACATCACACATCACTCATAACCTCCATTTTTGGGCCAAAACATAGCAATTATCGAATACTTCTTGTTACCAGACCGTGTAAACATCCACTAAAATCCCTGAAACATTTGTGTGCCCAATGCTATGATACTCTCTTGACTAAACTCAACTTCCCATCTAAACGTTCACAAATCCCCAATCATCAAATGTATTATCCAACTGAATTACAAAAATATTCATAGCAATTTATTGCAAGTTGAATAATTGTCAATATTGTTTTTCTTCCGTTGCGACTAAACACTTTACAATAACAAAATCATTTCTCATTACAAAACACCACCGTTTTCAACAAATTACACATAACTTCCATGCAAGGAATACCCAACTTCCCCAAACGTGAATAATTAAAAATAACTACAGCAATATTCTCACTCACTAAACAATCTATGTGAATATTTTTCTTTATTTACCCTAAACCAGGGTCTGAAATTGCGACCAGCTGGTCGCCAATGGGACTAAAGAGGGGAATTTCAAGGCTAGTCGCCAGCAGGCGACTAACGTTTAGCGTGTTCGATGTTTTGTTCAAGGAATTAATTTGGGATAAAAATTTCACAGCTGGTTTCCAGCAAGCAACTTACGTTTTGTCTTGTCAAAGTTTTTAATGTCCAGTGAACTTAATTTAGGATAAAAATGAAGGCCTCCACAACAGTTGTAATCCACATTTAGTGGCTGCCATGTTGTTTCAGCGGTTTCATTTGACAGACATACCGTGGGTGCATTGCATAAACACGTGCTTTCATTTCGCCATAAATATTCATTCAAATGTCATGTTTCCTGGCGCTCTGCAAACCCTTGAGAATTTTTTGCAGTCAGGAGAAGGTGCTAAAGAATTCAATTTTTTATTTTATTTTAATTTTAACTATTTTATTATTTTATTTTAAATTTTTATTTTATTTGGCGACCTGATTTTGCCATCTGGCGACTTAAAAATTTTGTTCAGTCACTCACCACTTGGTGCCCGCATAAAAAAAGTTAATTTCGGACCCTGTAAACACTTGCCTAGTCAGCAAAATATTCCTTTCCCACTAAACATTTGCAACAACACTGTCCAAAAATATTTTTGCATTTGCTTTCGATTAATACAACTGCGTAAACAAACAGGACACAAGTTGCTGAGTGACTTCCTTACTCCTTCGAATTATTACACTACCTTGAACAAAGTCTGTATACATCATTCAATACTAAACAGAAACATAAGGAAACAATGTCAATGGCTTCAGAATGTAACGCGACAACTCAGCGAATCAGGCCGCCTTTCAGCTCTTTCAGATAACATGTACTTTACACGTAAAAGCCAAATTTGTGATCGCATGAAGAGCAACAAAAACTTTGGACTTGTTCTTCATGCAATTTGCTATACTTATTGTTATTATAATTTCAACCTGTGAGGTATTTTTGAGCCTTTGACGTCATTTTCTCTAATTTGCAACCAAGCCTTGGAACAAGGTCAAGTAATAGCGGCCGTAAATTCTTGGAAATAAAAGTAAAACAAAAATGACTTCTAATGTTCGTAACGGATTGAAATTTGGCAAGATATGTAAGAAAGTCATATTGTACACGAAAATGTAAAAAAATGAATATCAACAATTTGATCATAGGGGCACTTTAAGTAAACATAGTGTTAAAATATAGCACTGTGACAGGAAATCCAGTAGATGACCCAAAGGGCAGATGGGAGCTGGCGGTGGTGTTAATGTTCCAGTGAAAATTTAGACAAGCCAGGGATATCCGCCTTACCCAGGAAATGAAAGCTACGATTCTGGACGTGTAACCTTGCAGTCGGAATCTCCGTCTCTGAATCTATCTATTTATGTATATTAATTTTATAATCAAGAGTTCAAAACCCAAACATTCAATTTTGTTTGATTCACAACTTTTTTTGTGAGTTTGATCTTGTTCGATGATCGAACTTAATCGATTGAGTTCGATTTCCGCATGTTTGATCAGCCACGAGCGGAACTGGTAAATGGCTTGAAAACAATCAGCTTGACAGCAAATGATAATCAATAATAATCGATAACAATCGATGGTAATCGATAGCAATCTATAGCGATTAGAGGACTCTTGCTTGTGATTATCGAATGGTCATCGATTGGCCGATAGCAATCAAGTAAAGCCCCTTCCACACGAGCAAGTTTTCCTTGACAAGTTTTCACTTGACAATTTTTCCTTGCTCGTGTGGAAAGGGAACATGGACACTTGTCAAGGAAAAAATTGCCAAATTTCCCTTTCCACACACGCAAGGAAAAATTGTCAAGTGAAAACTTGTCAAGGAAAACTTGCTCGTGTGGAAGGGGCTTAATTGTCATTGATTGTTATTGATTGATCGATTGGATTTCTGATGATCGATTGTCATTGATTGATCACACCGGGTTTATAGAAAAGGAAACATGTTGTTTTGGAAAAAATCTTGTATCTTGAAAACAAGGAAATGTTTGTGGAGTACGGGTATTACAAAAAAACAACTTCTGAAACATGTTTTCATTATGCAACAGTGTTTCCTAGTTTTGCCACAGGCAGCCCAATCTCAGTAATCTGAAAATAGTCTCGCATAGGGTATATTTTTTACATGATTTGAAAATAAATTTAATTGGCAATTATCCCTTAGTACCTAAGTATGCTAAAAAAATGGCAAACCTAAAAACCTTGCAAAATGACTGACCTGCTTAGATAAGAATAACATACAAGCAAGTACATTGACCAAGCACTTTTCTGTACAAATAATGGAGAGTGAACAGAGAGAAAAAAGTTATTTAATCCTTTCACTCTGGGAAGCTCAGAAACATATATCTAGATCATAGGAAGCTGAACAATAATGGTTTGACTTTGTAGAACAGTACTCAACAAATGACAGGAACCCATTAGGAAGTGAGGATGACTAAGGACAGCGAGGATGGAAATGGATTGCAATATGGATTTTTGGAAAAAATGACCTGTAGGCTCAGAAATCTTTGAAATTTTGCAAAAATTTTGTTGGAATTTCTTCAAGAAATTGCTTTTTATCATTTAGTTAGAGTTTATTAAGGTCTTATTCCATATATTTAGGGACCATTTGGTGCATTTATAACAGTTTTGAGCAAATCCCATTTATTGACTCAAGGTTTGACTCTGGGAGTGACAGGGTTAATGAAGATTGAATGGGTTTTTTTTTCTTTTATTAGGAAGCTTTACGACGTATAACAGGACGAGGCACAGTGCCAAATGTGTTTATTAAAGGAACAAGTATCGGTGGAGGGTCAGAGACGGCTGAACTGTACCAGTCTGGAAGTCTTAAAGAAATGCTTCAGGAGCAAGGAATCATAAAGTGAAGATTTTAATCACAAATTACATTACCAATGAGCTGACAATGAATCAGGTCTTGTGAATTGTACACCAGGCTATGTTTGCACAATTGGAAAATCAACATAGCATGGCAATACTCTCAGCCCTTCAATTATAAAGGGAAGAGTTTAATTCATTACATGACTAATCAATGAACAAACAAAATTACAGCTCTGGACATGTGGGAAAACGAGTCAAAACGTTTGTAATATTTATTGAATTGTACACCAAGCTATCTTTATACAGTGGAGGATGACCCACAGGGTTTTATCTCATAAAATGTATTGGGAGGGGTAACTTCTTATGTCCAAAGTTTTTAGCACTAAATCACAGGCAGCCCAAGCACTCCATCAGACTCCTTGCTTGAGTATTGAGGTTGGCGCAGTTTTGTATTGAGCGGACTGTATTACAAAGATTCGATTTATAAGGGATTGTATGGGTACGCAACGGTTTTGTTTTAAAAGGTAAAAATTCGAATGTTTTATGAATAAAATTGACTTACCCTGTTGCTGTGTTGTACTTTTTGTTTTTTTTGCTAGCCTGCGTAGCAGGCGCTGAGTAAAATAGAGCGCGAGTTTTTAGGCGCGCGCGCGAGAAAAGACACGCGCGTTTTCTTCCTCGCGCGCGCGCCCCTCCAACTCGCGTTCTATTTTACTCAACGCCTGCTATGCAGGCTAGTTGTTTGCCCGCTTCTCGGGCCGATTTGATGTGATTTCGGCGAGTTATCATTTTTGGCCACACACTCGATTCCGGAGTGTCCGCCGCTCAAAGCGAATAAATCCACTGAAAATAACCCTGCTTTGATTCTATGAAGGAATTGGCCAGCAACGATATGCCTGTCAGTCCACTCGCTACGCAATGCCATCCAAAACGCTACGAAGCATTTGTTTCGAGACCGCTTCGCTTCGGAAATTCGAAAGAGCCTCGTCCAAACTAGTGAGCACTAGTCTGTTCACTCGTTTATATTCTGACTACACTAGCACGAGCCATTCAATTTGAAATATAGTTTATTAACCGGGCGTGGGCCTGGGGCCCAGCCCGGTTAATAAAATAGCTTCTGTTTTTTTTTGTCGTCGATCACTTATACCTCTACCCCTGCTCTACTCCGCCAAAGTGCTAGGAGGAGAGCTAGGGGTGAGTATGAATATATATGAATGTATTCGCCTTGTGAAAGATTTTCTCGGGGAAGAACGAAGCCCGGACTCGAGAGAGCGGCGGAAATCGAGCCTATGTGAAAGTTGGACTGGTCCAAATAGATATTAATTTAGGACCGCGTAAACACATCGGAGCGGCGTACAGATTTCGCAACGTCGGTGAGTTTGACTCGTTAAAATATTAAATCATTGTACTCACTACTAGGTGGACACACTAGGAGCGCCATTAGATCAATTTTTTTTTATCAAGGCTACGTTACATTTCGCCAGGGTCATAATATTGTCCTGTTTGTTTTGTGTGAAATACATTTCTTTTCCGTAAAGGAAAACAGAAACTTGCCCAGACTCGCAGATTTATGTAAACAGAAACTTGCTGAGACGTGCAGATTTATATTTGGACGATTACGTCATAGGGTCACGTCGAATCGTGACTTGAAGAGATTGTCTGTGAGGTGCGTACGTACATCACATACACTGGAAGCGCCATTAGATCAATTTTTGAGCTATTTTTTTCAAAAAAAATAGCTTCTTAGCTGTCGTATTGGACGATGTAGCGAGGTATGTATGTTTGTCCCACCAATCAAAATCGGACTACCATCAACAACACTTAGTTCAACAACCAATGAAATTGCCGTTTGTAAAGCTGCATCAGAAGAAGAGCAATTTTCGGACTGCCATCTTTGTTTGTCTGTAAAGACCGGCATATAACTATAACTAAGACATCGATCCCTTCGAGAAGATGAAGGCAACCTAAGCTGGTAATTAGCGCCAGAAAAGGAAAACCTATTTGAAAGTATCAATGGACGCCGATTCAGCACGCAGTAAGAAACGAAGGAACAAACATAAAGAAGAAGAAATAGGGGGGTTACGAAAACTACGACCCTCGAAAACTAAGACCTAGTATCCTTTGTATTGTTACTGTTTATATGTTCATTCATGAGATTTTACCAGAAGTCTCTATTATTTTCCCCGGTTGAGAATTCCGCGCTAAAGTAACCTGTCAGTTCGAATATTCGAGGATTTGGTGACGAATCATGCCAAACAGAATTTGATTTTTGCTAAACACGCGCTATTGCGATGTTTTGCTGTTGAGTGCAGACATTTTCACGTGAAGTGGTAAATTCGTGAGCAGATACTAGTATTTTGAAGAGAAAAGTTGAAATATGCTTACGCAAGTTCTCTTGTCTTCTTGTTAATAGTTGACTTTCGGTAAATCTTCTTGGGTTGATTTTATTCACAGAACTTTTTACGTTTTATGATCTGCAATGTTAACCATTTAATTTCGGTAAAACAGAAATGTATGTAATGTGATACTTTGGGTTGTAATGCAGGCGTGTGTAACCTGATCATTTTGTTTTTCATGCAAAGGATGTAACCTGATACTTTTGTTTTTCGTACGCTCGTGATAATTGAATTAGTTCGTGTTTCTCAGTTGGATAAATATCTGCGTGTTGAATAAATAAAATCTTTTCTCTTCGATTTTATCACAAGGATTTTCAATATATGGTATTTATTTCCAGTTTGGTACAAATTTGCTGCAGTAGAAATATGGATATCGAAAACAAAATATAATTTGAACACTTGTTTTCAAATGTAAATTTAATTAAATTACTTGTAGCTTAGAGCCTAAATTTGAATAAAAATGATGTTTTTCTTTGGATTGAAATCAAGAAATTGTTTTCCTTCAAGGTACTGTGACAATTTGCAGTTCTTGGTGTTCTGCTATGTGAATTGTCATTAAATTTTAGCATTTTGTATTTGATTAATGAATGCATTACAACATGTCAGGGTCAAAGGGTCATCAATCAAATTTACATGAATATTTTACGCAGACCTTTAATTATTATACGATGATAAGGAGTACAATTTACTATTTAAAACAACACATTGTACTGGCACAAATATTTCTTGATGAACCACAACACAAATGGTTAATGTTTTAATACCTAAATATAATACTTTTGTTGACACTTGTCATGTGTAACGCAGGTTTGTTCAATTGTCACGCATTCGTTAATTTCCAACTGTTTCTTTGCCTGTTTCTTTCCAAGAGTTGACTACTATAAAATAAACCCAGGGTGGGGTAGGCTCAGTCTCCAGCTGTGGGTGTTTCGGTGTGCCCGCGATCCTCTCCACCTGGATCGCGGACTGGGGGAGCATGGGTAGCGGACTGCTCTGACATTCAACCCTTGGAGTCTTTGAGTTTGACCAGTCAGTAACAAATGTAACTTTTCAAAATGTTTGGAAAATATTCTTTATCTCAAAACACCAATGCAGTCCAATCTCTCATGTTACGCTTTTAACATCCAAGAACTGCATTATTTTCTAATCGACGACACCAAACGTTATTTTCAATTTAAAACTTAAGGTTACCGTGTACCTTCAGGGGTGTCTCAAGTCTAAAAAATGTAGCGTGTCCGGATTTTTTGGACCAATTCTGTCCTTTGAAGGTATATGGTAACCTTAAACCACCCAAGTAAAATTAATAAAATATAAAAAACGTTTGAATATTCTCTGACTGGAAACATTCGATCGTCCATTGAATATAATCAGTGTCCAGCACAAAATTGTTTGCCGGGAAAACAAGCCACAGTGCTTGATTTTTGATAACTTAAAATACACTAGTGTTGTTGTATACTAAAGCATAGTTAGTAGAGGGGACATTGATCTACAGTTTCCAATCCAATCTTTCATGATCCATAACACCATTTTTTACCACTCCAAAAAATAGCTCTTGCACGCATTGCGTGCCTATGTTTTTATCAAGGCTACGTTAGATTTCGCCAGGGTCATCCTTTGCCTAAATGATATTTTATGAATATTGTCCTGTTAAATAATTGTCATTTTGTGTGAAATACATATCTTTTCCGTATATTTTCTGAGAAAAACAGAAACTTGCTGAGAAATGCAGATTTATAAATAAGGACGATTACGTCATGGGGTCATATGAGTCTACGTCTGTGATAAACCAGGGTCGCCGTTAGGTCAAATTTCATATCAAGCTATTACTTTTGATTTGAACATGAATACTCTGCTGTTTATTTAGTGTGAAATACATTACTTTTTCGTGTTGGTGCAGCAATTCACTTCCTTGTATGCAGAAGATTTATAAATAACAACCATTACGTTACAATATCACATTTTGACTCACGCAATTTGTCGAACTGTGACTAGAATAGCTGCGAATGATGATGGTGCAACGCGGAACGTCTGCGATTGATGGTTCAACACCGATTCGTACCTATGTTGTCGTGTTTTTTCCTCTTATTCAACTTTGGCTTTATATTGAGGAATGATCTTCAAAGACTGCTCAGAGGCAAGAAAATTGACAGTAGGCACTATACGCAAACATCAGACTTCAGCGTGACTGCCGTGACTAATCTGATAGATTTCAAGCAAGAAAGCAGGTAAAACGGCTTGCTTGCTTGATAAAAAAAGCCCGGTTATATTTTCTTCGAAAATTCTTGTTTAGGATGAGCCAGGAATAGGTACTAAATAGCTAACATGAACACAAATAAATAAAAAGAAAACTAAACGAGCAACGAATGTACAGAAGACTGACAGACATAGAATAATTAATATTTCCCGCTAAAACTCTTAAATATCGTCAGAAATTACATTTTTTTTTTCGTAAGACACTGGCGCGCGCTCGAGCGCGTAGCACGACAACGAGCGCGGAGCTTTTACGGTTTGTCGCGCTACGCGCTCGATAGACTTGCCACAAGTCGTCTTCTTTGAGCGAAACCGGGCGACGCGCGACAACGATCCACAAGTCGTCTTCTTTGAGCGAAACCGGGCGACGCGCGACAACGATCGAGGAACGTTGCGAGAAGACGATGTTTCACTTGCAGGGATTTGAACCAGAGCCTCGATTTTTGGCGCGAAAAAATGATTGAAATTTCGCGTAAAACATTTCCCAGATTGTTTCTAAGCTCTGCTTATATATCGCCAAACTCGAGAGAAATAATTTGTATTCAGTGCGGGTAGAAACGCAGACAAGAGGAGGAAGCTGTTTCAGAAAGTTTTGATTCTGTTAAAGCTCTATTGACTGAAAAGCGTGGCGAAATGGCAACTAAACGGTAAAATGTTCGGCTAAATTCAGCCGGCGGAACGAAAACACTCCTTCTTCCTAAAATCACACAGAATCACAGCGAGATCGAGCAAACCCTTACGTTCAGAATAGGATAACGTTGATTGTTATGTAAGTCGTGAAAATAAAAAAAATAACAAGCTTACACACAAGCCAAGTAAAACGTAATTTTATTCACCTGTTTGCATGTTTCGAAGCTTTCCGCTGTCAATCCTACATCGATAAAACAGCAAACGACGACTCCAAACAAACTTGTAGAGGTAATTTATCCAGTTTAATTTGTCCTTCTTCCTTTTTTGAACAAACTCTATGCTCTTTACTCTGGGTTGCACACGATGAAGCCCGAAGTGAAGCGAAGAAGTCAGTTAGTTGGCCGCCATGAATGAATTGTGTCTAGCTGATGCAAGTTTTCTAGTTTTCAATTGCAATAATCTTCTGTTGTTTCGAGTGAAACACTGAGATCCAGCTTTCGGAATTTCGTTCCAAGCTATCACCGGGTTTCCATTCCTTTTTTTATCGAATAACTCGGAAACTGAAGTCAAACTCCGAAGCGACGTACAAGCGAGCGCTGTGTTTGAAAATTCCGAAACGCATAACTCTCGCTTTGATATATTTGATTAACGTGACATCCAAATATGCAAATGTATGTAGATTGAGTTACGTTACCCTGGGTACCAGAGGTTTATTTCTCCGTCGCGTCGGGCAAAGTAAGATTGAGTCTGCGCGACTTCTTTAGTCACGGATGGGTAACGCAATATAATTCTTTCCAGATAATTTGCATATCATCGTTCACAGCAATTCAGTTCGGAGAGGCTACAAAAATCGATTCTGTGGACTCCTGGCTCTCAGTTTTTTGGTGAGAACAGGACTATTATAAAAGACAATCACCAAGAAAGGAGAAACAAGAGAATATTTGGCTTTAAATAGCTGCTTCGCTTTGTTTCGGAACGAAAGAATGTGGACCCGTCAATACGTTAATTTGGTGGTACATCGGAATATTGGCTGACTTATATACTGTCTCCAAGAGAATGCCTTAAAGAACCCAAGCCAATTCTCAGGTATGTTTTAGATTAATGTTTAAATGTGCGATTAAGCGAGGATTGAGAAAATTTGGAGTTATACCACATGTTGAATTATGCCATAGAAAATGTCTACCAAATTAGAGTTTCTGTTATCGTGAATACCTCTCCCTTATTTTTGAATTGTTTCATTATGGTATATTTTGCTACAGCCATAAAAATTGTCATCCAGTGGATGAAAAATAGTTTTTCTGTCGTTAGAAAGTGTCCAAAGCTCTCTGTATGGTTTGGTTTGCGAACGCGAGGATTGTTTATAGTAGTGAATTTCAGGGTTCAACTTTAAAAGAAAACGGCTTCTGGCAGAAACAAACTACATCAGGTATCTTTCCTACCTAATGGGTATTTATGAGCAAAAAATGAAGGAAATCGATTTTTCAACTTCTGCCACTCAATGCTTCATTTTCCCTGACCTCGCGTCTTATAAACTACGAAAGCCAGTGTGTAATATTTCCCAGTGCTGGCATGATCTGCGGCGAAAAAAGCTGTTTCTCCGGAACTACCATACCGTTTGACTCGAGAGAGGTCTCTTTGGAAAGCATTTTCAAAGCGCTGAACAGAAAAAAAAATTTATTACGTGCGCCTCCGAAGTTTACTTCCAAAAATACCTGAAGAGTGATAAACACCAAAAGCGTCATGTTTGCTGAGAAGAAATGGGCTTCATTGTTATCAATTTGACACGTCATGTCAGCTAAGAGGTTTACCGACCAACATTTTTAAAATATATAGTTCGAGTTATCGGGGTAAATTTGAGTCAAGGGAAAGTAAAATTAGTTCGAGTTAGCGGGGAGTTCGAGTATAGCGGGTTTCTTGTATACGGAAAACATCGCAAAATGATAACTCGCCGGAATCGCCTCAAACCGGCCTGAGAAGCTGGCAAACTACAAAGAATACGGCACAGCAACTGGGTAAGTCGTTTTTATTCACAGAACATTCGATTTTATATCATCTAAAAATAACCGTTGTGTTCCCAGACTTCCCATACAAACCCTTATAAATCGAGTCTTATCGTGACGGTGTTCTCTTATCTTTTATAGCTTGGGCCGCCTGTGAATAAACACGCCTATGTGGACACAAGTTATTGGGATGTTAACAAAGAACTTGCTCAGTGATTAAGTGCAATTTTTTTTAAAGAAACATGCGTTGTAGGCTCGATTTCCGCCGCTCTCTCGAGTCCGGTCTTCAGTCGTGATCGACCAATCGTGCGTGAACTAATACACATGGATGGGAAACCAGGTTTCTATCTCTTCAGTGATAACCTGAACCAGGGTTTGGTAAAGGTAATCCAAGGAGTTATGGAGCACAAAAACGTTCGAATTTCGCCATTTATACGTAAAATACCAGTGAAATTTCGCTTTGGACCGCTTTTCATTTGCATATACAGAGATCCGAACAGCACGAGAGCTCGCATAAACTGAAGCTCGTTGTAATATTTTCCCATAGTACATTTCGGTTCATGTCCAACCTCCTTTTCCTTCAAAACAGTACTATTAAAACCTATCTCTATCTCTTTTGTCGAGATCTTTACCGAAATAGTCGAAGCAATATCTCTGCAACCTCTTTCACCTCCACAGAATAACATGCCAGAGACTGGCTGTTCAAAAAAACGGATAAATCAGGCTTGTTTATAAACTCAATTTCGCTACTTGCCGAAACAATTTTAACCGGATGTAATAACGCCAAATTTTGTTGGATGATTCAAACACGAAAATTTCCGAGTCTTCTGCCCCCCTTTCAACAGAGTCAACAGAGCTGAAACGGGGCCGATGATATTAACTGATCAAACAATAAAAGGAGCACAGTTGGGTTACGGGCAAAGATTCGAACAGGAAGCTTGTGGAGAACCGTTGGAAGAGAGATACAATCATCGAAGACATCACACAGTTTTGAAAGAAAAGAGATGGTAAGAGCAGTTTTTTTTTGCTATTTCCCAGAGCAGAAGCTAGCAGAGATGGCGCAAAATAACCGTTCGCCTCCCAGCAATTACAAATCTGTTGTTGCTTATCGCCTTGCTCCAGTGTTTTTTGGCCGGGTTCTCCGATTTTCTGCTTTTCTAAAAAAAAAACGAAAGAAAAAACCCGTCAGTTCTTTTTCTCACTTCATAATCGCATAAACAAGACACACTTGCTGTTATAAGGAGTTGTAAGGAATGAAATTAATCTGTCTAATTTTCTTCACCAGGGTTTCAAGTTGTTTATTTTGTCCCTTGCTGTTCTGGCTGTCGCCGTTTCTATCTGCAAATGTGGCAGAGAAGAGGAAAAGGTAAGGAAAAATAGAAAAGTAGAGCTTTTACTTCCTTGTATGTTTTTGGTAGCGGTCACATGACTAAGTAGAGAGCGCGAGTTGGAGGGCCGCGCGTGCGGGGATCTTTCGCTTTTTCTCGCCTCGCGCGTCTTTTATTGACCAATCACAACTAAACGTAAACAACTATAAAACGGATCAATGAGCACTCAAAAGCGCGGGAAAAGGCGCGTGCCTCAGTCGCGATTGACCAGTTCATTCATTGTCTAAGACCAGGAGGGAGGGGGTGTCTCCAGACAAAACGATGGGAGACTCATCACTGCCAGTGTGACGTCACGTCATACGTCACGTCATACATCATACGTACATCAGAAGAACTTTTTCCTTTTGCAGGCTTGTGCCCTCTGGATGATAAACTGCTGTAATGTTTATCACACACTCTACAATTTTGAAGACTTTCAAATCAGATGTTATGTCATGAGGGGTACATTTCATTTCATACTGCCCAATCATGCTATCAAATTTACGAGAACCTGCCTCATTCTCACAACCCTTCAAACAGCATTGTATACCTCCGATCAACCGTCCATTCATAATAACTGTTCCAGTTATTTCTTCCAATGGTACAAAATCATGTAAAGGCTTGCCAGAGCATGACAGCCAGTATAAGTCACTTGTTAGCTTGAATTTGGTGTTTAATTGAGATCTCAAATCCTTTATAGTGGCATATGGTGCAAAAGAGAATGTGTGTGCTTTGCCTGTTATGTCAATTATTAAAATGGTTGAAACAAACCTTTTTGATCTAATCAACATACTGAACAAAAAGCCTGGGTGGTGTAATTCAACCATTTGCACACAAGGGTAGCTCAACAGTACACCGAAGAAAAGATACAACATTGGGAAAACCAGTGGTATTTCTGAACAGTACCTGGAGCTAGCATCAAAGTTTTCCCCCATTGTCATGACTATAGCTACATATGAGCCCACAAGGAATGGATATGGTAGGGCTGATATGGTCAGAATAAATGCAACAAATCCTAAGTACACTGAAGCAGAATAAAGCTCACAGTCAAAATTATGCATTGTGCCAAGGTTTAAGAAAATGCCATGAAAAACAAAAAGGCATACAGTCATGAGACTGGAAATAAAGAACTTTGATGTTATGCTCCAAAAGTGATTTACCAATGAAAATTTGATTTGTGGCCTGATGCGTAATAAAATGTTGTAAACTGGATCAAGCAGGGATAAAAATAACTTCAAAATAATAACAGCAGGAAATAAGAGCATCTCCAGCAAACAATTTAATGTTGTATTGTACTTTAATGTAAGCCTTAAAACAGTTATGTACACTACTTTCCAGAAAAGCAGGGAAATGAGTGTGACAACAACACATGTTAGGACTAGAGTAGAAGCAAAAAGGTTTGACATATCAATGTTTTGAAAAAGCCTTACTTTGAACTGTATAAAAAAAAAGGACAATAAAAAAGACACCAACACTTTTAGACCATCCATAGTTTCCATTATTTGACTGTTGAACACATGTAATGTTCCAGGGGAATGAGTTGTACTCATTTGCTTCTCAAAAGATCTTGAAGGGATATAAAGAGAACAAGGGAGTTTGGAAAGCTTTGGGAAAGTTAAGGATATGACTGCCATTACAACGTGGGTGCGCATGACAGCCATCACAAGATGGACAATGTAATGACAGCGTGGGCTGAAAAGCCAAGTAATAATATTATCAAAAAGTAAATCATAGAGCAACAATGTTGTTACCACATATATACAAATTATATTTTTATTAATCATTATTTTTCTTGCACTTTCAATAATTATACTAAAATTAATATTATATAATATTTATTTACACTAATTTTTATCTTATTTAATTAAGTTTTTTTTCACTAATTAAAATTATTTAATAAATTATATAACCTGAAAATTGAGTGACAAGCCAACAAATACAGGCAGTCAACAAGAACAAATTTTAAACACAGACAAACAAGCCAATATATTTTAAACACAGCCAACAAGCCAACAGACAGATTAACACTCAGGCAGTGAACAAGCCAGCAAATTTAACACTCAGGCAGTCAACAGATTTAACACTAAGACAGTCAACAAGCCAGCAAATATAACACTCGGGCAGTAAACAAACCAGCAAGCCCACAGATTTTACACTCAAGCAGTCTTCAAGCCAGAAAATTTCAAATACAGGCTACAAGCCAACAAGCCAACAGCGCTAGAAAAACAGAAAGACTACAACACACGATCTCCTACAAATTGAATCAACTAATCCAATCAGATGTACTTCATAAACACTGCACAACTATGATTTTCAGGACAGTTTTTGGTTAAAAATGACTAGAAGAAATTGAAGTCAACAGGACCTTCGAACTCAAAAGGATTGATGAGCAGAATGGCTGATTCAATTGACACAAAACTTCCACAGGTTTAAACGTATATTATCAAGGAATAAAACCTCCTTTTATGAAGACAATCGTAGAAAACTTTAAGAGAAAACAGAAGATGTTTTTGGGTGGACTTCACTAGACCCGATGTCAAGATGGCGGCCCGCTACTTGTCCCGAAGAAAATTTAACAAAATTACAAACAAACGCAGCCACAAAACAATAAACAGATTGAACACACAGACAATATTTACAACAAAGCTTGCACACTTACGATCAATTAGTGAATAATAGCTGTTTAAGCCTTGGCTTTTTGTCTTTTTTGTACCCACTTCAATGGCGTCCCGAAGCTAAACTGAGGCAAGCCAAGCGAAAGCGCTGACTTGGTTGCTATGTGACGTCACACTGGTAGTGATGAGTCGGTCACGGGAAATTATGGAAAACAATAGAGTCGCCCCCTCCCTCCTGTCTAAGACTGAAAAGATATTTACCGGCTTCGCAGCCGTTATTTGAGCCGCCATACAACTCTTCTCCCCACTAGATGGCCTTTAAAATATCTGACAAAGGAGGGACAAATGCTTTCAGTCTATTGGGAGAGCTGTCGATTAAAAATAAGTTTACATTTTTTATTCTTCAGATTCTTCAGGATTCCGTGAGGCCCGTGAGTAAGTCAGTGGAAAAATACTCATTGAAGATGAACAAAGACGGGGAAGGATTATGAAGAGAAAGATTGAAATTGACACCGAGAAGGAAACGGAGACTTTTCCATGTGCCAAGACTTCAGACAATGAAGAAGCAGGAGATATAGTCTACGACTTTAAACAGGTTATTCACGTTTCACTTATATTACACTGTTCAAAATCTAAGGAATATGTACAGTGGTAGACAATTTTTACATAGCAACGCCTATAGCAAACGATTGTTTACAGTGAGAAAAACAGTCACCAAAAAGAGCCATTTCAATTATATTTAAATTATATTTCAAAGCAGAGCATTTAGGACGTACATAATTTGAAATTTATAATAATTTTACCTGAAACGTTTGTTAATTTCGATGTTGTGAGCTCATTTTACTTCCTTATGAATTGGAATATTGTGCACAGTTATCGTTAAATACTCAGATAATGCAGCCAGCCTTACACCCCCCCTCCTCTCCCCCCCCCCCCCCCCCCTCCCCACCACTCTAATAAACTTCTACTTGGAACGGTATTTGAAGGAATTTTCTGAAACTTGGGGTATTTAGATATCACTAGTGACTTTATGCAATGAACTTAGAACATGGGAAACATTTATATTTGTCACGTGACTTGCGATGATTTTTTTCCATTGGGTGTGGCGCAAAAACAGTTTGGCTCAAAATGCACCCGTTCACTTGATGCAAACGGCTTTCGTGGTACTAACAGATCATACATTTGACCTTTTTCTGCAGAATGTGGACGATGATCCGCATGCCAGTGACCAATTCCTGCTTTTTGATGCAATCAACTGGTGCTGTTCCTAAACCAGCAGACTTAAAGCGACTCCTGGTAAGTTCATATCATATACTGCACTTATCATCAACGGCTGTGCCCTTCACATGATCAGGGTTGTGCATTTTCATGCATGAATCTAAAACTTGACCAGTCACATGAAATTATAGCTTCCAGTGCAGCCTGCTCTCCTTTATCATTTATATGGTTGACTGAGAGCAGAGTCTGTCTTACAAGCCCAGTGGCTTGCAATTGTCAGATCTAGCTTTTACCTCCTTCGAATTTCTAGGACAGTAAAACATTAGAATTAATTTCACTATTTCTTAATTATTTGTTGGACCAGGAAAACAAAGATGGTGTTGTGATGGCAAGATCCCCAACTGAAGTGAAAGTAAAGGTTGTCGGAACAATCGAAGACCGTTCACAATCTGAGTGACGAAATGGTGAATCTGTGTGCGAAGCTTCCCATTTACCTGGTTACTGCTGGAGAGTTGGATACGACTAACGCGGTTCAACCTACAAACAAAGGGCCCCCAAAACGTGAGTGGAACATTTGAGAGTGTGTGTGTGGGGTGGGCAGGGGGCGAGGTGCGGGAGATTCCCGAAGGAAATAGGAAAAATATTCGCAACATTGCGTAATGTTTTGTCTACACAAAGAGGCGGGAACCACAACGGAAGGGGGAAGGTACGGGAATTGTGAAGTTCAGACCTCCCTGTCCCCGCCACTTGAGATAGTGCCGAATTTGAAGACAATTGGGTTGCTGATTTGCAGGGCTTAAACTGAGTTTATCTTTTACCTTTGATCTATAATTGGCCCTGACTGATGATCAAACAAGAAAATTATGGTGGTCAATAATTATAGCAAGGTCATTCATAGACAATATTACAAAACGCTGACATTACAGTTTCTTGCGATTCAGATACTTCTACTTTTACGTAAACTGAATATTTTACCGAGCTAGTGGTACCTCGAACTCTTTCTTCTGCACGATCCAATCCTGATTACGTTTAATCAGACATACAGAGACAGCTTTAGGCATTCAGACAGTACCAGTCATTAGACATTAATTAGAAATCGTTTTTCGGAGCTCTGTGATTTTTTCTGTCTTATTTTAAGTTCTTTTAGGTCATCCACTCAATTAGCTTTACATAATTTTTTTGGAATTATTTGTCATTTTTACCTGTAAGTATTTGTGAGTTAAAATAAAATCTTGTCTTGTCTTTTCCTAACTTCTTTGCTTAGGTATCAAACGTGACTTGGCATACAAGTGCAACTTGGAGTGTAAAAAAGTCTGCAAAAGGATTTGCGTTGGCTGGGTCTGTGTGTGTGTCCCGAAATGCAGCGTTGTTGCAAATGGGTCACGCCACGGGTTGAAGTTCGCTTCTCCCGCCTTTACAAACCAAGTGGTACTTTAGCTGGAACAAGATGACTTAAATGACAGCTGTCAATCATCCAGGCCAATTTTTAAGAAGTGTAATTATTTTTAAGCTCAGAAATCAAGCATAAGCTATGTTATAATAGCGTTATATTGAGTTTTTCGTAAGGTAAATTATTCGTTTTGTAACGACGAAGGTTAGATATAAGTTTATAGTAATATTGATCAGCCATTGGTATTGTACTAGGACCATATAACTGGACAAAAGATGATTTTATTTCAAACAACAAAACAATAGCAATGTTAATCATGCTTTCTCATTACTGATTAGCATTTTTAAATGCAAATGTATGATTTTAAGCAAAGTAAATAAAAAACCACTTGGTGAAGCGTATTTTGGCTTAAACCAGATTTTATTCCACCACTGCATCAGTCGGGGGTTTTGAGAAATCTTCGTTAATTGAAGCAGATCCAATCAAAAACTAGCGCGAGCACTCACGAGTACTCCGAAAGCAATCGCGTCAGCATAGCGAAATAAGAATACGTCATGTTGCTTAGCCAACTTTGGGGAGAAAAACCGCGGGCTCAGTCCCGTCTCGGAGGCGGGATTTCACCATCAACTGTCACTGTTTCCCCTGACTGCAGGTCTGACTGTACATGCAGAGGTTTCACTCAATGATAAATTTGCAGCCTTTTTGATTTTTCTTTATATGTGTTTTGAGGACCAGTCGATGCTCTTTAGAGAAAAATAGTTAGTTCAATACTCATTCAACCTAACAAAAATACTTGGTATTCTTTCTAACAAAAGCTATGGCGATTACAGATAACTCGGCATTTAAACTGTGTTCGTTATAACGGCGGTTCGTTATATCGGGGTTCTGTTTCCATAATAACTTCGGCCGGGCGGACTGAAGAATATCGTTCGTTACTAATTGCGAAGAATTCGTTATAAAGCGGTTCGTGATATTGAGGGGTTCCACTGTATATCACATAATGTTGCGTTCTCGCCACCTTGGAAATCCCGCTTTTCCCGCCTCGCGTATACTTCCCGCCCTGTCCGCCCCTTTCTCTCCAACCCCTCTCCCTATAGCTTAGTAGGCCCCATACATTTTTGACTATTCAAGTCAATTTGAATTGGTAATGAATGCCCTTGTGATGAATTAATGATATGCAAATGATTATATAAAAGACAAACATGTGCTTCTCCCTGTGCACTCTATTCAAACTTCATTGAATATTCATGATCCCTCGCAATGACGTCATTGGCATTATGTAAGCAACTTAATGATATGCATCTGTGTCAGTTAAGCAAACAAGTCACGGTGTCAACAACTCGCTATGCTATGGCAGACCAGTCGCGTCCTATTCCGGTCAACAACGAGAAGTTGTGGAAATAATACAGGCTTTACAGCCCAACGTGGATTAATGCGACGAATAATCCTGTCTCTGAGGCGGCTTCAGCTTTTTTCAGGCCCGGCGAACTGTCAAACAGGACTCGCCGGCGGCTTCACGACAAGATTCTGTTAATTCGCAAGCGCCGGGAAAATCTGAGAAAACTGGTGAAATTAACAAGGCAGAAGGAACTTTGGAGGTGAAATTATAGCTTTATCCTTCTAGTTGCTCTTTATTTGTTGGTTGCGAAGATGCACATCCAGGCATCATGGTCCAGTGTAATGTCTTAGCTCTTATTATTTCTTTGGCGGGCTAAACCCCTATATTCATTTTCCGGACGCGACTGGTGACTTGTGCTTTTCTTATACTTTCCTATATTGCATTTGTTTACATTTGTAGACTGCTTAGCTGTTGTCAGAGAACAGAGAGAGGATCTGGATATACGACCAACGCAAGGGGGTGAAGCCATAGGGTGTGGCTGTGTGCCCACCCAAGAGGTGTGGCTGTGTGCCCACTAAGAGGTGTGTGGCTGTGTGCCCACCCAAGAGGTGTGGCTGTGTCTACACCTAGAAGTGTGGCTGGGTGCCCACAAAGATGTGTGGCCGCGTCCTCACAAAGCTGGGGTTGGCTGCCCCAAAAGATGTCTGGCGGTGTGTTCACAGAGGTGTGGGCCTAGCCTGAGATCAGGCTCCTGAAGAAAATTTGCGAGCGAAGCGAGCCGAGTTGCTGCCTGGGGCGAGAACGAAAGCGACTCGGCTTGCTTCGCTCGCAAATTTTTTTCAGGAGCCTGATTTCAGGCTACTGTAGGCCCATAAAGAGATGTGGCTGTGTGCCCACAAAGAAGATGTGGCTGTATGCTTTCCAGGGGCGTGGCAGTGCGCCACACAAGGGATAACGCTGCAAATAGCTCTTGTGGCATTAGAGTTGAAGTTGAGAGTAACCCTCTGATGGGGCTGGAAGCTAGGCGTGGCAGTTAGATAGAGACCTGGAACTCGAAGTCTCTAGAAGCAAGGCGTTACAGAGTGTTCTTGTAAAATTGGTAGCGTCGAAACAAGAAGTAGAGATTGCAAAAGTCATCGAGAAGGCACTGAAGGCGGTGAACCAGCAAACAGGCGGAAGAGAGCCTGGAAGGGCACGCCCCTCTCCATATCCGAAAGGAAGGGGGAGAAGAATGCTTCTCTTGCGGAAAGATGGGCCATATAGCCAAGCTCTGTCTGTTTGCGCAGGCTTCGCCGGTGAGAAAAGAGAATGTAATCTAGAGTACTGGATAACCGAGGAGTTGAAGTACTGTAAAAGTAATGTAAAGGAAAATGAGGATTAAGGACTGGACTCTGAACAATCGATATATTATGTAATTTTAATGAGTATGGCAAATGATGATAACAAAAGAAGGAACACTGATATGGTAAAGAACAATGACCTTTTCGGGTTGTTTGTTGCAAAGTGTGACGTGCTTTGTTTATTTTCCGTAACCCTTGATCGGTAGGATGATCCAGCAAGTGTTTTGTCCTATAGGGAATTCCCTTGTTGCCACGAATTTTCGGGCAGATGGGTCGTTTCCTCCGGGCTTGGGTTTCATCTAGGGGTGCCGTAATTCCTGGTTAAGCATCCTTTCCTTTGCCTTATTGTAGCCCAAGTTTAATGGCAAAGGCGGGAACAGCAATTTGATCCAATCACGGCTTGTCAGGATGTCAGACTTCGCAGTATTAAGTGGGTACTCCTGGATGGAACCCAAGCTCGGAGGAAGGTGACAGAGCCTGCATTATTAACTCGGAGAGTTTGACAGAGTTCTAGACGGAGATTTGCGACGAGTATCCGATATCCCTTTCCGAGAACCCTGATTCTTTTAATGCGGGAGAGCTCCACAAACATTTTTAATACTTGGGAGGCGATATTAGATGGTCATGAGAAGGAGGAGAAGATCCTACAATGGATTAAAGAGGGGGTTTATATTTTTGTGTGGGATTGCAGATTTTAAGGTTTTGGAAGTAAAGATTTGGGGGTAAGGATTGGGATAGTAAGGGATTGGGATAGAGATTTTATATTTAGTTGTTGTGGTAGGGTGGTCACTTTTATAGGAGGGCTTCCCCATCCGGGCGAGACAGGGAGGACTTTCCCATTACTTAATGGCTAATGAGGCAGCAAGAGGGATAATGAACTATTCTAGTCCGCGGCATCGAAAGGTTGGCACCCCGCCCACCCTCCCTGCGAGGAAGCCGGGTTTGAAGCCTCCTTGAACTCTATTAAGCCTGGTTTGGGCGTGTCCCAGGCCAGAGCGATTCCCCATCACCTTATTTACATTTCATGAATAACAATACCCAGGGCAGAATTTGACACTTTCCCGATTTAGAAAAGCAGTCGGAGGCTTATTGTTTTTCTTCATTGAAATTGGATGAGCGTTGAGGAAGGATTAAATTGGTAAAAAAAAAAAACACACACATACACCAACAGACAGTTGCCCCTAACACGAGAGCACTTTCATGGGCTAGTCTATTTGGGTGTCCATCTATCAATTATTAACCAAACATTCTAATTTTAATCTTCATTTAAAATCTACTATTCCCCATCCCTTTCTCCTCCTTCACAAACATCCTAAATTGGCATTTTTTAATTTCATGAAACCTCAAAGAGATAATGCTAGACTAGGGGTACCATATTGGAAGTGAAGTGCTGCCACATTTGTAATTTCATTATCATCGTTGGTTTTATAAAACAATGTCACGCAAGATCCTACACATGTCACAGCCAGATTTAGCACACTACTTCGTCTTTGCTTTCCAAATATTTAATTTTCGAGGAAATTCAAGTAAACCAATTGTGAACACAATGCAACGTGTCCAAATATTTAATTGTCGATGTGATTCAAGTAAACCAATGCAACGTGCATGCGTGAAATCGTAGAAAAAAGGAGCACGCGACTCGGATCTCACAAAGGTCAGTTCATATGTTCGCTGAACATTACAGGGCGGCTTGGTAATAAAACAATGTCACGCAAGATCCTTTTGTGCAAGAGTGTGTGCAACAGCGTCTCAAAACAGCCGAAATCGGCAACAATCAAGCATCAGAGCGTCTCAAAACAGCGTCTGTTTCAAAAAGTTTGATGTTATGCGATATTCTAACTACTGTAAAGTTAATTTGCTCTTGCGTAGTCAAGAAAGCAGTGAAGGTCTTGGGTCGAGATGCGTTTTGGAGGGTAACATCAAACAATTTTCCGGGGATCATGCCCCCGTACCCACCCTAGAGCCTCGCGCTCGTGCCAAGTTATAAAGGCGTGCAACCCCCTTTTCAGAAAATTGTGGGTCCGGAAAGAAGAAGAAGAGAAAGAGTTCACTCGGGGAAAACGAAGGTCTCTGTTAACCTGTGATCCAAATGGATGTCGATGTAATGTTTCTGGTTATGGAGCTTGTAGCTTGTGATTGTGTGTGCTGTTTGGAAGTGGGGGGGGGGGGGGGGGGGGGGGGCTTTGAAGATTTGATGCAGCGTGAAGGGGGGCCTTGAATTTTCTCACGTTAATGATGCCGCATTCTATTAAAATTCTAATAGAAATTCTATTAACTACGAATGCATGCAAACCCTGGAGGAAAAACTAGAATTACTTTGTGTTAAAGTGATTAAACCTAAGGCCAACAAACGAAACGATGCATGCTTTCGAGTCTGCTCTTGAGAAACTTGAGCAGTATGATCTAGAAACAAACATCCTTGGGACTTTAACTGCGATATCGCAGCTGTTCCCTTGGATCATCAAACTAATAAGTTTCTTGACGTATGTAATCTATATCAATTTCATCACTGAGTTAATTCAAAGTCCTACGCGAATAACTGCGAGCACTGCTACAACAATAGATCTGTTCATAAACAAATAATCCTGGTAAATTCTCACATTCTGACGTTTCTCACATCGGCATTAGTGATCATTCACTTATTTATGCCATCAGCAAATTATGTGTCCCAACTCGCCCTCAAATAAATTTATCTCTAGCAGACATTTTAAAAACTTTGAACCCGCCAGTTTCAGGGAAGACTTAAGCAGGCTCCATGGCATACTGTAACCTACCTCAATGATCCAAATTCTGCTTGGACTTTATGGAGGGACCTGTTTCTCCATATTTCAAATTTTCACGCACCTTATCGACAAAAGAAAGTGAGAAGTGTTCCCGCACCATGGCTAAACTCTAGCCTAAAGAAATTGATGTACGAAAGAGACAAGCTCAAAAAGATTGCCTGTAGACTAAGAACAGATGAAAGCTGGTCAAGGTATAAATCTGTTAAAAACCAAGTGAACGAAGCGATAAAACGAGCTAAAGCCTCTTACTATAAATACATATTCAAAGCTAACTGGGGAAATATTTAGAACTCTTGGAAAGGAATCAATCTTATTATGGCCAAAACAACACAGCCAACTAGAATTAACGCGCTCAAAACTGGGGATGTTTCTTATACCTCTCCTCAAGAAATAAGTGATGTTTTAAATAATCATTTCTCAAGAGTAGGGCCTTCGCTTGCCAGCCAAATTCCCCATCAAATAGCGACTTTAGTAACTATATCCTTCCGTATCACATACCTTTACCTTGACAGAAACGACCAATGATATTGTCCTGAAACTTATTACTCGCTTCCTTTACATAAATCTATGGTCTTGATGGGATATCTTGTCGCTTATTAAAAGAGGCAGCACCAATTGTCTCGCCATCTTTAACCCATATAATAAACTTGTCTATTACTACTGCTGGCTTCCCAGATGATTGGAAAATGGCGCGAATATCGCCCGTATACAAAGATGGGGGAAAGAGTGACCCCAACAACTACAGGCCGATCTCTGTTTTGCCAGTGGTTCAGTAAATTGATAGAAAGAATAGTTTTTGATCAGGTTCTATGCATATCTAATAGAGCACGATCTTTTAGCTGACACCCAGTCTGGTTTTAGACCCCTACACTCCACCCAAACTGCCCTTCTAGAGGCTACAAATGAGTGGTACTCAAACATAGACAATGGTCTCATAAATGGGGTACTTTTTCTCGATCTCAAAAAAGCTTTTGACACTGTAGATCATCAGATATTATTGCAAAAACTACAACTTCTTGGGGTCGATTCTTTAACCCTGAAATGGTTTACGTCGTATATAACAAATCGTAACAGAAAAACCTTTGTAAATGGCCATATGTCAGACTACCGCCCCATTATTTGCGGTGTCCCACAGGGATCGATCTTGGGACCTCTAACTGTTCTTAGTCTATATCAACGACCTCCCTGCATGTTCCCTACTCTACGCCAAGAATGTATGCCGATGACACTAGTCTTACTCTAAGCCACAAGATGATCCAATAGATCTACAATCAAGTTAAATAGCGATTTAGCTGAAATTCAGACTTGGTTGCAAGCAAATAAACTTAGTATTAATGTAAAAAAAACAAGTATTCTATTATTGGTAGCCATAACAAGCTGGCAAATTTAAACCACCAGTTTGACTTAAGATTGACAAACACTCCCTAGAAAGAGCTAAAATCTACAAGTATCTTGGCATTGATTTGGATGAGACCTTATCATGGGACTCCCATATTAGCAATATTGTCAAGAAAGTATCCGCGGGCCTCGGGGCCATCAAACGTGTTTAGGAACTTGGTTCCTCGTGAGACTCTTATTATGATCCATAACGCTCTAATCCAACCCATATTTTGACTATTGCAGCTCCGTATGGGGCAGTATTGGTAGTTTTGTCAATCTGAAAGACTCCAGAAACTCCAAAATAGAACCGCGCGTTTTAATCACTTTTTCTGACCTAAATGTTAGATCTTCCGTTTACTCGATGACCTAGGCTGGGACTCTCTGGAGCGAAGGCGTTCAAAGCAACTAGCAGTTATTCTGTTTAAGACTCTCCATAATCTTTCTCGACTCGTCTGAATAGTATTTTTGAAACTACATCCAGTGTCCACTCGCCACAATCTAAGAAATTCGAAATACAAACCTCTTCGTTCCTAGACCTAGTACTGAAGCAGGCAAACGAAGTTTTCAATATCGCGGTTCCGTCCTCTGGAACAGCTTGCCTTTGAGCACTAAGGCACAACCCACTCTTAGCTCTTTTAAATCATGTATTTAATATCTATCGAATTTAATAAATAGTTAGTAATTTTTATAGATTATACATAATTTTGTAAATAACATATTTAGCTAGGTAATTTAATTTATTATTGTAATCATTTATTATTGTAATTAATTTAATACACGGCTCGATGGAAGAGCATGTATTGTGAATTGACACCGTGTTTAAATAAAGTTTACTACTACTACTACCACTACATCTTCAATGCCCCCCCCCCCCCCCCCCACCCCCTCCTTTTCATATTAAATGAACTTTCCTAAATTTGCGCCTCTTTGAGGAGACGCTGCTCTTTGAGAAGAATAGTTAGCTCAAACTCATTCTACCTAACAATTATCTTGGTATATTTAAATGCACTTTCGTCCTAACAAAAGCGTAGGGTATTACAGATAACTCTAACCATTAAGGTGGCCCGTTTTTATTGAGCGGAGACTCGCTTTTTTAAAATTAATTTTCGGCATGATAGAGTAACCGATTTCGAGTCTTCAATGAAAAATTATAGAAGGCTTTTAATTTTAGGGCAATCGTGACATTACATATGTGTGACATATTTATTTTTGGGGTCACAGATTTATAAATATGTCACACATACGCTACACCTTAGTCACTCCTTGCAATAACATGTAGCTTATTTCCTTTACGTAAAATTCGAGACGGTTCTATGGTTTACGTTCTGTGTATATATACAAGCATGTTACATTTAATACTTGTAACCTACTCCCTGATGAAGTTAGCAACAGTCTAACGAAACGCGTAGGGAAAAAAAGGCTTTGCATTGAAGTTCGTTCAGTGCACTAGTTTAGCTTTTTTAATTTTTTAATTTTTTTTTAATTGGTTCATTGTGTTGTTTTCGTTTGTTGTGATTGGCCGATGTACCACCCGGTCTCCTAACTTTATCAACTAACTGATGGGAGCTCGTGATATATTCGTTTTTCCGATGTGCAAAGTCCACTTACAATAATTTTATTTGTAAATTCGTGTCAAATGATCAAAACAATAAAATGTGATAGTCTCTCTCCCTCCACTGGCTTCTATCCGGCCTGCAGGTGTGTCACTGTTCCTAACAGTGAAATAAAGCAATCCCAGTGGCAAGACCAGGGACAGTGCAAGTAGCAATGAGTATAAGGCCAGCCCCTCAACACCTGCAACGTGACAGAACAAAAAGACTGAGTGTGATATTTTATCAGAACTTTATTTGACTGATTTTCCTTATTTCAGCTCTATACACTTCTGACCTCACATTAGCACTTCCTTCAGTTTGGTACTACTGCGCATGAACACAACAACTGTCCAAAGAGGGACTGCTTGTAATCTATCGATACCACGGATCAGTGATGAAATGTTATACTTCTATTTTTCCTTGTTTTAGCTCTATTACTGAAACACTTCTGACCTCACATTAGCACTTCCTTCAGTTATGGTACCACTGCGCATGACACAACAACTGTGAGGGACTGCTTGTAATCTATCGATACCACGGATCAGTGTAAAATGTTATACTTCTATTTTCCTTTTTAAACTCTATTACTGAAACACTTCTGACCTCGTATTAGCATTTCCTTCAGTTATGGTACTACTGCGTATGAACAACAACTGCTACTCCAGTTCCTGTACTCACCCCACCCTACGTAGGTTTCTCACATTAGCACTTCCTTCAGTTATGGTACCACTGCGCATACACAACAACTGCTACTCCAGTGACCCCACCCTACAGAGGTCAGAACCCAGAGCGGAGCCACGAACCCCACCCGCTCTTAATCCCACGTTATTCCTTCTTTGAGATCCATTCGTCTTATCTACTACTGATGACAAGCATAGCCTGTAGTTGCGACTGCGCAGTGAGTGCGATCGCTGAAGGAAGTGCTCAAAAAGTTTATACGGAGCCTAAAAAATATTGGATGAATCAGCCGTTAGGTGCGTTTGTTTCGAGATATTTTGAAGGCCCTTTAAAACACCTAAATGACCGTTTTCCCTATCCTTTTCTATACTTCGTGAAATCCATACTCTTTTAATATATACCTCCCAGCCTGAAAAGCTACCCCTTTCGGGCGGAGCCTCCCGTATAGTCCCATTATAGGGAGTACCCCGGGGGTGATAACAATCCCAAATAATTCCGCTTCAGCGATAATCGGTCGGTGTGACTTTCAACAGAGTGAAACAGGGCCGATGAGGAAGTACTGTAATGTGAAGTAAATGAATGAAAGTGTACCCAAACAGTACAATCGTCGAATTGATGCGTGAATTAATTAGAGCGGCTATGTGCTACTATCACGGAAAATGGGAAGTCTAATTACTTAATAGAGGGTATGAGGTGGTAAAATATATCGAGGATTTACGGTATTTTATAAAATGTCCGATGTCATAATCGTATCCAATCGAAGGGAACGAACGCTTTTCGACTGTTTGCAATCTTTCGGATTATTGTCAGGTTGAATATCAGGGGTCATCTGGGTTGATATCATTTTCATTTTCAAACGATTCCGCTCAAGCGATAATCTGCCTAGTGTCTTTCAACACTCAGCTGAAACAGGACCGATGAAATTAACCGCTCAAACAATATAAAAGGAGCACAGTCAGGTTACGGGCCAAGATTCGAACGAAGCTTGTGGAGATCCGTTGGAAGAGATCAGAGATCAAGCATCGAAGACATCACACTGCAGTTTTTGAAGCCGGAAAGAGATGGTTGTTCGTTCATTTTTTTTTTTACACTAGAGCATTTTTTTTCTTTTCTCAGATGGCACAAATAGGTCAATGAGCGCTCGCCTCTCACCCGCAAATTTTACAAATTTGATCTGGGTTTGATTCTGGCCGGGAGTCGTGTGAGCATATGTTGTTGTTTTTGTTGCTTATCGCCTTGCTCCAGTGTTTTTTGTCGGGTTCTTCTCCGATTTAATTTTCCGCTTTCTGAAAAAAACCCACGGCTGTTTTTCCTGTATTTCCGTTAAGTTCCTGTGTCTTGTTCAGATGAACAAGATACACTTGCGTTATAAGGAGGAGTAAGGAATGAAATTAATCTGTCTAATTTTCTTCACCAGGGTTCAAGTTGTTCATTTTGTCCCTTGCTGTTCTGGCTGTCGCCGGTTTCTGCTCGTCTATCTGCAAATGTGGCACAGATCTAGAGGAGGAAAAGGTAAGGAAAGTAGAACTTTTACTTCCTTGTATGTTTTGGTCAGTTTTTACAAGGCCCAGGCGCTGAAGTAATATATAGAGCGCGAGTTGGAGAGCCGCACGACGAGAGAGTAAGCGCGCGAGGGTCCTTTCGCCTTTCTCGCCTCGCGCGTCTTTTACTGACCAATCCCGCAGCAAATACACGTACAAGCACCAAGCGCGGGTCGTCAAGCAACGCTTCTCCCACTAGAGGGCCTAACCGAGGGACATGCTTTCAGTCCGATTGGGCGAGATATCGATTAAACAGATTTTATTTTATTTTTCAGATTCTTCAGATTCGACGAGTAAGTCAGTGGAGAAATACTCATTGAAGATAAAACAAGACGGAAGGATTATGAAGAGAAGATTGAAATTGACACTGAAAAGGAAACGGAGACTTTTCCATGTGCCAAAGACTTCACCCAATGAAGAAGCAGGAGATATAGTCTAACGACTTTAAACAGGTTATTCACGTTTCACTTATATACACTGTTCAAAATTTAAGAATATGTACAGTGGTAGACAAATTTTTACATTAGCAACGCCTATAGCAACGATTGTTTACAGTGAGAAAAACAGTCACCAAAAAGAGCCATTTCAATATATTTAAATTAAATTTCAAAGCAGAGCATTTAGACGTACATAATTTGAAATTTTTAACAATTTACCTGAAACGTTTGTAATTTCGATGTTGTGAGCTCATTTTACTTCCTTATGAATTGGAATATTTTGCACAGTCATGATCGTCAACAGGGTCGTCAAATACTCAGATAATGCAGCCAGCCTTACCCCCCCCCCCCCACTCCTCCCTCCTCCCCCCCCCCCCCCCCCACCCCCCACCGCCGTTGCTTGTTGATTAAACACCAATCTAAACTCTAATAAACTTTAAGTGCATTTTTCTCAAATTGTTAATTTGAGGCCAATCTACCTTTACCTCAACATTTCTACTTGGAACGGTATTTGAAGGAATTTTCTGAAACTTGCGGTATTTAGATATCAATAGTGTCTTTATGCAATGAACTTAGAACATGGGAATATTTATATTTGTCACGTGACTTGCGATGATTTTTTCCATTGGGTGTGGCGCAAAAACAGTTGGCTCTAAATGCACCCGTCCACTTGATGCAAACGGCTTTCGTGGTACTAAACAGATCATACATTTGACCTTTTTCTGCAGAATTTGACGATGATCCGCATGCCAGTGACCAATTCCTGCTTTTGATGCAATCAACTGGTGCTGTTCCTAAACCAGCAGACTTAAGCGACTCCTGGTAAGTTCATACTGCACTTATCATCAACGGCTGTGCCCTTCATATCAGGGTTGTGTATGCATGCATGTATCTAAAACTTGACCAGTCACATGAAATTATAGCTTCCAGTGCAGCCTGCTCTCCTTTATCATTTATATGGTTGACTGAGAGCAGAGTCTGTCTTACAAGCCCGTGGCTTGCAATTGTCAGATCAGGCCGGTGATTAACTCCGATTTCCATCCTCGATCTAGCTTTTATCTCCTTCGAATTTCTAGGACAGTAAAAAATTAGAATTAAGGGACTGTGCAATAATTACCAGGAGGGGGGGTTGGAAAACCAGAGGGGGGGGGGGGGGGCATAAAGTAAAATCAAGCAAGGAGTGGGGGGGGGGGGGGCTCTAGGTAAATAAGTCACTCAAGAGAGGGGGCTTAACATTTTATTTTCAAGTACATATTACATTGGCGAATCCATACCTATTTATAAGGTGGGGACCGAAAAATTTTCCGGCCTTTCGGGTCTAGCTGGCCTTCACCAGACCTGAAAATAACACACATGCTCTTTTCCTTCTGCTATGGCTCTGTTGTACATTGCTACGGCGGTGATGTTTGTTCCAGATGTCCAACAATTAAACATGTAGTAGGAGCTAGCTCTTCTTTCTGTTATAAGATTTTAATCCACAGGTGTAGAGAAAATGCAGGGTACTTGTATAAAGGTGTGTGTATACTGTGAGGGGGGGGGGGTTGTACATAATTTCTGACTGATTAGAGGGGGGGGCAATAACTAAATTCACTCCTTTAGGAAGGGGGGTATTACCTAATATTTTCCTACATGAAGCCCATTTTCCAACCCCTCCCCCCCCCCCCCCCCCCTGCTGATAATTATTGCACAGTCCCTGATTTCACTATTTCTTAATTCTTTGTTGGACTAGGCAAACAAAGATGGTGTTGTGATGGCAAGATCTCCAACTGAAGTGAAAGTAAAGGTTGTCGGAACAATCGAAGACCGTTTCACATCTGATTGTCGAAATGGTGGATCTGTGTGCGAAGCTTCCCATTTACCTGGTTACTGCTGGAGAGTTGGATACGACTAACGCGGTTCAAACTACAAACAAAGGGCCCCCAAAACGTGAGTGGAACATTTGAGAGTGTGTGTGTGGGGTGGGCAGGGGGAGAGGTGCGGGAGATTCCGAAGGAAATAGGAAAAATGTTCGCAACATTGCGCAATATTTTGTCGACACAAAGAGGCGGGAACCACAACGGAAGGGGGAAGGTACGGGAATTGGGAAGTTCAGACCTCCCTGTCCCCGCCACTTGAGATAGTGCCGAATTTGAAGACAATTGGGTTGCTGATTTGCATGGCTTAAACTGAGTTTATTCTTTTCCTTTGATCTATAATTGGCCCTGACTGATGATCAAACAAGAAAATTATGGTGGTCAATAATTATAGCAAGGTCATTCATAGACATTATTACAATCGCTGACATTACAGTTTCTTGCGATTCAGATACTTCTACTTTTACGTAACTGAATATTTTACCGAGCTAGTGGTACCTCGAACTCTTTCTTCTGCACGATCAATCCTGATTATGTTTAATCAGCCACACAGAGACAGCTTTAGGCATTACAGTACCAGTCATTAGACATTAATTAGAAATCGTTTTTTGGAGCTCTGTGATTTCTTCTGTCTTATTTTCAGTTCTTTTAGGTCATCCACTCAATTAGCTTTACACAATTTTTTTGGAATTATTTGTCATTTCAGTAACTGTAAGTATTTGTGAGTTAAAATAAATCTTGTCTTGTCTTGACTTCTTTACTTAAGGTATCAAACGTGGCTGGGAACGAAAGTTGGTTTGCTACTGGAAGTGTAAACGTGCCTGCAGAAGGGTCTGCGCTGGCTGGGCCGGCTGCACAACCGTGTGTTACCCGGAATGCAGCCAGGCTTGCGAATGGATATGGGTCTATGTGCCCTAGGGTTGAAGTTCGCTCTCCCGCCTTTACAACCAAGTGGTACTTTAACAAGGACAAGATGTCAGCTGACGGATCATCCAGGCCAATTTTCAAGAACTGAAGTGTAATTAATTTTAAGCTCAGAAATCAAGCATAAGCTGTGTTATAATAACTTTATGTTGAGTTTTTCGTAAGGTAACATTCGCTTTATAACGACGAAGGTTAGATATAAGTTTATAGTAATATTGATCAGCCATTTGTATTGTACTAGGGCCATATAAAAGATGATTTTATTTTAGTCAAACAACAAAACAATAGCAATGTTAATCATGCTCTCATTACCGATTAGCATTTTTAAATGCGTATGTATGATTTTAAGCAAAGTAAATACAAAACCACTTGGTGAAGCATATTTTTGGCTTGTCTCAATGTTATATAGTTACCCACATTTATTGAACACTGCATCAGTCGGGGGTTTTGAGAAATCTTCGTTAATTGAAGCAGATCCAATCAAAAAACTAGCGCGAGCACTCACGAGTACTCCGAAAGCAATCGCGTCAGCATAGCGAAATAAGAATACGTCATGTTGCTTAGCAACTTTGGGGAAAAAAACCGCGGGCTCAGTCCCGTCTCGGAGTCGGGATTTCACCATCAACTGACACTGTTTCCCCTGACTGTGCATGCAGAGGTTTCACTCAATGATAAATTTGCAGCCTTTTTGATTTTCTTTGTATGTGTTTTGAGGAGATCGATGCTCTTTGAGAGAAATAGTTAGTTCAAGACTCATTCACCTAACAAAAATACTTAGTATATTCATGCATTTAACTCGGCCATTAAACTAATGTGTTCGTTAATTTATAACGGCGGTTCGTTATATCCGGGGGTTCTGTTCCATAATAACTTTAATTTGTGTATGTGCGGGCTGAAGAATATCGCGGTTCGTTACTTATTACGGAGAATTCTTTATAAAGGGGTTCGTTATATCGGGGTTCCACGATATATCACTCACGCCATGTTGCGTTCCGGCACCTTGGAAATCTCGCTTTTCCCGCCTTCGCCCTGTCCGCCCCTCTCTCTCTCTCCACCCCTCCCCCCTAGGCAACCTCGATTCCAGGCTCTCTCTCCTTTTCCTCCCTTGTCGTTGAGTAGAGAGACCCTTTGCGGCTGGTCACGTGACTATGCGGTTACAACAATACCGCAGGGAGGGTGGGTCTTTGAGGTCGTTTTGTCAAGGTGAACAATAATTACTAACCAAGGGATCGAAGGAGCAAAATCGAGTTTGGTTCAAAATGGAACAGCATTTTATACGGCAAGATTATGTTAAAAGTGAAACAGGCTATTTGTATGGAACGTTTGTTTTTATTCTTTACAACTTCATGACATGAAAATGTATACGTGACGGATATTTTCGAGCCACAAAAGCAGCGGCGCGAAAATTTAATACGAGAATGGAAAATTCGCTTTGCGAACACAAAATTTATAAGCTACCGGCTATAACGATGAACCACAGGGGGCATACAAGTTGAGAGGATTAATAAAGAATAATGAATAAATGAATCATTACCTGGTTAATTCTTGTGTTTCTTTTGTATTCCCTTGCGCGAACTTATAGGGAATGACCGCTACCCACATTTTCTGCGCCAGCATTAAACTCGCACCCAGACCTTCTCACTTTTCGGAAAAATTTTTTCCTATATATAATATATTCTTAACAAGGGAGGCAGCTCCGAGCGCAAAACATTGAACCAAAATCGCTTGAATCACAACTTTCCTTTGCTTTCATACAACCAGACAAACAAAATGTGAAGTCGATAGACCGAAGAACAACTTGCCCGATTTTTTTTCGATTACGTTCGCCACAGTCGGAGAATGCGAACGTCTTTTCCAAAGTTTTTCTTGAATTTCTTTTTCGCTACATGATCGTACCGAGTGATGGCGCGTACTGGGACAGGCCTTACGGTACGATCATGTAGCGAAAAAGAATTCAAGAAAAACTTTGGAAAAGACGTTCGCATTCTCCGACTGTGGCGAACGTATCGAAAAAAAATCGGGCAAGTTGTACTTCGGTCTATCGACTTCACATTTTGTTTGTCTGGTTGTATGAAAGCAAAGGAAAGTTGTGATTCAAGCGATTTTCGGATTTTGGTTCAAATGTTTTGCGCTCGGAGCTGCCTCCCTTGTTAAGAATATATTATATAGGAAAAAAATTTCCGGAAAGTGAGAAGGTCTGGGTGCGAGTTTAATGCTGGCGCAGAAAATGTGGGTAGCGGTCATTCCCTATAAGTTCGCGCAAGGGAATACAAAAGAAACACAAGAATTGACCAGGTAATGATTCATTTATTCATTATTCTTTATTAATCCTCTCAACTTGTATGCCCCCTGTGGATGAACCATCGACTTCAGATTCACTTTTACACTAAGTAGACAGGTTCATGATCGTAAAGCTAAACGAGGTTGTAAACCAGACACCTTGGTCTCAAACCAACTTTGAAAACAACAATAAGCTTGGCGAGCTCGTTCACAGCTGACCCTGCGAACTCACTAAATTAAAACACAACGGCATTCATTTACAAATTCATTTGGAGCGAAATAGTCCAAATTTTAGGATAAAAGAGTAGCTTACTATTTTCTCTAACTGATTCTGTGTTAGTTTGACCATAATATAGTTTTCTTGTGTCAAAAAATCTACAACAACAACCGCTCGAAGCGGTTCCTTGAAAATCAACAAACTTGTACGGCACGAAATAATTAAGCTTATGTCAAACGGACTGTACGAAGGAATTTTTTTCCATCGGCAGTTTTTGCAGTGAATACAATTTAACGATCACTTAAACTCGTTACCTTAAAGCTGTTCACATACCAAGCTTACATGTAAACTAATTCTTGAAATGATCGGCTTTCTTCCGTGGACAAAATTCCGTTGTAAAACGTCCGATCGATCGTCGTAGTTCGTAGTTGTGCAGTTCTGAGAATTACGCAAGCAGTTTCCGAGAAAAGATTATCGCAGTGATCTTCAGCCTGGCAAAGCCTGTAGAAGCTTGAATAACCACATGTAAGCATATGTACAAACTTTTTTGGTGCTTTCTTTTCTTGCGAGTTGTTTGAAGACCTGCTGCGTCTGCGAGTTGCGACTCAGAGTCAACGCTCTCACCCTCTCATGGTAGATTTGTCACAGCAACAACTCTAACACTCTACCACCCCTCCCTCCGAATATATTTTTTTACCACCCAGAATCTGGGTGGTCACGTGACCAGCCGCAACCAGGGTCTCTCTACTCAACGACAAGGGAGGAAAAGGAGAGAGAGCCTGGAATCGAGGTTGCCCCCTAGGCCCCATTTTTGCATATGACTTTCCCGATTTTATTGTCTTTCTTCATTGTTATTTCCTCGCTTTATATATTAAGGGGGAGTTATAGGTGGATTTTTATGAAATTGGATGTGAGACTCGAGGAAGGATTAAATTGGTAAAAAAAACACATACACCAACAGACAGTTGCCCCCAACACGAGAGATCTTTAGCGTTGTGATAGTCTATCGTATCAAGAAATGCGGATCAATTTCGAAAACAATATGGTATTGTTACAGCAAACGCAAAACCCTTCAAAACGCTAAAATTCGCCGTTTTGAGCCACAAGGACGACAAAGCACAACAACTGAGGTAAGATTACGTTTATTTTGAACTTATTTGTAAAGTTTACTCGCAATAATACTGTGTAACCACGAGAGGCAACCATATAAGTAAGCGTACAACCACGAGGGGCAACCAAGTAAGCGTACTGTACAAGCAACCACGATCTCGATTGAGCAAATGAAAAATACCCAGCTTGCAGCATGATTTCCTATCAAAGCGCCCGCGTGATATATCAGCGGTTGGCCCAACTTAGTTTTCGACCACCCAGTCTCGTAACTTTATCAACTAACTGATGCGACTCGTTCTAAATCAGCTTAAATGAGCTATGTCACGATAAAGTCGTTTTTTTCCGATGTGCAAAATCAGTGTCACGAAGGAAACCATAAAGTAACAGTTTACTAAGATAGACAAACACTAAAGAGGTGATAAGAAACCAAACAGGAACGAGGATGGCTTGTATCGGAGAAGATGCTTGCTAAGCTCAGTGTCATTCTTGCGTTTCTCATGCTTGAATGACATCTGGTGATTTCTCCATCTGGTTTTGAACTCTGTTGCTGTCAATCCTACGTATGTCTCAGTCGTGTCTTTGGTCGTGACCTTAGCTTGGTAAACAATTTCTTTTGACAGTAACGGTTTATTTTAACGGTTTATCTTACGCGATCATATATTGTTGTAGACCTCTACTGATGTTTCAGTGTATATGGAGATTAACTGATGAGTGGACCAACTTTCCGTTGGTCTATGAAACAGATTTGTATTAAAACCCATATGTGCTCAAAAATTGAGTAGTCCATCTACTGATTTATATATATATATATATATTTATTAAAAACTGGACCACGGATATTGGATTTCTAGCTTTTTGATTGGTTAAACGGAGACAGTCTAACAGCTGATATACCTGCTCCGACAAATATGAACGCGTCAGCGAGAAAGAGAACTGAATTTTTTCTCTCTCCAAGGAACAATGGCCGCCGGAAAAAAATTGTTTCGCGGCAGAATTGACTGAAGACGAAGTAACAGAACTGATAGAAATGCAGCAAAGTTTTGAACGAAACATTTAATTGGAAATGCCTGTAATTAATGTACTACAAATGCAACTGAACGAGCACTAAAGGAAGCCTGAAACAATTTACGGGAAAATTCGAAAACTCGCAATACAAATCTGCACAAATTCGTTCAAAATGAATGAAAACCTGTTTACAACTTAAGTTTAAGCTTAGCCTATTCAGTATTGTTACCTTGTGTTTCGAAGAGGCTTGTCAATTCCAACTGGCCTAAGCTTTTAAAATCAGCACAATCTTAATATCGGAGAAGAAGCATACGACAGTTCGTCAAGCGTTCGTGTAGTGATGGTCAGGTACAATCAAAGATCACTTCACAGTGGAATTCTCTTCGAAGATCACTCTTTTTCTCTCCATCCATGTAGATATTGACGCTTTCCTTTGCTTTTTACTTCAGTGAACATGATTTTAACTTGCTCAGTTTCGCTGGTTTCAACACAATTGATTCTGTAGTCGTGCACGATTTGCTCGCCGTAAACAACCCGTTCAGCTGTCCATTCAACTTGTAAAATGAATATAAAGTTCAGCTCCACAATTATTTCTGATCTTTCCATTTTAAGCTAAACCATTTGTACAATTTCCCAGAATATACGAAACTTTAGAAGACAGAGCGAAGATTAACATTCTGTTTTGCTCTCTTTTCATTCACTGTGCTATAAACTGAACTGGCAGACCGCGCCAGCCTTTTGCCGCCGTTTTCATACAAATCATACTTCATTTAGATTGAACTGAAAATTCACTCAGTCGATTGATAAAGTAATACCGAAGTTTAGTTTAGTGAAGTTTTTAATAAAACAATTATTCCATTTGCCCTTGTTGGATATGAGAGGATTATAGCCAACTCGCGCTACGCGCTCGTTGGCTATTTATCCTCTCATATCCAACGCGGGCTCATGGAATAATTGTTAATTATATATATATATATATATATATATATATATATATATATATATATATAGACTAGTGGAGTCGGACTAATTCAAACGCATTTATTTGCTACTCGGAGTTTCATGCTTCTCGCGAAGCAATCATCAGGCAACTGCCAAAAATAACGGATACATTCTGAGATATACAAATTTGAAAATTTGAAAATGGTATACATGTCAAGATGTGATTGGTTTAGCTAATCGGTTATGTAAATTAGATTAAGCTATGACGGTATTTAACAGGAATTTCCTAGAATGTCTACAGCTCGATACATGTATGTATATAAAGAATATATATATACATATATATATATATATATATAAAGAATATAAGATTACAAGAAGCTTCTGGTGTCAACATAAGAGGTGACTAGGGACGAGTCAGATGTCACACAGGCATATCAAATCAATAGCACATTTCCGAGTTACCTTTTGCCTCAGTTTCAAAACGAGTCCTGGTATGAAAATGAACATGCATGAAAAACTGATTTTCATATGAATGCACCAGGAGTCGTTTTGAAACAGACGTAAAAGGCAACTCGGAAATGGCCTATTCTGCATTTACTGTAGATTTTGGTTTTACACAGGCTGGCTCCAGAACAATTCAAATTTTATATCACATTGACGTCAAATTTTATTGAGATAAATTTTCGTACATTATTACCGTTTGTAACAGCAATATACAAGTGACTAGCAGAACACAAAACAATTTCGTGCACATCTCAAAAATAATAACAATAATCTACATGCATGTACAACTCAACAGTAAAGTTATAAAAGGTTTTTACTATTTATCATTAGCAATGCATGTGCACGAAACCAGCGTAACACAAAGCATATCAATTTTACGCCTATCTTTAGTTAATAATTCTACATCTCAACTATAAAAGGTTTAGCATACAATGAAGTAACTTCAACATTTATTACAATAACAAAATTAATAAAAAATAATAATCCACATCCAACATTGATTATTAAAACAAGAAATGCAAAGTTACTAACTATATTAATTACAAAATAATAATGCATTCCTAATGCATTGAAATGGTATCAAGTAATACTGTAATTTGAACACATTGTCATAATTATATTTATAATATATTAGGTTACTCTGTAATTTATTTATTACCCGTACATCTTCAGAATCTTTTGCATGAATTAATTAATATTGATACTTATATTACTTGCCTTTTAAAATTTTTAAGAAATAATTTGAAGGGGTTGAATGTGAACGGGAATCCACAGCAAAACACAAGCTTGCGATGATAACGATAAAGAGAAAGTGCAGCAGAGAAAATTGAAATAAAAACTCCCTAGCACAATGAAAACTCAGTGTTAAAAGATTACCAATACTAATTTCATAATCAAGACTACATTTCTGATTCATAAACTTATCACATGTAATCTTCTATTGGTTTCAAACTATGCAAAGACATCTTTTCTAAAACCATGCCACAAACCCAATAAGGTTTACATTTTATTGAGCCTGCCAATAGAAACACCTTTCATTTGTGTTAGTTTTTACCTGTATCCAATACAATAATTCTCTATCTAATATAGCTCATTTAAATGCAAATTTTATGTTTTAAAAGTTGTAACCTCCAATAACTGTTCTTTCTCAGTTTTCCGCAGCTTTAAATCCCTGCATTAAATAGAGTAAGGCCACATAATTTTTGCAATTCTGTCACATAGAAGTCGGTTTTAAAGCATATTGAAAGCTTTCCATGTAAACAAAAGGTTTTAAACAAGAAGAAAATCAATGAAACACTAGGAAGCTATATACAGATTGAGTGAAGATGGTCAAAACTAGCCTTCTACATTACGACTTTCATCTGGGCTTTGTCACACGTTCCAATCTCAGGGTCTCTCTTCGACCAAGGTTGGTCCTCCCCCCCCCCCCCCTCCCTCCCCCCCTCCCTCCCCCCTCCCTCAAGTCTTAGAAAAACTGCGTGATGAGCCCAAATACCCAAACTGCACAAGATTGTAAAAGATATTGCACGACAAAGATGCCTTCTATGCTCAGGAATCATCTTTGTTAGGTAATCTGATCATGACATTCCATCAAAATTTCATCAATGAATGAAAAAGCTGAGTTTGAGCTTGTAAGAAAAGATGACAAGCAAGAATTGCAAAAACAGAGTGACCCTAGCCCATTTAATACTAAAGGTCCACTTTATCAATATGTACAAATGTCATTTCATCATTTTGTTCCCTTCACTTCAAATTTACATTCTTTTACTTAAATTTATTTGCTCACTCGCTCATTTATTCAAATTTCAATTAGTGTATTTCCGAATTTCTCCTGTTTTTGATTCATTGAACCCATTCATTCATTCATTCATTCATTCATTCATTCGTCCATTAAATCGATGAATCATTCAATCATTCATATTACAGACTTCCTTTTCAACAGCAATTCATTTTTTTGCATTCTTTTAAAAAGTCACTGGTGCAAACACAGTTTGCAAAATGATACAAAAATAATTCTATAAATTAAATTTTAAAAAAACACAAGTCAGATAAAGACTATTAATTTTGTATAAAAATAATAATTAAAGTTGCAAAATGTGACAAATTAAGACAAATCAGATCTCCATTTTAAATTTAAAATAACCAAAATAATTTATTATACATCCTGATCCTGATGAATGGTTTCATCTCTTTTTTCATCTTCCACATTGTTCAGCTGTCTATTTGAATATTCATTACTGTGGTAGGTTCTACATGTATATTATTTCTATGATTACTGGTAGTCACACAATATGACACCCTTACTTGTAAGGCAAATTACATTTGCTTGATTTTATCCTGAAGTCAGCCACCCTTAGCTAATGCCTTTTATTTTTGTGCAGGTTAAGTGGAAATTTGCGTGATTTGATAAAAAAAAAAAGGGGGGGCATAAAAAAAAGAGAGGCTAGGAGTTCCTTTTGCGACTGCTACAGCTTTTCTTTTCAAACCAGACAAATGCTAGCATTGACTTAAATTTAACCTGAAATTTGCATATTTGACAGCTACACCAAACTGCAGATTGAAGTTATGCTCGCTTATCTGACTGGAGGAGTGAGCACGAAATAATGACTGCTGTCGCAAATTCGAGTCAGAGATTTTTTCAGATCACATAGAATATCCATATTATTTTTACAGCAAATTACTCAAATGTCCACTTTGTTTTTGCAGAAAAGCAAACTACAGGAAAATTGACATGTCAAAGTCAAATCAAAGTATTCACACTTTTCTGATTCGGACAGTCAAGGTTTGGGGAAATATTTGGTTTATGTTATTACATGTGTTAATGACAATAAAACTCTAATTTGGAATATTGTGAAAATTTTACTGCAGTGGTCAATTTTGCAAGATATTTGCAAATTCTAAACCACACAAAAATAAAGGGCATTGAGGTATGGTATATACCGGATTTTAAACAACATAGTTGTATTGCAGTCATGTCCATTCATCTGATAATATTCTAACACTACTTCTCTATCATTGATAAACACTATTTACATAATTCTTGTTCAAGATAAAGGAGAGTTTGTATCCTTGCCATCTACCAATATATATACCACGTTGATTTTGTCTAATAGATTATATCAACACTTTGATCTTCACAGGGTCTCGTGAATGGCAGCAACAATAGGTCCAGCTTTGGTCTGAAATTTAAAAGAAACATTTCATTCCTTAATTAACCTCTTTCTTATTGCATTGAGCTTTAGCATGACAGTGATCAAAATCTCAATTCTCCTCAACACATCAACATAAAGTCAGGTATACAGGTAATAAGAATAAAGGAACTCATCACAAAGTGGAAATTGGCTTATATCAGTACATGTTCAAATTCTCCCAACAAGTCGAAATTAGAAATGTATGGAGCCCAGTTAGGGGTTAATAGGGGGGTGACCACAACAACATTGCGATGCTGGTTTAGCATCCTCTACATTATTAAAATGTTTATTACAAATTATTTGTAACACTCCTGGTAACTCACCTTATATTCTGCAAACACATGGCAAACGTACTTGCCACCTCCCATGCTTTGTATGAGTCCAAAATGGCTTCTGTTACTGGAACAAAACGCACAAGAAATATATTCAAACTATCAAATTTATTACCATGACAAGAAAATCACGGTGATTTTTTTCTATGGCATTAACAATACTATGAGCCCTAATATAGATTTGTGAATTGCAATATAATAATATATTATTATAGAACATGATCAGTGTCTACTAAAACATGTTATCTTGAAATGACAAGAAAACAGGAAAAATGCCAACCTCGTCCCCAGGGCCATCTCTGCTTTCAAAATGGCGGGTGGGAACGAAGAAGACCCCGGCGAAGAGCAGGTCACGTGTCTCCAAAAATATTGGAGCTTTTGATTGTTTCAAAATGGCGGCGGGCTCGCGATTGGCTTATTTTGTGGTCACGTGACCTGCTCTCCACCAGGGTCTTCTTCACGCCCACCCGCCATCTTGAAAATTAATAACAACACTCATATTTCATGACACCTATCTTCTACTTGATGTCATGTACACAACAAAACTACAGATTGTTTCTAGTTGATCTTTTTGTTATATACCTTGTTAGACCACAGTATGATATGGTGTCAGCATCCAAGTTCCTTTTCGACAGTGAACTTCTTTGACTGTCATAAAGCGTCACTCCATTGAGTGCGACATCTAACTGACAAACCAACAGAGTTCCTCCAGCCAGATGCTGAAACAAAATAAATGACAATATTAATATTTTTATATGTAATAATTATTTCAACTAAAATTTGTGCTGTTTCTAAGTTTCTTAAAAAACATTCACCCTGAACTTGTTGAATTCATCATTTTCTTTTGTCCACCTCTCAGCATTTCAGTCACGTTAAATTTTTTCGGATCAAATAGCTGTTAACCTGAGCTCAAAATATAAATTATCCTCACTGATGTCCATACATTTATTTTACATGTAACCCTTTTACTCACAAGAGTGCTAAGTTCAAAACTGAGGAAAAATTATTGAATTAATTTTAATTATCAAAAACGAACAACATCACTTGAAAGTACTACTCAATAGCTTTCATTTAAATGGTCACATACTAGCCGTTTCATCCACAGACTCAAAAGGTACAACCACATATATTGACTCAAGGTTTGACTCTGGGAGTGAAAGGGTTAAATGGTAGTTCTTAGAATGTGGTGGTATGTCATCAAGACAGTATCCCCCAGTTTGATGATTTTCTTTATTCTCATCACCTGTCTGCTTGACAATGTATTGATATTGTAACGAGAAATTAGATGTAGATAACTCTAAATCACCTTAGCTGCCTCCTCCACAGTCTCTATGCCTGTACCCACAGCCACAGGCAGGGCACCATAGTACTTCACCATAAATGTGTGCGACGGTTTACAAGTTATCACCGGGATATTGCTTGCTGGTGGTTTGCTATCATGTGCATTTCCTTCTTCCTGGTAAATACATGTAAGCAAAGGATCTTTGAGTGCTGTGTTAAAGTTTTATGATAACATAGCAACAGTAAAGCCAGGGCCAAAAGTGTATGAGAGTTGCTGAGAGTTGGCTCTCATGAGTCAGACTTTTCTTCAACTCTCACTGACTATTGTCGTCTCGGGCCAAACTGGGAAAACTCGACGACTCTCAAAAAAAAATTTAACAGGCTTAATTCTGATGACAGAACATGTTGAGAGTTGACGAGAGTCACAGAGAGCGCATGAAAGTTTCAGGCCAAAGGAGACCGACAGCTAGATTAAACTCGCGGCAACTTTCATCCTTGTTTGGCCCGGGCTTAACAGGCACTGACATGACCAAGGCATAGAAAAGGCAGTGACAATGATGATAACGATGATGATCTTGAGGTTTATGCATTGCGTGGCATGACAGAGACTGATGATGATGATCATTATCATGATGGTGACAACAACAACAATGACAATGATAGCAACATGATGATAGGAATGGAGGTGGTGACAATGGCGATGACAAAGATGACACAAAATAACAAAATAAAAGAGATGACAAAGATGAAGTGTTTGGTGGCTGTTACTGCATGTATGAGGCTCACAGTGCTGGCGACAGAGAAGCGACTATCATGAACACTTCACGGTGTGGATTACTGCGACTTTCAATAACATGCTAACTTTGAATTTAAAATCTCAACCAACAGTTGCGTTTTAAAATGCAGAATTAAATGATGATAGTACAAGGTAGGTACGTACAAAGTATGAAAAAGGTCCACTTATATATCTGAGCTCTCTTGCTCTGTCTTTGCTAAGTGTATCAGTACTGACCTTCTTCCCTCCCCCTTTCTTTGGCCCAAGCTTTCCGAGCAACCCTTGAACACTTGTCATGAAACCAGCCTGTTGCAAAACAAATTAAAGTGGACGGGAAGTGAGGAAACATGTAAACAAAGCGTGAAATGAACGCGCACAATGTGTAGCAGCAAGCACATGTACACTATACATGACATCGCGATAACTTTAAATAAAAAATTATGGTAATTATTTAAATTTCACACAATCACTGTGTCAAGAAGAGAAGTATAGAAATGAAACTTTTTCAGAACTCAGAGCGTAAAATAATTATGAAGAAATAAGTTATAAACATTTTCAAAGGTGATAACCTATTAAAAAGTCTCCAAAAACTAGGGATGACAAGTGAAAGAGAGGACAATTTAATCATGAAAAACAAATAAATTCCATAAAAAAGCTCTTAATATTTACATATGTACCAGACATGTTAAGTAAAATAATAAATTTAAAAAGTTGTGGAAAGAGTAGCCATACTTTATCCTTGACGTCTTTGTCGGATTTTTCCTTTGTCTTCTCTTGCTCAGCAGCTGCTACTTTCTGAATAATTTCTGGATGAGCATCGACACATTTTTGGAAACGTAGCTGTAAATTGTAAGAAAAAATGTAATTAAGATTAGCTTTTATAAATTGGCAATGGAGTTCAGTTTACTGTATACATGGTGTAAATAGCTAAAGAAAGAAAGAAGAAAGAAAGAAAGAAAGAAAGAAAGAAAAGAAGAAAGAAAGAAAGAAAGAAAGAAAGAAGAAAGGGAGGAACAAATGAACAACAAACAAAGGAGGGAGGGACGGACGGACGGACGGACGGACGGACGGACGGACGGACGGACGGACGGACGGACAGACGGACATTTTAACGAGCTTCTTTTAGCTCCTCAGTGATACGTGGTTAAATAAATTATCTTATCTTAAGTACATGTATCTTATCTTATCTTATGGACAGACGAAAGGGATAGAGGGGATGGACAGATGGACGGACCTTCTTCCAAGGTTAGTGACAGCCCTATGGATTATGAGTCAGTTATTTTCAAACTATTGGTTTATAAACCTACCTGACATGCTTCAGCTAATGCCTTTGTTAGAGGTGCGGCATTAGGAGCACAGTGGAACACATGACACACAAACACTTCAGGAGCTGTGCTTACAATATAACCACACAGTCTATAACAAAAACAAAATGATCAATTTATTTTAAATACCAAAACAGACACATGTGTAAATAGCACAATATTTGTTTATGTTCACAACATCTTGGGTGCCGAACAAGTTTCCTCCATATGAAGAGGTCCTTGTATGAATATTATTTCAGCCCGTACTGCAGATCTACTCTGGTATCAAAATTTACCTTTCATCCTTTGCAACACCAAAGAATGACATGAATCTGACGCGGTCTTCTGAAATCAATTCTTGAGTCTGACAGAGAAAACAGTTTAGCTTAGATTAGTTTAGATTATCATATACATGTATTTCATTTAATACTAGTTCTGAGAATTTCATTGTATATCAAGACAATATCCCTGAGTTGATCATTTGTGTAATTCTCATCACCTGTCAGCTTGACACACTGGTACATTGATTATGCAAGGAGAAATAATATTAGATGAAGTTAAATGCAATTTAACCAAGTTAACCAACAACGAGTGTGCAGTCAGCTGTCATAGTGGTCAGCGGTTCTTAGCTCTTGCCAGGCTCAGGAGTCCACGTTCCTTGGACGTAATGCATTGGTGTTATGCGCTCGTATCATGGCGATATTTCAGTGATGTTTAGCGAGTTCTTCCCCCTCCCTCCTCCCCCTTTTTCTCCCTTTCCACTGATCTAGTCAGTGTGACGGGTGCTTGGGCGTGGGGGCTCATGGCTGGTTGGCGGGATTGCCAGCCATGGGAGCTGTATTCCATCTGGGGGGGGGGGGGCTGGGGCAGTGGAGGCCCCCCCTGGATATCCCAGGCACCCATCCTCCATATATACGAGGCAGTTGGTGAATTGTTGATTAAAGCTAACAACAGGTTGGTCCTTACCGTACAGTCCGTTATTCTGATGTTTGAAACACTGATTTCAATGAGGATTGTTCTCCATGTGCTTCCGCTTTTACTTGTTAATTTGCTGATCGCCTTGTTCAAGATATCCACTCCTGACAAATGAATTAATGCACAGCAACAAGTTACCTTTAGTTAATAACTTGTCAATGATAATATTAAAATATAATAATTATATTGAAATATGATAAATGATTAATAAGTCAAACCTGTTGGTTTTGGCACATCTATACATCCAACATATTTCGCCGAAAAGCTCTTCTTTGGTTCCATGTGAGGTTTTTCATTAAAACTTGCATTATCTGCAAAACAAACATTTAACCACCAGATGATTGAAAAAGATTGTCTTCAAACCTAGTGGCCTATCAAGTCAGAGCTTAACTCCAGTTCCCATATCATGATGTGACTAGTAATAATTATTAGAACAAGAACAAGTCCTGGGCTTATTATCAGAATCTTAAAGGGTCCCTCTCAACCAGTGTGCATTGCGGTCGTGTGTTATTGTTTTGATTCGGGAAACGCGGCAGCCGCCATTTTGAATCGAGGAATGTGTCAGGACAAAAATGAAAAGTGTAAACGTGTACGGTTCCTTGGTTGCAGAAATTAGCGTGGATGCAGTTCCCGAAGGGCATACAGTGAGTATTTTCTCCAGTTTGAATGAATTTTGTCGCATTTATGGGTCATTTAAGCTTGTATTCGAGGTCAGATCGAGTCAGCGAAAAGTTTTTTTCAAGGTCAGGAAATGTCAAGAAGTTTGTTATCTGATCAAGGAAACTCTAAATTTCTTGCGAAGGTCGGGGAAGTTTTGTTTTCTTTAGGTGTGGCAACCATACATGGACTTGTTCTACAGGAAGACACACATATAAATATAAACATCTCTTCGCCAGACTTTGTCGTTTATAATTTATAGTGTATCGGTGCTTTCAGTCCGCAAGAGCAAGCGGTTCATTTAGAAGTCTCTTTCGCCTTGTTTTATCTCAATCAACAGTCAAACTATCGACCCCACCACTCCAGCAAAACAAAAAGCTATTCCTTTATTCGAAAATTTGGAATATTTCCTTCCAAACGAACTTGTACATTTTTAGCAAGTTTCCCGATAAAAATACAATATGTTCAAATCTCTTGTAGGCTATTTTTAGAGCAAGAAAATCGAATTTCAGTCAAGCTATTGACAGTATAGAAAAGACAGCTTCCTTTTATCCTAATTGCAGGTGGTCCTAATCCTGAAGACTCACCTGGAAATGGTGTGATTGTGGGGGTGTGCAGACCCATGCAAACATCAGAGGAAGAGCAATGTTGTACAAAACGAGTCATATCTCTATTCAACTGCTCCACAATACCACAAAATTCCGGTTATAAGCCCTGGGTTATTTTATACAATTTCGTAAGGGGTTTTGGATGGGCTTATATGCTGTGGGGCTTATATCCTTGTTTGGGGGTATAATCGGAATAAAAAAAGTGTTTCAGAATGAGCTGCAACAAGTTGATGCAGCAATAATAATATAATTTTATACCAAGAGGCTCTCTCACTGAGAAGTGATTTTCAGAAAGGTCCTGGGAAAAATAATAATAATTATGTTTTCCATTTGCTGGTCTTTAATAATCCTTCCAGCCCCAGATTGTGATTATATGTTTTTCCTTAAATCTTGAAAGCTTGGCTTTGACCATTCCCACATGGCTATTGTTGGAGCCAGAATCTGGGGATTGGTGGGACTTACTTCAATAGGCGAGCAATGGTGTCTTGATTATTTACTATTTTGGAGCAGAGGGCAACCTACATGCAGGCTCGATTACCAGCCGCTGTTCGGGAAAATGAGCCCATGCTCATTCCCCAAAGGGGAGGAACGAAGACCGGACTCGAGAGAGCGGCGGAAATTGAGCCTAAGGGCAACCCAGTATTTTTTAAGTTTTCTATTCTTTCTCTGGGACAACATAACAATAATTATTATTTTGATATGTTACTATAAGCTCTCTTGAATCAACCCTCTATGTCTCAAAAGACATGGACGTCATGATCCAAGGCTGGTTGGATAACACAGGCCAGAAATATCTAACTTGAAAGTACTCAATGAGAGAAATAAACAAATAACAAGTGTTATCATATAGCTAAAGTTACTCCACTGGGATTGATTGTTTTCTACAATTTCAGTGCATGCACCCAATTCTTTCATTGCAAAAGCTGTTGCATACCAATAAAAAGCAACAAAAATATCATGACATTGGTGATTACATCTTAAATCTGGGTTACATATCCATTTTGCGTGAGTGAACACATTTACTTGTTTATAGTTTATTTATTTATTTACACAATTCGCCAATGGCGGGTAAATAGACAATAGGACATTACGTCCCTTGCTAGGCCTAGTTCATATAAGATATGTGTTTGTCTCACTATAATTTTTGATTTTCTGCAAACTTATCATAATATTTATGACTGGTGTCAACATCTGATCAGGACATGTAAACATATGCACCTTTTTATGTTTCTTTCAAAAAACAACCTTTCTGAGGAGTCTTCCATATCCCCATTTATAAAGGGGTCTCCAGTGGAGAGCAAATAAAGGGTTGATATATAGCTGAGAGACTATTGGATAATTGAAATATTGTTCTTGTCACCAACCCCAGTCCATTGCATGCTGTCAAAAATATATAATCAATATCTCTGCTTATAGCATGATGTGGGTTTACATTTAAATCCCATTAAAAAAATACAGCAACAATATTATTATTTTATTATTTTTTTTAGTTATTTTCAATGTCCCATGCACTCACTAATCAATCATTAATATACACGTTTACGCCCTAAGCATGAAAGCGAGGCCTAAGGGCGAACTTTAAAACAGTGGAAACATAGCTGAAGAAACAACATCAAGTGATTTAGAGGTTGTAAAATTAACCCTGGAAGTTGTTATTGAAGACTCCATTGGCCTTTCCATCAAGAATTCAGGAAAATCCAGTTGTGTACATTTCAGCCAAAACTTTGCTTTTATTTTCTATAAATGCTCCAGGAATATTTTAATTTTGCAACCTCTAAATCGCCCAATGTTATTTCTACAGCCATGTTTCCACTCTTTTAAAGTTCGCGGGGAATCTTGTGGCCCTTATGCATCAATCAATTTCAGCTGTTACTAATCCCCGGGGTATGTCCGGGGGAGGGGGGTGGTAACAACTGGAATTGATCGATGCATTAGGCCTCGCTTTTTCATACTTAAAGCGTAAGCGTGTATGGATTAGCATTCTTAGAAGGCATAACATAGTGATACATGTATAAAAGTGAACAATATTGTTTACTGACACAAGGTAAGCTTATAAAATATTCATTGCCTTGATCCATTGACCAAGCAGAACACACTGTGATAGGCAACTACAAATGACTCTGGCCATGTTTGAGATTCCTTTATTCAAACGACTGAAAAAATTATTATGAAGCATCTCGCTACCTTCAGTCGACAACAGGGTAAAATTTACATGTACTGAACCTGAACCGTGTTTATAGACTGGAAAATCGATCTCTGACCTAACAAAAAATATACAGAAATCAACAAATTAAAATAAAAGAACACAAAAGGTCGTGAACGCTTAGAACTAGTCGTAAAACAAACGTTAACACAATATTATCATTATTTTTCAATGAGTTAAATAGTAGTGGGCCTGTTTCCTTGTATTTTGGCTACAACAAATAAGCTAGCTTTAATATTTTAAGCTAAATTAATACGATAACTAATTCAGACAGTCACAGAGTTAAAACAAATTATCAACGCTGACTCACTACTTCGAGCAGATCTCTTTGGCGTGTATATTGTGGCTACTGCTGCTATCGTATTCTTCCATCTGGACGACCATTTCCTGTGTAGCAACAGCTCGGTGAACTCGCTGTTTATAGAAAGACCTCATAGTGCAGCATAGTGAGATCCGCGAAACTCAATTCTGCTGTCCACTGCTGATTCCAGAGTTAAAAAGTGTTCTCCTTTAACAATATCGACTTCGCCTTTTCATTTTTAGATTGCCTGTTGCGCTTCGACGGCGAATGCGGCATGTTTTCGAACAAGGAAGGTCTACAAGTCCCAAGTCGCTTTGGCGGCCATCTTTTCGCTTATATCGAAAATGGCGGTTCAAGCGATTCACGACCGCAATGCACTCTGGTTGAGAGGGACCCTTTAAAGCATAATCAACCGGGCGGTGCCCGGGGGGGGGGGGGGGGGGGGGAGGGGTGGTGCTGGTAGTGACTCACCCAGGACCCCCACTCGGCCGTGCCTTTCAAGCTTCAAAGTCTGTTACAGAGGTCGTTTTCCAAGGCTGTCAAGCTGAAATATTTCCTGAAGTTTATCAGCGTACATGTATTAAGTTTATTACAGGAATCGCATCGAAAAAGGCAAAGACAAAATGTCCCACAGCAGTGAGCAGCAACATGTTGTTGCAAAATGTGCTAAATCTGGCTGTGTGACCTTAGCGCGTTATTCGATCCCAGCAGGGAATCGGCTTTCGGTTTCACGCAAACTGCGGACTTAAGCGTGACTGGTGTTCCGACTACTTTCTTAAGCCAAAAGCTTCTCAACTAAGAAATCAATAATTATTAACTAAGTTATTTATGTACACTGTACCTCTTGCAGATGAAGGTGGTGGAGTGTTGATAATGTCAGACCATGGCTTCTGTATCGATGTTTTCCTGCCGCTTTCCTGCGCCTTTTTCTTTTCTTCCAGGATCTTACTACACATCTCATGCAATGCATTGGTGATCGCACGACCAGAAATGTTACCATGGCAACGGAACATGTGGCACTTGTGTTTGCCAGTCGAAGGATCTCGCGCAACATAGGCAAAGTCCCTGAAAAAAAAGGTACAACAGCTTTTACAGAGACATCTACATAATAAAACTGAGACAAGTTCTGTCCTTCTTAAAATCTACAACATATTTTTGAATGTGGGGTATTTTTACAGTGCACAGATTTACTGACTATTAACCAACAATTATTGACCAATAAAATTGGAGCAGGAGTTTAGAATAAAATAATTTAAGTTCATTTGTTGCATTAATGTTACCAGTTTAACAGGGTTCCAGAGACGTTTTAACGGCAAGGTGTCAATGAGGGATTGTGGGTCAATAGATATGGGCCTCACCAAATCAAAAATGTTTTCCATTAATTTGTCAAGTCAGGTAGCCGCCCTTATCGGGTTTTTGATCTGAGACCCCTCTCTTTGGAACACTGGTTTAAACTGTGATTGGCACCAAATGAAGTTTAATTTCCTTTTTTTTCACAGTACAATGGTCCTTCTTCTGCTAAGTGATTTACCTTTGATCTTCTTTGCCGACGCCCCAAACCCTCATTTTGGAGACAGGCTGGACCAATAAGGTGATTTTGGTCCTTGGTTCTACAAGTTTAAGCGTGTCTCCTTCCAATAACAGTCTTATGTCCTTTCCCTAAAAATAAATAATCACAGAGCAATGATTAATTCCAGGACTGAGCAATAAACTGTTTCACGCATTTTGAGCAATGTACTGTACCCTCTGGAAATTCCAGTTTAGCTTCATACTTTCCTTTAAAAAGTTTGACTTTTGAGACCCTCCTCCCCCTCGGAATTCCTTGGGGTGGTATAGATATTTTCTGGAACCACACAATAAAATTTGATGACAAAGAGGTGGGCATTGTACAGAGAATAAGAGTAAAGTGTATGGATTGGTGTACGGTCCAGATCAAAAAATCCGGGCCATTGTAGAGAGGTGGGCATTAGTGGAGGATCAACTGTATATTGCAGCACTATTTACCTCTCCCCAAGTCTCTGCAGTGGTCCAGAGGTCCTTTCTTTTCTGTGCTAGTGTTGAGATGCACTCTGCGATGGTCTCACTCATGTTATGCGGTGCCACTTGGCTCTCCTCCAGCTCGATCCAACCCATAGAGTGTACTGGGAAACTAAGGACCTACATTGTTTGTATGAAGACGTATTGATAGAAAATTACTTGTAATGAATATTAAATACTCAACTATAAGTGATAACAGAAGACAAGTAATTCTCAGAGCTATACACAATGTACAACAGACTGTACCTTCTGTCTTTCTGTGCTTTCTACAGGTTTTGCTTCTTCAACTGACTTCTTCTGAATCAGAAAAACAATGTACAACTTTGATCAAACTAGAATTTGTAAGCAATCAAAGAATCAATCAATAAAGAATAATTGAAGAGGCTAGTGGAACATTTTCCTAAGTGTGGTTTTCCTAAGCGTCGCTTCGCTGATTTCATTGTTCAGACACTGGAAACACAGAGTCAACACAGAGTTCTCCAGAAGCCCTGGTTAAGGTTAACGTCTGTTCCAGTTGAAGGTATTGGAGGAACCATGTGGCTCATCATTGCTGAAGCTCGTCCCAGTTTCTATACCATGAAGCAACTAGGAGTATTACAGTAACTACCCCCCCCCCCCCTGGATTGGATGCTACATGTAGTCCATTGTATGTTACCTTCAGCATTTTTACCAGATTGCCCTGACAATGCGCTGATACCCATTTACAATATGAGAGTAAAGTGCCTTGCCCAAAACAAATCACAGTGACCCCAGCTTGAACCCAGACTAATCCAGAGTCCAAGGTGCTAACCATTAAAGGGACACTGTCCCGGCGTATTTGCTCAAAACTGTTATAAATGCATGAAATGGTCCCTAAATCTATGAAATAAGAACTTAATAAACTCTAACTAAATGATAAAAAGCAATTTCTTCAAGAAATTCCATACTGCAACAAAATTTTTGCAAAATTTCAAAGATTTCCGAGAGCAAATTTGAAACTTTGAAAAACTGACATCCTGACGTTTTTTCAAAAATCCATATTGCAATCCATTTCCATCCTCGCTGTCGTTTGTCATCCTCACTTGCTAATGGGTTCCTGTCATTTGTCGAGTGTTATTCTACAGAATCAAACCATTATTGATCAACTTCCTATGATCTAGATATGTTTCTGAGCTTCCTAAAATCATGCTAAAATCAGGACAGTGTCCCTTCAAGCCACCACGCAGGTGCTTCCCATAAGAAAGATGAAAACAGAGCATAAATAGACAAGTGTACCTTTGGTCTTGTTGCAACCTGAGGGATGGTCCATTGAGTTGTCCCGGATGCAACATGCCAGTAATATGTTCCACTATCACCTGTAACTTCCTTCCACCCCTCAGGTAACTCATATGGACCATCATGATCCTCTCTGTCCCCTCCCATGAATTTTTTCTCCTTCCTCATATCAGTAGGGGTGCGAGGAGGTTCAGTTATGTCAACTTCCAAATAAGGTTTCACGGGAGGAACCTCGTCAGAAGAACTTGTTTTATTGGATGGAATTGTAACTTGTGTGTACATTCCGTCGCTTGGTGAAGCCTCACCGTTTTCCACCATTTTCATAACAGCGTCTGCCTGTGATTTCGAACGCCGATGGTGGAATTTGTTTTTCTCGGTAACACTGGGAGAAAGATCACCTTTCTCGCTGCTGTTTGTAATTTCACCAACTACATTGCCATCAGACAGTTGTCGGCGATGTTTCTTTTTAAATATTTTGAAACCTCCCTTCTTGGTCTTTTCTTCTGGTTTTTCTACTTTATCGAACTGAAAGATATTCTCTGCGGGCTCCGTTCTTTTCATGGTGTCCTCGAGATTTGGTAGCCTTGAAGGAAGAGGTGGCGGCAACTCTCCTTCACTAATGTCATCATCATCATCATCACCAGACATTACAGGTATTCTAAGCTGATCAAGGGATTCCACTGAACCATTCTTTTCTGGTTTTGGCATCTTCTGCACTGCAGCATATACTGGCTGGCTCTCTTGTGATTGCATCTCTGTTAAGTGGAATTTGAAATTGTTTTTGTTATTGGTAAACCATAAAATAATTTGCATTCAAAATGTAGCGATCAGGTGAGAAACATAATGCCATGAAACATTATTCATTGTGATTGTCTGTCTGTCTGTCATTCAGTAAGTGTCTACGCACACTCGGTCTCCAGAATAACAAGTAACACTCTTATAAACTGTAGTATTGTAATATATAATTTTATGTAATTGTAGTAATTTTATTGGCACGGCTTTCTTGGAAACCAATTCCATGTAATTGAAGAAATTCTGTGATTAAATAAACTGTCTGTCTGTCTGTCTGTCTGTCTGTCTGTCTGTCTGTCTGTCTGTCTGTCTGTCTGTCTGTAACAAAAACAAAAAACAGGAAATTAATGAATGTAGAAATTACCTGCAGGTCTTTTGCTGGCCATATCACCAGATAATTTATCCTCCTCTGGTTTGGCTTTGGGTTTCTTTTGTACAACAGCGTATACTGGTTGTGAAGTGACCTCTGTAGTTTCTGCTAAACACAGGCAAACCAAAGATCAACAACTAAGAAACTCTGATATGTAAAACGTTTCTTAAGCTGATCAGTTCACATGAGAGGGCAGGGTCAAGTGCAGGGCAGGGGCACGAATTGAGAATGAATGAATCAAGGGACTTGTTGCAGCAGGGTCTTCACCAGCCTGAGTATACAGACGCTCAATTATTCCTCAGCACGATAGTCTGAAATCTGACCTGAAAAATGCCATACTGAAAATGTAGCTCTACAGTGATCCATGCAGTGTCTCGGATAGGTTTTTGCTCAGTTCTGAATTTTCATGTTCAAGTTACTATTACAACCAATCAGTAACATTACCCGGATCTCTGTAGAGCTGCGTCATCAAAATGGAATTTTTTGGATTGAATCTCAGACACCTCTCAAGCAAGAGATGAAATTAAAAGAAATGACATTTTACTCCCCAAATTTCATAGTTTGAGCCTTCAGCCTCCCAAGAACCTTAATTATACAATGTAGCACAGCCTAAAGTTTATTTTCTATTAAATGATCATACCTGTCTCACAGTTTTCGAGTGCTTCCTTTGTCAATGGTTCCGTTTGCACTGGCGCATGCAAACCAGGTCCTGAATAAGGCTTTGGAATGGGCGGCGGCACTTTCTTCTCCTCTGAAGATCCTTTTCTCTCATGTGATTAGTCCTGCTGGAAGGTTTCTCGTCCAACTGCACCTCGTCACAGGCCATAATCATACTCTGAAGCTCTCCTGTTATAGCTTCGTACATGTTTGAATCTTTACGCCCTCCTGGAATTGCCGGTGCGACATCACCCAACTCAACAATTGGCCTCTGTATTGGACTGTCTTGTTTCTGTGTTGCACTGTCTTTAGAGTCTTTCAAATCTGTTTCTTTTGGCTTTTTCTGTACAACAGCATATACATCATCATTCAATGGACCAATAGAATGCAAACTGTCACTTTCAGCCGTATTCCTTTGATTAGGAGATGTCACTTTAATGTTTGATCTGTCATAGCCACCATCAACAATTTGAACTTCTTCATATTCCATAAGCATTTTTCTACCCCCGCTGCCACGCCTATCACCTCCATTGCCATTTTCATCAACAGACGGCTTCTTTCCTCCGACAGGAGCAGCAATGCCGACATCCTCCGTCACGATCAAAGGACGAAATTCATCCCCAGCATAAGTATAAGATCTGCGGTCGTTTATGATGCCGTCATTCGTTGAAAGCAAAGTCTCTTCTTCCGACCCGAGTTTCTCTGGATTTCTTGTTGCTAAACCCCCTTCTCTTGTGACCATCAGTGGCCTGAATTCCACCTCAGCATATGAATAACCGGTGCTCCCCTTTTCGTCAGCGCTTAAAATAGTCTTATGCTCATCTTTGGCTGACGGACTGAGAAGTTCTCCTGTCGACACGTCACTGTCGTCAAGTGAACCTGTCTCGTAGCCAAAGTCGCCATCAGTGTTCAATCGATCCACACTTCCTTGTTCGGAGTCACTGTCGCTTGCATCGTAGCTGTTCTCCTTCTTAATCTCATTTTTCTTCTTGATATTTGGTTCTTTGACAGTCTTTTGAGATGATGACTTTGTGATGGCAGTTGTCTTGTGCGCGGAGCAGGCGCTAATCCCGGACTGGTTGACTTTTTCTTGCTTGCTGAGACATCTGTGAAAGAAGAAAATCTTACTTACAATACACACTTAATAGCACAAACAGTTGAGCCTCTCTGTGGGTATCTCCGACAAAATTGAAGTCATGACAATCTAAGAGATGTAAGCGACAGTCTACAAATAATATTATTATTGTGGTCAGATAGAAAATGTTAAATGTGTCAGAGCTATAGAACATTTAACAGAAATTATCAGTCATCTTTTTTTCTGAACAATAACAATGTTGACATCGGTTGTTAATCGTCAGACACTGAACAAATTCAACGACGATTTGTTTTAAATGAAATCGAAGTTTGCAGGCACCCATAGAGAGGCTCACAATATTATATTTTCCTGAGTATTTCAATGTTCCTGAAATGAAGTCTACAGAAACATCAAGACTAGAGAAAAAGTTCCAAGACTTATATGTACAATTTGGTAAGACTTTTAAAATCTGTAACCACTGATAATCCCTAAACTGTGTTACAACTCAATGCCATTTCATATATCAAAGGTACATGGTGCTATTGCTGACCTGTGATGGCGCCAGAAGATGCTTTACCCTGCTGAGAAGCTGTACAACTCTGCAAACAAACAAAAAATTAAAGTCTATATGCAAAAATTATTATCCAACTCCACTGGGTATACCTGCCAACTCTCATGCCTTAGGTGTGATTCTCACGGCTGCCGTTCGAAAATTTCGATCTCACACTTACGGACCAATTTCTCATGCCTGGCTGAAAAGTTTGAGATATTACAGCCTTAACTGACACACTTTTCGAAAAATATGTAAACTCGAACCAATGTGAGGAAACATAGTCCTATAAATAACGCTGTATGTAGTGTTTGAATCCTCCAAACCGTGTCCGAACGCATTGTGAAACTGGATACGAACTCTTCGTTTACGTTCGGAAATCTTCTAATCGTCTTCGGAAATCTTCGGATGTCTTCGGCAACGTTCGGAAATCGTCGGGGCATCTTCGGAAATCCAGGTACTCTGAAGACAAAAATCTCACGCATTTGACCCAGGAAAAGTTGGCAGGTATGACTGGGTGGTATACAAATAACATATCGCAGGCATTCTAGAGGCATACAAATGTATGATAGAGAACCAGCTGGCTCAAGGATATAATATTCTCACAATAAATACTAGCTAAGTGTGCATTGTATCATAATGCCATATCGTAAGCACATACAAGTATTAAAGTCACCTACAAAACAATAATTATTTCATCTATACTGTCTACAGTTGAATCCCGATAACGTGAACCCTCGATAACTCAAACCTCCTGCTAACTCAAACCTTTTTCGACTCCCCTTGAAGGTTTGAGCTATCAGGATTCAACTGTATTTATATATATTAAGAAATTTTTCCAACACGTACACCAATGAAAACATAATGATAACATCAGTGAAAGCTACTAAGAGAATGAGTTAAAACTTCCACAGATATGAACAGCAACACTGTTCAACTTTAGTTTTCAAACTGCAAGAAAATAAACTACAAAAGCATATTCCTACAAAGGATTTTTTTTACCAAATACAAGAATGCACATGCACAGAGGAGAAATAACAGTCCAGAGTATAAGATATTCTCACTGTTAATAGAAAACTGTCAGGAAACTCAATTGGAAATTAAGATATTATTTTGCAGTTTAACTATTTTACTTCTTTAAAAATATATATTTATAAATGATGTCAGTAGTAAAATTAATATTAAACACATGAAAATGTGTGGCAGAAACACTCAATGTTCCCACCAAAACATGCAACAGTTGCAATAGAGGAACAGAAAATGTTACTGTATTGGAATTTTACAAAATGTTTTAACGTAAAACTGGCAAGGAAAACAGTTAAGACTAAAAACATATCCTTGCCAAATAATTAAAATGACGGCAACCTCCATTAGATATGCTAATGTGCAAATGGAGCGCTTGATATCGATAAAATAACCCATAAAATAGATTAGACCAAAAGAGATAAAATCCATTCTGAATTATAAAAACAAAAAACACAAACAAAGCAAATAATTATTATAAAGCTTAGGAATTTGCATTTAACTGTTTGGTAGTGAAACTTAGCATTCAAACTGGCCATGAAGTCAAGTTCTCCTAGCGTAACCAATTATATCGCATGCAACAAGAAAACAACTGCAACATCAACAGAAGTGCACTTCAAATTACATCCACTAACATCAGAAACATCGGCACAAAAGCTATTTATTTTTTAAAAAGCATGTTAAGCTGAAAATAGAGCTAAATATATACAGCAAAGGATTTAAATTTTGGCAAATCAGCATATATTTACTGAACAGTCCCCGACATGTGCTACTACTTTGTTCAGGATACAATCTGTCCACATGTTTTTATCTTCGTGTGAGGCATGCATGAATCAATAATGAGATACAAACACCTTGGAGAAACGTTACAATCAGCAGCCACAAATTTGCGAGTAATTTTGCCAAAAGTTATCTTTAGATAAAAAGTTTAAATCATGGAGCAGCGACTTTACCTTTTCGTGGACAGATATTTTGCAGTTTTCGCAGTACAGCGCTTCACAAGTGGCACAGCAAATAACGGGTTCTTTGCACTCACAAACTGTACAAACTGCCTCCTTCATATTGGAGTTCACTTGCACCATGAAGATTCAACATAGCCATTTTGACTTCAAACTTTACTAATAATCAACATTTTCACTTCTGTAAAGTGGTTACAAAAGCACTTCCTTTCCAATCAATAAGGAACTATTATTTGCATATATTTACATTTCTACTTCCAAGTCACATTTATTTTAAATGCAGATTCAGACAGGTCAGTGATAAATAATGCATGATACCCGCTGAGAAAACTTATGGCAGTCCATGTGTTATTGAAATAACCTGGCTAAAAAATCCCTTCATGCAAGATATTTTGCCACAAGAAAAACACTTTTGGCTGATGATTTTGATTTAAAAGTGGCAAACAATTGCTTTTTCATCGAAAGGGAGATTAATTACTTCAAAATAAACCATATTGTGTTCTTCAAGGGATTATTCAAATGAATTGCACATATTAGAATTCATAAATTCAGAGTGCATTGTGTTCAAAATGACACATTTTTTGTCACTAGTTTTCACAGTTACGTGTGACATTGGCAACAAGAGAATTTTGATGAGATATTCAAATCACATCTCACGTCATTTGTTAAGGCCAAGGAAGTAAAAACTAAGACAAATAAAGCAGCCGGAGTTGAATAATATTCCTGTCAGTTGCAGTTCTAAACAGAACACTGCTGTGACTCAGCGGTGGGTCTCTATCTTTAGAATGAGCAGTGTGCCGAACACAAGACTGCCTCGTGCTTGCAATGAAGGTAATTAAGCTTGCACACAAAAGATTTAATTGCGTGCATGAAGCACTGGCATGACTATGTGAATAACAAAAATAGATTAAGTCATGTTCAGGTTGCTGATGAATTCAAAAATCACATGTTACAGTCATCAAAGTTGATTTGAATGATTTGGTATCGAGTAATAATAAATTTTCAACTGAAAATGTTTTAAAAGAAGGTCTTAATAAAAACAGTCCAGGTTTAGAATTTCTGCTAATAAATAAATGATATCCTGCATTCATACATCTAAGCCCTAAAACTGTGAATGTGTTAATGTAATTAAATTAAATAAAATTCAAAATACAAACTTATGTGGCATAATGCAGGTCACACAAACAGAGTTAGAATATTTCACAAGGAAATGGGTTAAAATAGAAGTCATCGGTATAAAATTGTGTTCACAGTTCACATACACCTACAGCAGACCTTTATTACATGTAGTTCAATTCAATCCTATAACAGAAGATTGTCAGCGTACCACACACAAGGCTCTCCCATGGATATAATCTGAGGTAATTACTGTAAACTTGCACACAAAACATTATTATTATTTGTATGCCTCAAGATCTGGCACATGTACATGTACACTGTACCTACAAAACTAAAAAATATACCAAATTATTTTATATAATTTGCAGAAAATTGCATTGATAATAGTTCATCAGTGAGAATCCCGAGAGAAAAGAGAGGAAGTCTGACAGTCAAGAATGAGCTGCTTCTAAGTATGACTAATGGTTAATGACAACTTTGAATCACTTTTTTTTCTTGTCAAATTGCAACACACTATCATTGCATGGGGGGGGGGGGGGGGGAATACATGTATGAGGAAAATACAACACTTGGAAATTTCCCTTTGTGCAAGAAGATGATAAGAGTTAATAATTAGCCCAAAGGTCATTTTCCCAATTAAGCATAAAATGTTTAACTAAAATAACAAAACATTGTTCGCCAAACTTCAATCTTGAAATTACTCTTGAGGAAAAACTGGACTAGCACAGAACCCTGTTACAAAAAAATTAAATTTGACATATGTGGTGAATATGTAAACAATCTTGTTTAGATTGAATTTAATACTTGTAAACATTTTTCAGTAAATTATAATTTTTTTTTTAAAGTTAAAATGACAAGCAGTTGTATCTCGTTCTGAAGAAGAGATTACAAGCCACTGCATACAGTTAATTCGGCTGCATTTAAATTTGAAGACATGTGAAACGTGTTTCGTAAATCTAGTAAATAAATAAATAAATAAATAAATAAAATAAAGGCTACAATGTACAAAGACAAAAATTTGATTCATTAAGACAAAAAGTCTTCCTTACATATTACAATAATTTTGTCCGAGGGGGAGAGGGGTCTCAAATGCCCAAATTTTTGAAGAAAAGTATGAAGAGCTAAACTGGAATTTCCAGGGGGTGGGGGTTCAAACCAAAAACCTTCCATGGAGGGTATGGATATTTTCTAGAACCACACATCAATCTTTAAAGACCTTCAGAAGTCTTCAAGTTACTATAACTTTAATTGACATCTACAGAGGTCCTCAGATAATCTTTGGGAATATTTGGAGTAATTTTGCAATAATTTATTATATTATTGAGGAACGAAAATTAACAAATACAGTGTACATGTATGTCATCTGTCTAAACCAATCAGAATGCAATAATTTGGCCTCAATATTTTACATTGTATGTGTACATGCAGCTGTATAGTACATGTTTATAGCCAGCTACAGAAAAAAATTAATGTAGCAGGTTTTAGTGAACATGATATGCTGTAGAAGCGTACAGTTTATAATGTGGATGAAGTTATTACTAAAGCGTAGAGCTGCAGAAGAGTACAGTTTATAATGTAGATGAAGTTATTACTAAAACGTAGAGCTGTAGAAGTGTACAGTATTGGCCATTCCGAGGTTGCGCAGGGAACTGGGGCGAGTTTCAAATTTTAAGTAATCGATAATCTGACACCACCAAATGAAAGATTATGGTGAGATTGGTCATTTGACCAGGTTTGATGCTTTTAGAATGAACAGAAACGAAGTTATGGACCTTGAAACATGGTTCAAAATCCATACAAACGTCTCTTATTTTGAGACAGCGTCCCCCAAAACCATATAAACTCTTAAATTTTTTATGATTTTTGTGATACTCTTTAAAGTGGGCAAACATAGTGATTTTTATCTTAGTTTCTTTCAAATAATGGGTCTTTGGCAGGATTTTACAGCTTTCACAAAATGGATAAAAATTTTAAGAGTTTCTATGGTTTTGGGGGACGCTGGCTTACAATTAGAGACGTTTGTATGGATTTTGAACCATGTTTCAAGGTCCATAACTTCGTTTCTGTTCATTCTAAAAGCATCAAACCTGGTCAAATGACCAATCTCACCATGATCTTTCATTTGGTGGTGTCAGATTATCGATTACTTAAATTTGAAACTCGCCCCAGTTCCCTGCGCAACCTCGGAATGGCCAATATAATGTAGATGAAGTTAGGGCTAAAGCGTAGAGCCATAGAAGCGTACAGTTTATAATGTGGATGAAGGCATTACTGAAATGTAGAGCCATAGAAGCATACAGTTTATAATGTGGATGACGTTATTACTGAAATGTAGAGCCATAGAAGCATACAGTTTATAATGTGGATGACATTATTACTGAAACGTAGAGCTGTAAAAGCGGGCTCGATTTGTGATAGCAGACATTCTTTCGTGCACGCTCTTTCAATCAGTGTACAATGTACACATCATGCGGTTTGGTAGTTAACTGTGAAATATGCAAATTTCAGTCAACACTAACAGTCAAAAGCGAATCACATCCCTGTATTTTTATCAAATCGCTTAAATTTTATTTTTGTTTTCACCTCTCTCACGGGAATGGAAAGAGATATTTTGCCATTGATCAAATCAACATTCGAGTATTGGATTGAGTCTTGTTTTGAATTTCTGATTCTTCATTTGAAGGGTGGATTATTGAAACGATTAATGAAATCAAATTTGCAATAATGAATTCATTAATGCACTCTTGGCAGGAACGCTTGAGCTGTTTTGACTGTAATACTATAACAAACCACCTATCAGTTGAAGTTTGAAACCCTGTGATTAATATAAAACTGTGGCACTTTTTGGATATTGCTTGATAGATGGCAATTGGTGGTTTTCATCAACATTACAAAAACTGTTTGCTTGCATGAACAACATCAGAAAATTAACAGGTAAAGAACTGGCAGAAAGAAATGTTTTGTCCAAATTATAGCTTTGTAGCGTTTTTCATAACCGAGTTATTGCCAAACTAATTTTCAGAAAATTACAGTGTTTAGTATGCAGCCGCCATCTTGGTGCCCTTCTCTGGGCACCAACATGGCCGCCATAAAATGGCACAAGAAGTAGAGTATATTCTACCATCAATATCATTAGCTTTCACTTCAAATCTGTTTAGACTTCACTTCTAAATTATTATCACGTCTGAAAATTTAAAAATGATATAGAATATCCGTTTTTATGACAGTTTATTAACACGTTCATCCAGGACATCACAAATTTCAAATAGCTTTATTTCCAAAGGAATCACTGGATCGAAACCAACTTTGCATAGCGATTAATGATTTTCATGTCTAGAAGATATAAAAAGAATAGCTTTGTAGGATTAACAGTTTAGATTTTAGAATTTTGATGACGTCAGATGAAAACAAAGAATAGCCACAGCCACATTACTTTGGGCAGTTGACAAAGGTAACCATAGTAACAACTTTCAAATTACACAGAATGATTGTGAAGGTAAAATATTGCCTCATTGCTTCGAGCAAGCAAAGAAATAATGAACTTACGAGATACAAACGTAGAGGCATAGAGCTCTACAAAATTTATACACCAATAAGAGTGTCCAAAAACTAGCCAGGTATACTATTCAGTTTGTCACGAGTGTGGGACAAAGAAAAAATCTGAGTCCCCAATGAGAATCGAACCCATGACCTTATAGAGCGATTTCAATTGAGTATCGAAAGTAATCTGAAATTGGTTTTGCTTTACTACGTTCTGTGATTGGTTTAAAAAACTCGCGCCACCTACCTCAACCAATCAGATGCTAAACCAAAACCAATCATGGTGTTGGTTTTGGTTTTGTTTACGACACTCAAATGAAAACCACTCTATTGATCAAATTCATCCAACAGCTGGTGTGCGAAACGTCATGGGTTTGAGTCTCGTCAGGGACTCAGATTTTTTCTTTGTCTCACGCTCGTGATCCAAACTGAATACAGTTACTTACTACAGGGTTGATCATTGTTAGTTTACCTTAGTAGCTGTTGTTGTTGTTGTTGTTGTTGAAGTATGCGGAGCTGTCTGTTTGGTTCTTGTTGCAGGTTTTGGTGGGGTAGTGCGATGTGAAATTGGTGTCCTTCCAGTTGATTTACTCGCAGAGGTTTCACTGGATGTGGATTTTGATGGTGATGCAGATTTCTGTGAAATATTTAAATGATTAAATGATATGATTAAAATGCTATTATTATTATTTACACATGCAAAAACAGATAAATAACACTTATAATAACTCACATTTGTGTATAACATGATTACTGGAGGGTGACGTGTTCCATCAAGTAATAATTTATTGTGAGCGCAAGACTGGGAGACCCCTGTATTACGGTTGGCGAATGGTCTTTAAAAAAAATATGGGTCTCACAAAATTTTGGGTCTCGCAAAATTTTAGTCGAATTTCACAGGTCTCGCAGTCTCATTTTTGAGTGGTTCTGTACGTCTCATACATTTGACTCAGAAAAATTTGGCAGGCATTGACTTCTAGCCCAAATTCTATTTCACCAGCCTCAGGCAACTGGAAGTTTCAAACCCTGAATAATTTATCACAAATTAAAGTACAGCTGCAGTAATTAAAAGTACATGTATATGTGATATATGTATTTATTACACAACTAAGACAGTTGAGAGGGCCAATAACTGAAATCAGCCAATCAGAATGCTTTATTGCTGGTCCGATATGTCCGAAGTATTGGACTGGGTAAAGTTTTTTACATTGTTATGGTTTAGTTCCACAGCTATTTTTAAGCACAAAGTTGTGTAATTTTTACACAGTAAATCTCTTATTAACCAAGCTTGCTCAGGACCATACTGGGAGAATATCGGCTCTCTGTCTTTTCTGTACAGACCTCGCTGTGTTCGATCCATACTGTCAAGACCTAGGGCCAATATTCTCCTAGTACGGCCCTCGCGCATGGTTAATAACATATAAAATTATATAAATTACACTAGACTAGCTGCCATACCAGGAGATGAATAATAACCCCTTGACTTGACATGTCAGTGAATAATTAATAGTAAGTACTAATTTGTAACAAGGACAAAGAGAATAGAATATTTGGACAAGTTAAAAGGTGGAGGAAACCATTAGTAGCCTGAGGTACATTGTCAATAATATTATTGACCTTTGAGAAAAACAGTCGATGAGGAGAATCCTTGTCGTTAGCTTCAAAGTCACTTCTGATAATTACATTATCGAACAAAGAACTCTACGAGCTCCAAAAAGTTGATTTGTAGATTTCCTTGTGGTTGCATTGATTCTCCACAAAAGTAGCAAAAGAGAGTTCTTGTAATGTTAAATTAACCCTTTCACTCCCAGAGTCAAACCTTGAGTCAATAAATGTGGTTGTAACTTTTGAGTCTGTTGATGAGACCCTAGTGTGTGACCATTCAAATGAAAGCTATTCCAGACAGTAATTTCATGTGGTACTGTTTGTTTTTGACAATGTTTCAAAATGAAATTCCAGAATTTTCCTCAGTTTGAGCTTAGCAATAATATGCCATCTTGTTGCATAACAGGTGCCAGAAAAAATATAAATATCATCTAAAAGCATTTAACAGATTATTTTTAAAAGGTTACTAAGTAAGCATGTCATAAAAAAAATCATTAAATTGATGAATGATGAGAAGCAAAAAGTTTATTCAAACAACAAATCTAAAAATTCCTCTTTAAAAGTTTGTCTTTAACAAATCCAATTTGGTACCATTTATTTCAAAGGTTTCAGGATGCAAAAAGAATTTATGAACAGCAAATATACTTGAAAGCTGAAATTATCTTAATTGATGTTTTTCGTATTGTGCAATTACATTTTTTGACATTTTTCCAATATTGAGAGGATATCTAGACACAAATTGTTCCAAATATAATGGTTTAAATTTATTTTTGGTTTAAAATTTTTCAATCCAGTTTGATTTTGATTTTCCTTTGTTTCAAATTATGGTAATGAATATTAGACAAAGGAAAATAAAAATCAAACTGGTTTGAAAAATTTTAAACCAAAAAAAAAATTGAACCACAACATATACAACTCAAAGTATTTTGCAAAACTTATAACTTTTAACCCTTAAATAATGGTTTCAATTTTATTGACCAGTGGTAATAGCTGGAGATGTCACCAATCGCTGAATTGTGTGAAAATTTGAATTTAACGAGACCCAGACTGAATATTATTATTTTGGCACATGACCTGCATGCAATCGCTTTCAAGACATGCAATCGCTTTCAAGAGAATGCAAAATGACTATAATATTATTGATAGATTTGGTCCACATATTATGGCAAGTAAATGACAAAATCTGGTACATGTGAATAGTCTCACGCCGCTTTACAGATACCCGCCAAATACGGATGTTTTGGTCCCCTTAATAATAAGGACACCTCATTAATATGGATACCTTTTGTAGTTGCTAAGGCAGCACTGCGAATAACAGTCGCTCCATCAGACAATAGCTGACCAAAATTTGCACATACCAACGAAATCTATGGTCAGACAGGCAATGTAATGTCTGGAATTTTTTTTATATATTTATCAATATAGCGCATTTAATTTTAAACTTGGGAGATATACATGCATATAAATACATTTTTGTTTTGTCTGATGAACATGGTGACTTAGTTGGGCGTCCATATTAATAACGTTTGACTGTATTATTGATATCTCCAGTACTAGTATTCGCCAGCAATCAAAATGGAAAGCAGTCTTTACTCAACCAAGCAGAATCAATTTCAATTCATAGAATGAAAAGAACTTAAGGTGTCTGTAGCCTGCCTTGCAGAAAAACTCAACTGCCAGCTGAGTTCGCAATTTGTCTGCAATGCAGGCTACGAGCAAGTGGAGTCCAACTGTTTCTCAATTTTTATTTTCTCTACACCCTTTATAACAAACTTACCCGGAGAAAAAAGTCGCAGACATGTTATGGTAAAGGGGAATTTTGATTTTAATATTGGGACATGGGGTCAAATGTCCTATAGGCCAGACAGAAGCACAAATTTGGGACACGCTGAGGCAGATATACATATCAAATGCTAAAAATTATTAATCTAGTCTCAAAATTAAAATTTGTTTATTTTGGCAATATTGTCATATTTTCACTTTTTATATGGCACCAGTATATATATAGCATAGTGTAGATGCTTTTGCAATATGACCACACACTGAAAACAAATTCCTCTTATTAACAAAAACTTATAAGAAAGTGAGCCCTTACAAATCAGTAAAGTTTTCACCTCAACATTAATATTTCTCTATTTTTATCTTGGAATTCCCTTGGATCAAAAATAGAGCGATAGCTATTCGATGGAGGACAACTATTTTGCGCAATAACATCCAGCTGTATATTGAACCAGAAATATGAATAAAGGCAAGTAATAAATTTGTTTTTTCCAAAGAGCTGTCACATGTACAGTTTGAAAAACAATTTTCTTCAAAATAAGATCTATTGACACTGCCAAAATGTCAACACTGTTACTCGTATAAATTACTGTACAGGAAATCAAACAATCCAAGCGAATTTATTTCCACTGTCAGGGCAGTACTTTCACTAGAAGAAAACACAATTTTTAATGACAATGATTGAGAATCAAGACTAAATTTATCCCAAAACGTTTTGCAAAATCTTATGCAAAGTTCTAAACATAGGTGGCGAAAGTAAAAGTGTTGTTTGTTCAAGCAATCGCACAGAATGGTGCGAAATCTTGGATGTAGCTACGTCAAAGTTTCCTCCCACATAAAACAGATTTCTACCGTGTTTTATCTCTGCAATCGGTGTACAGCAAACCAAAATTCCTATACAAATGTCAGAAAATGCCAACTGGTGTGCATTTCAGATCGATTGCAGTACATCTCTTTTCTCGAGGATTCCGAGATGTTGGCAGTTTAACGCTATGAACAGTGAATTAAAAATCTTTAATCAACAGACATCGAGCTTCAGAAGGGACATCGCTGCGAGTGGTAAACGCAGTGACCAGTAGAAATAGTCAAATCAGCTTTTAGATGCAAGCAATGATGGATAGATCGAAGATTTTCTAATATCGAAAATTCACCAACTTTTATAAGCCTTAATTATGTCGACAGAAGGATTCGTTCGAAGCCTTTTAGGCCACAAAGACAGAGATTCTTAACTTAAGATATCATAAATGAAACGCAAACAGCGATAATAGTGGAGATTTCGCGTCGGTTTTCCTACCTTTAGCGAAGGTTGTCTCCCTGTAGAACCGGGGCGTTCGCTTGTGGCAGATCCTCGACTTCGCTTGTGTTCGGACTTCTCGCCGATTTTAGCTTTCTCAGACAGATCTGACAATCCTTTTACTTTGGTGACTAGAGAAGAAAAAGATCATACACAAAATGAGACAGGAAAATTCATTGAAATTTCAGCCATAACAAACCGTTTCTGCCGAGAAATCGATCGATCGAAACTGATGGATGGAAAAAAGCTCAAGCCCTCGCGAGCGACCAAACCTTTTCAACCTTGAACTGGGACATAATAAGCAAACAGAACTATAGATTCGGCGGCCTTGTCGATCGATCACAACACCCAGGATTTCACATAGCGGGTCTAAAAAGCTGTATCTTGCATGTTTGATGAGAGGAGAGGAAGTAAGTCCCCCGCCATGCGTATTTTCAATGCGATATGCAGACTAGACGATTTGACTTGATGGCAGGAAATAAGAACCCACAACCAATCGTGACGTCACCATTGGCCTCGCTTGCATAAAATTTCATTTTGCATATATACGCGCGGGGGAAAAAATTAAAAAATATAAAAAAATTCACTTGTCAATCAACTTTTGTTGGTCCAAAACTGACGTCCAATTTGACACATTAACTCATATAATTTCAATTAGAGAAGTTTGTATTTTCTTCTTTGTTCTATAATCTCCTATACTCATTCTTAGTTTTCTAAACAGTTTTTATCTAAATAATATTTTTGGAGTCCTCTCCGCTCACTGTATAAAGAGCTATGAAAGATTATGAGAAATTTTCGGAACCACAATTACAAGAGTAAATAAATAAATAAACAAGATCGAGATAAAATAAACACGTTACGTGATCCAGGTCTGTAGTCAGATTAATACTTATTGCCGGCTTGCCGAAATTAAAATAAAAACTTCAAAGATTTTCATAATAATGGCCGTATTCACAAATAAAAAGCTTTGCCCGACCGAATGCCATTCATAAAAGAAAATTAACAATAAATCTTCAAAGCACGTCGGTCATTCAAAGTGTCCATGGCAAAGAAGTCATTAAGAGGCGACAACTGTGTCTGGAAACTTCTTCACAATACTAGCTTCTCCATTCTAGAAAGTAATTTTTTGCCAGAAGTTTATTTTATTATAATTATTTTTTCCAGTCTTGTCGTAAATTATTTCACGCGCGCGTGCATTTTTTATTTCTGCGTGCATTTTTGTAAGCTCTCAAGAGAAGAAAAACTTCAGATTCGCCGACCACAATTGAACTGGAATGCGGGTTTTATCAAAGTCAAGTTTAAATTGTTCACAGCATATTAAAAATTTCTTGTACACTCATGCTGGTCGCACTCTTTCACCGCCCGCTTCATAATATATGAACAGCAGGTGAATTTATTTGGTTCGATCTTGGCCGGGGCGCAAAAAATGAGACAAAATATATGACCAGTCAGTGTTTAAAGTAATATTCCTTATCAGCAAAATCACAATCCTTTTTCAGTAGTTTACATACAGTATTGACAAAATAAAACAAAATAATGCGCCGATCAATTCGAAGCTTCAACATCTCCCCCCCCCCCCCCCCCCGGGCAATCCCCCGGGCATTTGAACTTTTGAAGATTGGCTCGTTCAAATTCCCGCCCCCTGGGCCAAATTGCGATCGATCGTGCACCTAAACAATGGTCCCTTTTGAAGCACAGTCGTGAGTTGCGCGGCAACTACGTCATTTCCAAATGGGAGAGACTGGGGACCAGTTGAGTGACTCAAGAAACGCCTTCGTGTGTTTTTTCTCCCAATAAGAATATAAGGGACCCTTATATTCTCTTGGTTCTCCGTAATCATTTTCATTTTGTAACGTTTCCAGCACAACTAATCACCTCAAGAAGTGACAGACAAAGTCGGTTATTTGCATGCTGAAAGGCTCAGTAAGTTGTTTCAAGCACCCACGGAGCGCGCGCACAGTTTTTCGTGCATTCAGTATATGGCCGAAAAGACAAAACCATCAATTCAGCCAGTGTCAATTATATATTATCAATTAGCGTCATTTATTAGACTGCTCGCTCTAGCTCATTCTCGACCCCAGACCTTTGCTGCTTTCTAGACATGCGCAAAAGAGAAGAGCTCTGGCCTGGTCGAGATTGGCTCTAGTTCAGTTTCTATCGCTTCGCCCCTCGCCAACTATTTAACAATTAGATTATTCGCTCTCATTTCTATGATGTGATAGTTGATCGGCCTACGACCTCATCAACTATACGGCCTCATCAACTATCACATCATAGAAATCTCGAGCTCATAATCTAATTGTTTTAGTAAAACTCATAACAATTGTCTAGTATTAACTCTAAATCATCCACCGAAACTTCGTAGAAACGAAAAGAAACGGCAATTTTGTAGACGACCTCCAGCGACTGCACACTAATGGCTGATAGTGTACGAGTAGCTCAGCCAATCGAGATTGTCTCATTTCATTAGTGTACTAGTAGATTTTTACTATTAGTCGATATAGAAACCTCGAGTTTGCCGTCTAATTGTTCGCCTGGTGGAACAGGTGTTTCACTCGCGGAGTTCTCGGTGGCGCACAAGTCACGCACGAAGATGCATGGAGGAAAAAAAAAAAAACCGCAGACTAAATACCCACAAAATACCCTTTACTGCACATGCTCAGTTCTGTAGCTTAGCAACGTCTGGACCGGTAACGAATCAGTGTTAGAAATCTTAGAACTAAACTGATTCTGACTAGGCTTCTGGACTCCTCGAAACCAGAACTCAGAGAACTATATTGAATCTCTCCACACGCAACTTGTAGCAATTTTCTTCCTGTTAAGATCAGTAGATAGTGTAATGTTTTACACAATCTGGGTGTAAGGAATTACAGAAAAGGGCAAATCAGTAAGTAGAAAGACTTTTTTACAGCCAATTATTATTTTACTTTCCTTTAATCCACTTACAAGACTATTTTTTTCAATTTTCACGATTTAGCCGCCATGTTTTCTTTCAGTGTCACAAACAGTAGTTTCTAAAAATACATCATCGACTCAAGAGAACGTGCAAAATAGCATTGTACAGAGTAAGATCACGAGTAACTCCTCGTTATGCGCTCTCGTCGCACCATGCATTTTGAATGAAAAAAAAATCATGCATGTAAAAGTCAAACCATGCAAAAAACAAAAACGCTTGCGTTGTCTATCTTTAACTTGTCGAGACTGATTTTCTCGGATCTTCGGTTAAATCTGCATGCCGGGCTTTAATTAATTTAATTCGGAGCCGGATAAAGAAACGCCAGAGGAAAGGTATTTCGCCTTCGGCCAAGTAGTATTCATTAAAATTTGGACTTTTTCTATTTACTTTCAGAGTCAATTTTTTCGGCTCTGGGGAGGGATTCGTAGCGGTTTTCCTGTTATTTTTTTGGCGTGAATCGACGAACTACGCAGGGTATCTATATGAAAAAACAACGAAATGTAATTCAATATCCGGCGGAGATCTTAAAGACTTGGAGAACTAAAATCGAACGAGAAAAAACTGATTCAGGAGCCGACTATAAAACTCAGCAAGAAACGTTAGTTACACTCAAAGTAATCATTACCATTTTACAAATCTTCCGTAAAAGTCTAGTACCTACCTGCATTGTGTTTTTCGGCCCACAGCTCGTCAATAAAATCCGCGTCCGCAAAATTCATGTTTGACTAATAAAAACAACTCCACCGAGAGAATCCATTAGGTACCGAGGATATACTACAATGTAAGCAGAATATCTATCACAATTGTCCAAGTAAATGCTTAGTGTCCAATCTTCTAGTTGCTGGCCTTTTTCTCAACACGTTCAACTCGATTTTTGACAGCAAAGGTATCAAGTACGTGAACTGTACGTTTAAGTGCGATCAGGTTAGCAGATCGAGCTTGGAATGTTTTGAGTAAGTACTTATTTTTGCCCAAAGGCAAATATCAGCGGCATTAATATTTGAAAACTGCTCCGTGAGCGCTCAGTGGTTCCTGCGAATACGAAAGAATTAAAGTGATTTTGATATACACAGACATACGTATCTTGTGATTAGGTCTGTCTACTTAGTCTGCGTGGGAACAAATGTTTTTAATTTTCTCGACGAGAATGAAAATTTACACAAACGTTATACGTTCTTCACGTTACGTTTTTTTTTATATATTTTTTTTTTTAACCAAAATCATTGTTTATCATGTAGTTCAAGTTCTTTACTGTGCGAATCAGAAAAGCGTGAACACTTTGAGCTTGGATTTTCCTTGCCAAAAATTGGTCTATTTTTTTTCTTGTATTTACTTTATTGCTATTTTCGCACAGCTTTTTGTGAGTTTCCTGACTATTCTTCTTGCGGTTTGATCATGTCAAAGTTAAATAAAAGTGTTCATGCATTTTTGATTCGCATAGTAAAATGAAACGGCTTTTGATCATGCAGAGTTCTGCCATCGATTTGGTCATAACGTGTTGTTATCCTAACTACGTATTCTATCATAATTTATTAATTTTTTAGGCAATATTACCAAAATTTAGGATACTAACATCAACGATTTCTCCGCTCATTTGCTTGTTCAGACCTGCATAGAGCTACTGAAAATCCGTGTGATATTTCAACCGTCGACCCTTTTCTGGTTTTAAAGTACCGGCTCTATTAGACCCTGATTACCCCGCATTATCTGAAAATGTTCATTAAGATTTACGAGGTATTTGCCACATCATGCTGACGCGCCTCGCAGTCTGAATAAGAAAAATTATTACGATGTTATGTTTTTTTCAACATGAACATTGACGACGTATTTACGCTAAAAAGACAAACGATTTTTTAAGTGCGCCTAGAAAAAGACAATACGCGCTAAACATTTTCTTGTCTGTCTAAATAGCGTCGTACTTGTAGAAGGGGCACTCTCTCCTCCGCACAGGCTCAATGGGTTTTAGGAGAAATCCGCTGAACGTGGTGTGTGCTGGCGCACGCGCCTGCACTCACTTCGTTCAGCTGATTCTCCCATATATGAGCCTCTGCGGAGGAGAGAGGAAGGGGCATACAATAGGCCATTTCAGAGTTCCTTTGCCTCTGTTTCAAAGCGAGTCCGAGTGCGAAACCTTTCATTTCACTCACATGTTCATTTTCATATCAAAGGCGCAACCTCGCCAGGGTCTTCTCTCGCTGCCATTTTAAAAACCGAGAAGGCCCTGGGGACGAGTTTAGGGTCGTTTAGGTTGATGAAAGGCTGCGCGCGAGATTTTAAGGTTTTCAATGCTTCCATAGCTGTTATATAGCTCTTGTTACGCTATCATAGCACGTCCAAGTTTCAAAAATATGCACATTTTAATTTCAGACGTTTCTTAATAAATACACTTTAGATCTCCGCGAAGTCTTCAAAATGGTAGAGTACTGTAGCTAACAAAACGCTGTTCACTACAATCGCTACAATTCTATACAAGAAATTGAGATCCAATTTTTAACTATTTACAGTTTAAACGTCTTGGGACACTGTGCCTTTTCAAGATTCTCTCTTTAAATATTCTATAACGTGTGTTCAGAAACAGCCTAGAAACAGTAAGAAAATAACTCAGCTTTATGCTGATACTAAATTTATGGAATAAAGATTCAACTTTCTGATCACTCGGCAAACGTGCAACTCCAAACTATCTCAAAAATCTATTTAACGTACACGTTGCTTGTATTCCCATACACAGCGAGCTTCATAAAACAATTTCACTAACATTGACCTCAACACTATAAAATAACTAAAACTGGAAAGGTTTTACTTTCTTCCCTTTTTTCTTCGGAGCGCCTTCCGAAGGGGAAGGAATGGAAGACTCGGCATCTGTTGTGTTCGGCTTCGCCACATCTTCGGCAGAGCCGTGCCAGCTTCGGGGCTTTCTCGGCTTCTCGACTTTCAACGAGCTCCGGTCTTCCTCGTTATCGGATAAGTTCGCCCCGAGAGTCTCCTTTATACGAAGTCGTGAGATATCCGCCTGTGCCCGGGGTTTAGGTTTCTCCCTGGGACTGTTGATCCTAGCGGGTTTAGTTTTTGGTTTCATCAAGCCTTTCTTCGCTGCTCTCTCAAGAACTTCTTGTGCTGTTTCTACTGGTTTCTGCAATGGTAGAAAACAAACGAGAAGTCTTAGAGCGGTTTTCAATTGAGTGTCAAAAGTAATCTAGAATTGCTTGCTTTGATTTTACTTTACTACGCTCTGTGATTGGTTTAAAAAATCGCGCCACCAATTCAACCAATCAGATGCAAAACAAAACCAATCACGACGTGGTCGCACGCGTTTTCCCGCGCTTGCATGCACCGGTAACCGGTTGTGTTTTCCCGCGCTTGACACCAGCTTGTCTGATTGGTTCAGCTTCAGGTACAGTTATTTTGGGTCTGGTTTAGGGACCGCTCTAACTGGTTTTAGCAATTCATTAAATACATGCTCTAACCAATCAGAGCGAAGACGCTTGTTTTCTCAGCCAATCAGGTGCAAGACAATCACCAATGCTCTTAAATGAATTCCCGCGCTTTCCAGCGAAGTGCAAAGTCCGACTTCTGATTGGTTCATAACGAATATGCTTGAGTAAGCTATGGAAAGATAGCTAGCTGCAACAAGAGTGCTGAGTGAGATTTTACCTGTCTTTTCATAAGGGCAACGAATCCGCCATTCATCGCGGCTGAAGGCTCGAGACTCAGATATCTTGTTTCTGGTTCTAAATTGAGAAATTAAAGGAAAACACATGTGGTACTCGTGTTAATGAAAAGCACATTCGAGGAAAGATGGTTTTAATGTTCGAAATTAAGGTTTCCCCAAGAAAAAGTTTGCTTTAAGTATCTAGTCATGGGCGACAAAATTAAAAAATATCTATGCTCAAGGCGATCGATTGTGCGTTTTTTAGAAACATATTGAGCTTTAATATTTTCAGAACTTTTTATAGAGCAGTACTTTGTAGTCTGTCAAATAACAAAAAGAGTTAGACACAAAAGCGATGGACATCTAAGTTCTCCTTATACTGTCAATATAAACTGAAGTATACAGGTGGGGAGAATTAAGAAAATGATCACTAAAGATCGTCTTGATTTGTAAACAAATTCTCCCAACAAGTACTATAAGAAGTATATGGAATCCAGTAAGGAGAAGTTGTACATCGATAACTAACTTACCTTTGTGCGTCAAAGAAATCTCACTTTGAAGAAGGCCGTTAGAAATCCTAGCTGCCTCCTTCAAACTCTGCGCTAGCTTCGGCAGAGCAGGCGTGAGCTCGTAAAAACTCGTCTGCTTGCTCCGTTCTTCTTGGTTCATCTCCATAGCTTTCTTCACCACGTCCATGTTTTCCGAGTTGTGAGTGGAACGCGTGATGTAAATGATCGCCTGAGCTTGCGGGAACTTCATCGCATGCCTCAGAAAACTCAAGTGCTGGAATGCCAGTCCCTTTCACTTTGCTTGTGTCGATGTTTCCGCGCGCGAGTTCTTTGATGGACGAGGTGACTCCCTCTTGCAGGACGAAATCCACCGGGTTGACAATCCCTGATTTGCTGCACGGGACATTGACAACGATTATTCGCACTTTCTTTAAGCGTTCTTCGGTTGGAAGAGCGTCGAGGAAGCTTTCTTCTTGCAAGTTGACATCTGGATTGCTTGTTAAGGTTGCATGGCTGAACTGTAACATTAAACGCCTTCATACATTAGAGTGCTTTTCTAATAATGTTGTAAAGGGGGGGGGGGGGGGGGGGGGGTGGAAACCCCGGAAGTAAAGTGGGCGGGAAGTCTACGGGATCGGGAGGCGAGAGAAGAAAGGGCGGGAAACGAGGCGGGAAGGCAAGCAGGGCGGGATTCTCAAAGTGGTGGGAGCCGGGAGAAATAGTAAAAAATTTTGCAGCATATGCCAATATTTTTCTATAGAGAAAGTGCAGAGGCGGGGCTCGAACCACAGCGGAGTAGGCGGGAACCAGAAGAACAAGGTACGGGAAGAGGGAAGTTCAGACCCCCCTCTCCCCCACTGTAAAGCCAACGAGAGCGAGAGTTAAACAGAGTTCAAACTCGAGCTCTCGTTTGGCGTAAAACAGTTTTCTTTTGTTCAATGTTTCATAAAGGAATTCGGCAAAATTAGTTCGTGAGCGGTCCATCTTAGCGGTCCGTATTACAAAATTCGGACCGCTCAGGGAACCAATCAGAATGCTCTTTTTCATCATGGACCTGTTTTCTACATAATAATCTGTAATAATAAATATCACAGCAAAGGATACTTCTTGCTGCCATCCTCTCCAGTTTATCCTCAATCTGCTCGTAACTATCAGGAGTGACACCAAAAGCAAACACTTTTCTATCAGGATGAATTAACGAAGACAAGTGGGCCGTCAGATTCCCTAAATCAAAAACAAAACTGCATTGACAACAAATATAAATAAGAGTAAAAACGCCATGGCTCACGAAAAGCACCAAAATTCACAAACAAGCAACAACCAATCAGAGACACTACCAACCTCGTTCCCAGGGTCTCTCTTCTTCCTGCAGGGGGCGGGAAGAAGAGAGACCCTGGGAACGAGGTTGATACACTACACAGATCTATGTAGAGCTACGTCATCAGTATGGAAATTTTCTGGTCGAATCTCAGACGTCTCTTTAGGTAAAGGTAAAGTCTTCGCGAGTCTAGCGACCCACAACTGCCAGAGCTTATCCCAGTTTCTGTAGCATGAGGCGACTAGGAGTACAGTGAACTCTCTATTAATGGACACCTCTATAAGACGGACACCTCTATAAGACGGACACCTCTATAAGACAGACACCTCTATAAGACGGACACCTCTATAAGACGGACACCTCTATAAGACAGACACCTCTATAAGACGGACACCTCTATAAGACGGACACCTCTATAAGACGGACACCTCTATAAGACAGACACCTCTATAAGACGGACACCTCTATAAGACGGACACCTCTATAAGACAGACACCTCTATAAGACAGACACCTCTATAAGACGGACACCTCTATAAGACAGACACCTCTATAAGACAGACACCTCTATAAGACAGACACCTCTATAAGACGGACACCTCTATAAGATGGACACCTCTATAAGACAGACACCTCTCTATAAGACGGACACCTCTATAAGACGGACACCTCTATAAGACAGACACCTCTATAAGACGGACACCTCTATAAGACGGACACCTCTATAAGACGGACACCTCTATAAGACAGACACCTCTATAAGACGGACACCTCTATAAGACGGACACCTCTATAAGACGGACACCTCTATAAGACGGACACCTCTATAAGACGGACACCTCTATAAGACGGACACCTCTATAAGACAGACACCTCTATAAGACGGACACCTCTATAAGACAGACACCTCTATAAGACGGACACCTCTATAAGACAGACACCTCTATAAGACGGACACCTCTATAAGACAGACACCTCTATAAGACGGACACCTCTATAAGACGGACACCTCTATAAGACGGACACCTCTATAAGACGGACACCTCTATAAGACGGACACCTCTATAAGACGACACCTCTATAAGACAGACACCTCTATAAGACGGACACCTCTATAAGACAGACACCTCTATAAGACGGACACCTCTATAAGACAGACACCTCTATAAGACGGACACCTCTATAAGACGGACACCTCTATAAGACAGACACCTCTATAAGATGGACACCTCTATAAGACAGACACCTCTATAAGACGGACACCTCTATAAGACGGACACCTCTATAAGACAGACACCTCTATAAGACGGACACCTCTATAAGATGGACACCTCTATAAGACAGACACCTCTATAAGATGGACACCTCTATAAGACAGACACCTCTATAAGACAGACACCTCTATAATACAGACACTCTATAAGACGGACACCTCTATAAGACGGACACCTCTATAAGATGGACACCTCTATAAGACAGACACCTCTATAAGACAGACACCTCTATAAGACGGACACCTCTATAAGACGGACACCTCTATAAGACAGACACCTCTATAAGACGGACACCTCTATAAGACGGACACCTCTATAAGACGGACACCTCTATAAGACAGACACCTCTATAAGACGGACGCCTCTATAAGATGGACGCCTCTATAAGATGGACACCTCTATAAGACGGACACCTCTATAAGACAGACACCTCTATAAGACGGACACCTCTATAGACAGACACCTCTATAAGACAGACACCTCTATAAGACGGTTATCTCTATAAGACGGATACCTCTATAAGACGGACACCTCTATAAGACGGACACCTCTATAAGACGGATACCTCTATAAGATGGACACCTCTATAAGACGGATACCTCTATAAGACGGACACCTCTATAAGACAGACAGTTGGTGCCGGTCTCGATGGTGCCCGTCTTAGAGAGAGTTGACTGTATTTCTACTCCCCTTAGTTGGGATACTAGTCCATCGCAGGTTACCCTTGGGCAGCATTTTGTCAGGTTGCCATATCATGATAAAGTTCACCAGTACCAATTTATACTCCTTGGTGGAGAGAGGCACTGTGAGAGTAAAGTGGCTTGCCCAAGAACACAATGACCCTGGCCAGGGGTTGAACCCGGGCCGTTTGATCCAGTGTGCTAACCATTACGCCACCACGTCTCTGACGACATCTCTTGAGCAGGGGAAGAATGGAGTGTGTGGTGAATGCTACAGATATCTATTTATATTGTGTTTTTTTTATTAGTCTCTGGCTACAAAAAACTATTTTAGTGTATTTTTTACGACTCGCTACCTGATGTAGTGCCTCTAGCAATAACTTAATCCCACAATTAATTTACATTTGTTCCAACCTACCAGACTCTGCATGTGTTTGTAAAACATCATCTCCTTCACCCAAAAATGACTTGACATCAGTTCCAGGAATCAGCTGAACAGCTTTCTCCTTCTGTGAAGCAAACTCCAAAACCATGGTATTGACAACCTCTGCAGCCACTACTGTCGACTTGTCCTGCAAGTAATAATGATGTAGCAAAACTTTGCTGGTGAATTTTGCTTTATGTCATGAGAAATGTAAAGTACATGTACATTGTACCTCTGTCAATTACCTGGAAGATGGAAAATTAGGACCATAGAGAAAAGTCTGGATAATCAAATCAATGTTGAGATATTGGGGGCCTGGATAATATGAACCAAATCTCCCAGTGTTTCCCGGACAGGTTGTCAAATTTCATGGATACAGAGGAAGATGCTTAAATTATGTAGTTTCACAGTTATTTTGGCCGATTTGAGACAATTTGACAGCGACTTTGGATTTTTGGTGGAATCAGTGGTCCAGGAGCTTTAATTTTCTTTTGGTTGCCAGTTTTTTGGGGTCAATAAGAGTTACCTTTAGGCAAAATTGGCGATCTCCGGATTTTGATTTTTTTCAGGCTGGCAGCTATGGAACTCTCTATACGGTACTGACAGGGATGCTAGTGATACCATTGTGTCTTGGGCTCTCCTATATGTACCATAATGATTTGATTTAGCGCCTTCCTTCCAATAAGCGCACCCTTTTTAATAAGCGTTCCCCTTGAGTGTTGTTTTGTTAATAAGCGCCCCTATTCCAATAAGCATCCCCTATTTCAATAATAAGCGCCCTCAATTGAAAGTAATATTGAAGTAGACAAGCTAATGCTATTGTCAAAACAAACCTGAATAGACAACTTGCCATCTAACACCAAGTCATGCTCATACAGGTCAAACTTGATAGTGGGAGAGAACACCAGCAAATTCTCAAAATGCTGATCCCTCATAAAACAGCGTAAACCACTTGGATTATCATCATCCTCCGGCGACGGCAAGTTGTCTTCCATCAAAAATCCCTCACTGGTCAACGTCTCCAGCACATCACCATAGCTCGCCTTCCACGTGTTCACTCTTGCATACACCGGCTGTTGAGCGGCATACTGAAGCTTATCTTGTTCCTCTTTGGGAAGCAAAGCCTCGACGCTAATGGCACAATCTCTAATCCTGCTGCGAGCGAGGGCTGCACGAAGTTTGATCCTATGTGTCACCAAAGCTTGCTGTATTTCCAGGATGTGTGGAATGGTATTCTCTTTGTTTAGTATCTCCACCTTTTTATTTCTGAAGCGCTCATTTCCAAAGTAAAAGCCGTTTTGTTGGTAGTCCAGTAACATCACCATAACACGATGTTTGTGGTATGCCTCTAACTAATGTAGGCAATGAAGTAAATAGTCATGGTGAAGCATGCAAATTAAGCTAAAATATACTAATTTATAATTAAACACAGCAATGATTAAGTATATACATGTAGGTGCTCAAGTGTAAAACTGATGGAAAGGATTTTGGAGGTTTGATAGCTTGCATAGCAGTCGTTTCCTTTCCGAGACAGCGGAAGGTGGGTGAAGGCATGGGGCACATAAAGAGCGAAAAAAAAAACTGGGAGGGGAGAGGGGTGAGGTTTCCTTCCTTCCCCACCCCTCCCAGTTTTTTTCTTGTTCTTTTTCATGCCCTTGGAAAGGAAACGACTGTTACGCAGGCTCTGGGTTTGAAATCGGTATTTTCAGCTTATTTTATTTTATTTTTTATGGGGTGGAGGGGGGGGGGGGGGGGGGGGGGGGGAGAGACACTTTACTCACAGTGGCTCTCTCCACCCAGGAGTATATATGGGTACCTGTGAACTGTTACGGCAACCTGACAAAATGCTGGGGAAACCTGCATGGATTAAGCATCCCATGTATCCCCGATCTCTTCATGCCATGAAAACTGAGATAATTGCTCCTGACCAGTGGTGTGTCCAATAATTATTGCAATCTGGCCCACTTTACCAGTGATTACTCATAAGTGTACTAATCATCATTTTGTTTTACTCCTCTGGGTATTAATATTCATGTCTGTTGTTTATGATAAATAATTATTAGCATAAATTACCACAAGTACCCCAAGCTCGTAAAATATGCAACAGTAAAAAATAATAAGGATTTGTATGGGGAATAAAATTAATGGTCTATCCTTGAGGCTAAAAATATAGCAATTTTTATTCACAACTAACCCCAAGAATAGACCGTTTATTCCGGTACAAATCCTTACATTTTCGACTGTTATAGTGTATGTATCTTATGAGCTTGGGGTTAATTATTAATAAGTCTTATAATCTTAGGCTTTTAAGCTTTCAATTACGGATATGACCTGTCAAGTGATAAATCAATTAAGACAACTAATATGGTAATATTAGCACAATGAATAATTTTAATAAAGTACATCTGCAATGGAAAGCTTGTCTATTCTACAGTTGGGGGAACAAGTTCCGTTTTTGGCAAATCTTCATTGAGGCACCGAAAGAGTTACTGATTCTTATTATCCAATCAAAAACTACCGTGAGCACTCACAAATACTCCGAAAACAATCACAGCAGTATAGCACAATAAGGACATGCCATGATGTTGCTTGGCAACTTCGGAGACAAGGATTTCACCATCAACTTGTAGTTGTTACCCCACTGTCTAAAGATTTTAAATTCTATAACATAATACTTCTAATTTCTTCCTATTTAATTCTTACCTTAAAATAACTTGAAAAAAAGTAACTATCTAGTAAAACGTCATCCAAAACTGTCCCGTCTGTCAATTTGAAAAATAAAAATAAAAACGAGATGAGACTTGTTATGGAAATCAGCCATGGAATTAATGAATGTCCAAGTTTATAGTTGTTAGCTTGCGTAGCTGGCGGTCTTGTTGGCGTGCAAAGTAAAAATTCCGAAGCTGCGAGAGGCTGGGCAGGGGGGTCTTTCGTCTTTCGCTTTCGCGGCTTCGGAATTTTTACTTCACGCTCCAACAAGACCGCCAGCTACGCAGGCTACTAGGTTGTCTATTTACACAATTCACCAGACCATTTGAAATATGATAACCGCTTACTGTATTAACAATGATGAAGATTACAATCTACATTTCACAGGATTCTTCAATTTAAAAGGTTACATTTATATTTAAGCTTATACCATACTGTGAAAATTATACCTTCAAAAATAGAACTTTTGGCAGAAACAAACAACTGACCCAAGCAGCTGAAACAATAACCAAAACACTTTTGAATATATCTGACCAATGGACTAGTCTTTTGTTCTTCGAAATTAAACAAAACGAAGGGTATTTATTCAGCAACCAATAGAGGCAAGAAAAGAAGAGAGAAGGCATATTAAAGCTTACAATTTGTATAATTTTTACAAAGCATTGAAATCGAAAAACATTGATTCTTAAAACTAAGAACCCTTTGTTACTGAAAATATTATGATTGCATGGAAGATGTTTTGTTTTTCTAGCTAAGTTACTGAGGTATTTTGAAAACTGGTAAGCCTTGGGCTGCGCAAATTAAAAAAGCTGCACGAATTAGAATTTTTCACTGGATTTTTTAGCTGGTAGCAGCAAACGAATAAAATTCAATAAGAATAATTTATCTCAATTAAAACTACAAAAGAAGCTGCGGGAATCGTTCAACATTACAAGTAGTTACAATAGCTGTCAAGATCATTATAAGGTGACTATCTTATTAAACTTACATCGCTTCGCTCCGAAAGCCAAGCTGTAAGCTCGTCTTCGCTCTAGATCCTCCTCAAACGTTGGCAGTTGCGAGGAAGGTATTTCACCCTTCAAGTGACGATATATCTCCGCTGCTTTGTCGTAGATGGAATGACTAAATGTATCCCTCTTCTTTCTTGTGCTGACCGCCGTTTCGCTCTGGCTGATCCGAGCATTCGACACAGCTGCCGCGCTTCCACGGTGTTTGACGCCATTCGAAGCATCAAAACTGCTGGAGATTTTTTCGCCTTGCTCGCGCCGCTGCCGCCTCCTTTCTTCAGCATTCTATAAAGCGTACAAGAGAAATAACAGCAGGTCGACCGAGAAATTTTGTGTTTTGGTTGGTAAATTTCGCGCTTATTGACCTCAATCAGGTATCAACGGCACCAGGGGCGCTTGCTAAACAAAAGATGACGTCACAATCGACAAAACCAAAGACAAAAGAGACCCAAGGGGCTCACACTGGGGGTCACAGTTTGTTTGGCTAAATATTTTGTGGAGGTCTTGAATACGTACAAGCTCTGGAGCAGTGCAATACTGTACAGGAGGTCACTAACTGAATGACAGATGGCACATGTACATGGTGACCGGTGAAAGGTCCCCTGGAACGAGAGAGAGGGGGTGGGAGAGACCTGTACTACTCCGCAAATGATCCCGTGACCGCAAATGATCCCCGACCGCAAATGATCCCCAGAGTGGACCGCAAATGATCCCGCTAAAAATCGAGGAATGGCGTGGACGGTGGACGATTTTATTTCCATTTTGAATATTTTTCCTGAGAACTGAATCTGTGCACGCTAGACATTTTTATCTAGTACTGGTTACCTGGTTACTGATGACGGAAGTGATCGAATTTTTTTTATGCATTGATGCAGATTTTAGCAAAATAAATTCTATATCATTGAACTATTAAACGATATTCTGAAAACAGTTAATTCCAGAAGGCGTTTTTTTTTGGTTTTCGCGCCCGCGTACCATCACTTTTTTATCCACCACCCCACCCCACTACTATACACCCACCGCCTCAGAGTTGGAGTTTCTTATATTTCTTTCTTTTCCGTCGCTTCCTTCATTGTGGTACAATGTAATAATGCAACAATCTCAAACAAAAGAACAATATATCCGTTTTGTGGATAATAACCGAATTTTTGGTGGGGTGTCTGGTGGAATCACCAAACTCCATACCTCTTTCCTCAGTTCATGGATAATTTTATGTTGAAGCTAGAGTTTGATTAAAGGGACACTGCCCCGGCGTATTTGCTCAAAACTGTTATAAATGCATTGAAATGGTCCCTAAATCTATGGAATAAGAACTTAATAAACTCTAACTAAATGATAAAGAGCAATTTCTTCAAGAAATTCTATACTGCAACAAAATATTTCCAAAATTTCAAAGATTTCCGAGCCAAATTTGAAACTTTGAAAAACTGACATCCTGACAGTTTTTCAAAAAGTCCATATTGCAATCCATTTCCATCCTCGCTGTCGTTTGTCATCCTCACCGCTTCCTAATGGGTTCCTGTCATTTGTCGAGTGCTATTCTACAGAATCAAACCATTATTGTTCAACTTCCTATGATCTAGATATGTTTCTGAGCTTCCCAAAATCATGCTAAAATCAGGACAGTGTCCCTTTAACTAGTCCGTTAACTTGCAATTGTCCGTTAACGGGTCGGTTAACTGTTTGGTTGGCACTGGAGTGTCCGTAATAAAGAGGTTAAAATTTGTATGAATTTGCTCTCTGGGGCCGATATTTAGTGTCCATTGTCCGTATTAGAGAGGGTCCGTATTATAGAGGTTTTCTTTATAGAGAATGTACGGGCATTTTGCCGGGACCAAGGGAACTGTCCGTAATAGAGAGGTGTCCGTAAGGAGAGGTTCGACTGTATTGGGATTAGGGATTTGCAGGCTGACTCCTCCCTTTTATTTTTCCCCCAGACCCTCTCGATTCTCTTGGCCTTGCAGAACCAGTGGTAGCCAAATATTGAGCACACAAAACTTCAATTTACAGTATGCGATAATTTTATTTACCTCAGTTCACAGACAGACAGAAGAACGAAAGTACAGCGTAAACAGAAACATCAATCAGGGATGTGGGAGCTCGATGGACCTGCAGTCAATTGCTGTGCGATTGGACCAAACTAAGACAATACTCTCTGCACACCACTCAGTGCAAACCTCTTTCAAGAAACGCTGTTTGTTACAGCATATGGATGGCATTGGGCATCAAATCGCTGTCGAAAATTCACTGCAGGTCATCGAAATTCCCCCATGGCATGAAATAATCGCCACGCCCTGAAGGAGTGTTAAAACCTTAAGATTTTAAAAGTAGTGTTTTGAAAACAGGTATGATAAGAACCTACAAATTCTCTTACAAAACTGGGTCTATTCCTTCCACCCTAATAATAAATTATGACAAGGAGACTCATTACATCTACAATGAAAAATTCACTGCTCAGAGCGGTTTTCAATTGAGTGTAAAACCAAAGTAATCACTCTGACCAATCAAAACGAAGAAAACAAACCAAGGAACCAATCAGAACTCGAAGCAAATACACGTGACCTGTGCCGAGCGCGGGAAAACGCGTGCGACCAAGTGACGATTGGTTTTAGTTTGGCATCTGATTGGTTAAGAAAGTGGCGCGTTTTTCGAACCAATCAGAGAGCGTAGTAAAGCAAAACTGAAGCAAACGCAAATTACTTTCAACACTCAATTGAAAAGCCGCTCTATCAGCTGTAATCCAAGTTTTTAAACATTGTCTCAAACCCCTTTTGAAAAAAAATTCTTGAAAATGACGATTCTTCACAGTTTTACGTGAGCATTTCCTACGGAAACAAAATGTCTACAAAATGGTCCACTAGTAAAATTTAAAATGACTATATTCATGCATATTACAAACAAAATGAAAATGCTGACTAGTTGGTTATGAAAATGATCTCAGTATGAAATTACCACAAATAACAAACAACGGGTTCTAGAAAAGATGACAAATAAAAATTTCCGTCGTAAAAAATGCTTCCACTCCTGCAAAATATGAGAAATAAACCGTGGTTCGCTTTTGAAGTTGAATGACTAAAATGGTCTCTAATACATGTCAAGTAAAACTGTGAAGATGTTAAGCCATGTACCACCACCCACCCCACCCATAAAACAATGAACCTTGCCACAGCATGCACTTTAGAAATACAAAATTGTCTGGTTGAAATGTTTCTAAAACAACTGTTTACGGTTAAACACCTTCCCAACATTTAAATACTTTATTCAAAGGAACAATAACCCCCAAAAATAAACGGCAAATTGCCCGACAAAAAAAAACACTTTGGAAATCAAAATTCTCTGATAAATTTCCACTCGAATTTCTTTAATAATAACTTTTTCAATGCTGTATTAAAATAAAATAAAGACCTGTATTTGATCCAGTAACACTCTTTCTACAAATGATATACTCTGTGATTAATACTATTGTCAAATGCTTTCAGCTTCAAAATAGAGTAGTTTTATAACCTCGTTTGCGATTGGCTATATTTATTTTCTTTCCACGTGCACAAAATAGCCTCACACGTGATGCCTTGCACTTACACTTCCAAATATGGAATGCACCATGAGCCAATTAGAAGAAAGCTTAAAAACTAATCTTTGCTCTGAAAAGGATTGGATCCGCTGCATCTTAAACTTCCTCATTACCGGTATATTTGATAATATGTAGCATCATCAATGGGCTGCCGCTCTCTCTAGATTTGCAAAAAAGGCGGAGACAAGTCATCATCCAATGCTCAATACCTATTTTGACAAATTGCTTGTGCAATGTTAACTTCAAGGAAATATCAATTAGATAGTTTGTTTCCTTCTATGCAAAGGTTTTTTTCAGATTTAATTCAATATTTTTTTCAACTTTTTTTTTGTATGGTAACATGATGGGGGAAGGGGGGAGGGGGGGGGAGGGTGTTGACAGACCAATGTTTATAGACAGCCTTTATAGTTGTTCTCTAACCAGTTATCTGTCTTACATCAGGGGAGGTTTTTGCTGATGTTGATAATGAGGACGTATAAGATGCAGCTTGGCTCAAAGTAAGTAAAAAGTCAACACGGGCTCATTTTGACAAATACCGCGCTAGTTTTAAGGCCTCTTGCATAAATATATCTGAAACAGCTTACAGGAAAGTTGAAACATGCCCTGCATACTTATAACTGGCAAATAGTTGAGCAAATTAAACTTATTAAGTACACTGCAGTTTAGATTTCGCTTCTGGCTGGTTTGATCGCTGAGATAACCATATACTCTGTTTATTTAATATCCATATGAAAAAATATTGCATGTATTCTACAAAATATACCAAATTACAAGGAATATTATAATACTCTTACTTGTTTAATTCACATCTCTGAGAAATGACTGACGCCAAATATTATTTATATAGTGCAACACTATCAGTATACTTCCCCGCTGCGTGTACTAATAATAATTATTATTATTATGAAACAATCTACAGTTTTTGTATTCCTTTGCCCAAATGCATCACTAAATATACTTCATTTAATAGTAAATTAACTATGACTATAATTATTTATCCCTTTGTTTATTGAGATGGTGCCTCTACCTCAACTAATTGAGTGAATGTATATGTCCATAATTCCGGTCCGGTCTGATAGCTCGCAGGATTAATTTACAATGGATATTTTCATTCATTACTTGTATCACTTTGCATCAAGAAGACTTCTCAGCTTTCAGTGATTCTCGGATGCACTTCATGCCCTCTTCGATGTATTCAAACAAGTGGACAATTGAGCTACAATAAAAAATAATAAATTAGTGTTTGGACAGTCAAACGCCCCATAATGGGACACCATAGGGACCCCTTAGTTAGCACTAACCCATAGTACAATTATCTAGCATCTTCGCATGCATTGCGGACCAATGATGTTTGGGGACAGCACCCCAGTGTCCTGTCACCTTACTGGAGGTTATAAACGTAGGTTGTGTGTGTCTGGGATCATGGCCCAGTGTTTCCCTGCAGTGTTGTTTCTAACAGTTCTTAGCACAACCCAATGACCGACTATCAGGTAAATGTGCAATCTGATTGGCTACAATATTTTAGCCATTGATTATCTATTTATTTCCTAAATTTTTTGACATTTTATTTTGTATTTAGTGTCCTCCATTAGCTGTATAGCTAAATACTTTGACACTCAAATAAAGTTATTATCATTATTATTACACATGGGCTGTCTAATAATTAATTATCGGTACACGGCAGTTTGTCAAAGGACATGCGATTTAGCATGCATCATTGCGCAAAACTATTTGACTTCTCGCTCTTGGTTTCTGTTGACTTTGATAGTCGACTCAGGGCTTCACCCCACTCCAACTATCAGCCAATAGAAATCTTTAATAACTCGCACTCTAAAAATTATCACTGATATTATGTTGCAGTACCTGTGAAGGGTAAGTGGTCCACACTTCCGATCCAGATCCATAAAAAATTCTGTTTGCGAAAAGACAAAAAGAAGTCATTATTTATCAGCTGGCTCAAAGGAAAAAATGTCGGGAATGGTGCAGTAAAGTAACTGCTTGCCTCCCACCAATAATGTGGGTTGAGTTTGTTGTTGGTTCTCATCCTTGCTTCGAGGATTTTCTTGAGGTGCTCCGTTTTTCCCTCCTCAAAAATCAACATTGCCAAATTCCAATTTGACCCAGATAGAGGACTCACAGGAGAAACGTGGCTTTCGTCTTTAAACACAACAATTTATTTGTTTCATTTATTAAGAAAATAATATCCTTGCAGCATTTTACCTCTGAATTCATGTATAACAGGTTGGGCTTGGTCCCACATATCTTGACTGTACACCAAGTTATTGACCAGTAAAACGTGTTGCTGCGTCATAGCGTGGATCTTCTGTGGAATGCACACGTTCACAGGTGAAGTCATTGCACTGGAGCCAGAGGAGGGTTTGCCATTCCTTGAGGGTGTGGTCATAGTTTCATTGCTACCGTTGCTTCCCACACTGCCAACACTTCCTGAGGGGGATGGGGTGGGTGAGAGAGGAGAAGGGGTGCCAGTTATCCTACAGAAATAACAGAAGAATGTTGAAATAAATATCAGGGCTTATTAATCCATTGTAAATTCTTCAAAGTAATCATAAACTAAACTTACATAAATTACTTGGAAAAACAATTCAGGGTTCTCCCTACATGAGTTGCCCTCATACAGTGAACTCTCTCTAGGCAGACACCCTCGGGACCAGCTCTAGCTCTCCGCCTTAAAGAGGTGTCCGCCTTATGAAAAGTTTTGTTACGGAAAAATAAGAGAAACTTGATTCAGTCAGGACCAGCCAACTATGTCCGCCTTACAGTGGTGTCCGCTTTGAGAGAGTTGACTGTATAACTATAATTGTAGGTGCAAATGCTCAAATACTTACTTTGTATTTGATGTATAGGGTGACGGAGCTTGTGTACTTTTTGGAGGACCCTGTACAACAAAAGCAAAATTAAGTTGAGTAAGGACATGCTCATATATTAAATCAATCCACCTACAAAATGGTAGTGGATAGTTCTTGTATTACCAGCCTCGGAACTGTAAAACATGGTTCATACACTTCACAGGAACTATTAGACACTTACCCTAAAATGCTCTGTGACCATCTGTTGATTCAACAAATAAAATAAATTTTAGTGATATAGACACGAGTGCAGAGCATAATGATGGACTTAACAATAACACAAAAGCTGTCTTTACTAAGGAAATATTTTCATAATGTGAAGGTCAATTTAATGTATTTTAATTCACTTATATCCCACGTAATGATGTTGTTTCTTACCTTGACATTTCTCATGACACTGTCTTTCCTAAGTTTGTACAGCCTCATGTACAATATAGATTGAATTCTCATACTAAATAAGGGAGAAAAAAGCATATTAGCGTGTTCAGTCGCATAAAAATACTAGACACTCATTTACAAGTGACAAACACTATGGAAACTCCCTTTAAGCCCTGATGTCGAAATACAAATTCTCCACACTGGTCTCCACACATTTCATACAGGACAAGTTTAGAGAATTTCTTGAAACATCAACTGAAGATGTACAGTTACTGTAGTTAATCATACCAATTGACTGGTTTTAAACCTCACCATAAAGCAGAAAGTCTTTTATCTGGAACACAATCTGATCGGTGAGTATATCTGTTCACAAAGTTGCGTATTGTGTACCTAAAATAGGAATAGTATCAGCATACATGTTAAGTATATGGTTCGAGTGCATTTTCCATGTGTATCTGTATTCAAATGCACTAAACAATAATTTGAACTCATGGCTGAGTAGCCAACAAGGATTTGTGAGCCAAGGGAGTAGTTCTCTATCTAGAAGCTGGCTGCCAAACGTGAAGCTCCTGGATGTCCCAGGCACCCAAGCTCCACAAAAGTGATGCAGTTGTCAATGTGTGAGAGAAAAGTCATATGAGCTAGTGTAGTAATATTTGCAAATCAATAGCAACCTTTAGATCGGAGTACGAGTATGAGATCGAGTAAGAGTACGACTTTTCAAACCTAGAGCACAGGGTTTACATCAACCGCGTCTAACACCAATCTTGTTCCTAGAGCCTCTTTCTCTACTGGTTAGCAACAGGGAGGAGCGAGGGCTTTCGGTACGTGACTGGTTTGAAATTCGAAAGTCGTACTCGTAGTCAATCTCGTACTCGTACTCTGATCTAAAGGTCGCTAATATCAAGTGAAGAACAGTAACAGGTAGACCATACAAGATGTTTGCTCTATCATCTCACTTTCTACAACTACATTGTACAAGGTAAAGAACTGCTGCAATGCTTTGTCACAATCTAAAAACACAATGACTGATAGTCACCTGAGAAGATCCAGCGTCTCGGAGTACATTTTGAATGCTGGACGAGATTCTTGCACTTCATCATTTTGCTAAGGAAAAGAATGGCAAAATAATCCTGAGTCTTTTGTTATTTCTAGTAGCCTGTTGGCTGACAACACCATCAATATAATACAGACATAGAACCCCGCTAACTCGAACTCCCAAGGGAAACAGCGGGGGTTCGAGTGAGCTGATAGTAAATGACTGAAAAACAAGAGCAAGGGGAATGGGTTTGAGTTCGAGATAGCGGGGAGTTCGAGTTAACCGAGTTTGAGTTAGTGGTGTTCTACTGTAAACCAAAGATTTTACTGTGCCATTCAATAACACATGAACTCTGAAGTCTCAACTAAAGATGGCATTTTTCACTGCCATCAATCATAATTGCAACGACAACCAACAGAACCAGAAAAAAAGAAACAAAAAAAAATGGATCGAAATCTACCAATCACAACCCAAAGACGTAACCTTTTGAGCCTGGTGAAGAGAAATGTTTTTCTTGCCGGCTGAGCTTGCGAAAGAGGCAAGAAAGGAGTTCTCACACACTGAGGGGAGGCCTGGGTCGAGTTATATGTAAGCATACGCTAAGTCACGTGATTCAGTTTTTGTTTTCTTGCCTTGCAAGCATCACCTTCCCACCCACCCCCTTTTGCCAGTCTGCAGTTCACACGCATAGTTATGGCTATTTCCCTATAGCCCTATATATTTTGTTGTTGTTGTTGGCGTTCAATCGTTTTTATAGTTCAGCTCATTGCCTGTACTAGCTAGGTGTGTGTAGTTATTATTAAAGTGCTGTTGCTTGTATGGCAGACAAATGCACTCAGTGTGTGAGAACTTCTGTTTCCTGAGAGGTCCGCTAAGACGATTGATGGCAGCAAAACACGCAGTCGTTGATTGCGCAGGGTTTGCACGTTATTGAAAGGTGTAGTAATGAGACAAATTTGTTGGAACGTACCTCAATAGCTTTTCCACACCGAGCAAAGGACAACACTGCGTCCACATACAAGAAAGCTTTGGCCTCCTTGTCAGTCTAAAAAATATTTATGGAAATACTTTAATGGGATCATCATTGTCAAGACTTTTTCTTTTTATAACGTACATGTATGTGCTTACTTGAGGATGCCATTAGCTTACTTATGGTACAATGTATCTACATGTAGTGGAGGTTAAATCCTATTTACGAGAATTGATTGAACCTGCAGTTGATTCATCACTGAAGTTACGAAGAAACATGGCACATCCAGATTGTGCCATACACGCATGACAATTTTTAGCGTACTATCGAGTGCTTGTGCTATTTTTTATTGGATTTTAATAAGAATCAGAAAATCTTTGGGTGCTTATGAAGATTTTCCAACGGTGCTTGTTCAGACCCTGACTGATTCCTGGATAAATCTCATTTGTCTAACTTGTTCCAAATGCTTACCGAAGAATCAGCTTTGTGTTTGAGTCTCTTGGCTTCTGTAAGATAGTGGTCTGGTCCATAAGGTCTGAAAAGAAAAAATATGGCTACAACTCAGCAAATGCATGTACAATGTACAGCGGTGTCCACCTTACAAAATAATGTTCCTTGTCTTTTCATCATGGACTAGTTTGCCATAATAATAAATAGGTGTATGTAATAATAATTAGAAAGGAACATGAACGGTTAGATAAGGGATGATCGAGACGGTTTACAAAATAACAAACTTGATTTATATATATTTCAAGATGCGTCATCCATGACGTAGCTCCTGTCACTTGGTTGTGAGGTAAATTGAGTAGGAGGCCTGCATTGAACAACTACAGTAGTCTCCTTTGCAAAAAACTACTATCTAATGTTGGTCAAGGGGGAGGAACTGAACTGAAAAATTTATTTTATAATCGGAATTCCATTCGGGGAGGGGTAGGGATAAAGCAACCCTCAAATCACGTATAATAATAACAAATCACATATAATAAAAAATTATTTGTTACTTACACTCTGGGCTCTGGGTCATAAAATCTTGAAATGTCTACTTCTCGCTTGTCACTGTCGCTGGTTTTGCTACATGAGCACGGGTGGGGCTTTAAACCATTATCTACAACATCCACTCCATTTTCAGTCAGCCTGCCATTCTGAAAACCTTGCAAAGAACTGTCGTGAACTTTATTATTGTCACTGTTGTTTTTGAGAACTTTATTATTTTCACTGTCGTGTCTCTGGCGCTTTGTGCGATGAGAATCTTTCTCCAGGCTTGGGCTGCGTTTCCTGTGGCTGTCCTTAGAATGTCGACTGTTTGTGCTACTTGAACGCTCGCGAGGCTTTGTTCTTCAATTAAAACAACAACAAACTGTTAGTTTGAACAACATATTCAAGTTTGGATGTCAGATGGATGGGTACACTGCAGCTGGTCATTCAAAATAACCTTCACTGAGAGAGTTCTGTCAGACACAATTTACTCGAGTTTTGGATACTTTTGAAAACAATAGAAAACAGAGGTTTGCGTGGAGAGATACTTGGCCAGATTACTGTCCAGTTGCGGCACTGGTGGCAACCCACACATAGCCCAAGTGTCGTGAATAATTATTGGTGAATATTTACATGTACCTCGACTTTGTCTGGTAAATATTCACCAATATTCACTTTGCCATCGGCAAATAATTGTTAAATATTGATAGGAGCCAACTTGAAGGTATGATGTAAATATCTAATAATCTGACACAAAATTACTGCACAATTTGCAAATACAGGGTAATTCTTGTACTGTAGTGTAAATCCTTAATTATGCCACTTCCACGTCATTATCCATACTGTCTGTAAATCAAAACGACTGTTTTCTAATTACTGTAGCTGTGCTGCTTACCGGTTAGAATCTACATCACTTTCACTCTTCATTTTCTTGGGCGTATCATGCTCCACCGGCTTTACATCGGATAATTTCCGTTTGGGAATCTTTACCTCATGGGAGCTGATCACATCTCTGCTGCCGTTGGTTTCGGCGATGGGTGGTGAAGCGGAAGGCTTAATCTGTTCATTTACAGGAAGTTTAGGTATTCTCTTCAGCAGCGACAAGTCAATTTTCACTATAAGAGACTCTGGTTTGTTGACTTCATCGTAGGTAATTTCCACATTCTTACCCAAGATGTCCTTTAGTCATATTCGGGGATATCAAACTTGTCAAGAGTTTCTCACCATTTACATGCTTACTCAGGCCATTCGTTAACACAGGTTTAGTTTTCACGCCCTTAGTTTTTTCAGTTTCCTTGGGTTTTGGTGCTGGTTTGCTGTCTGACTTGGCACTGTCAAGTCCTGGACTAGTCTCCATGCCAACAATGTCAACAATAATGTCCTCATCATCCATGTGCACTTCACAGGCTGGCTTCGCAGTCTCGTTACCTGTAACTATGACGTCTGCGGAATTTTTAGTTTCTGCTTTTCTTTTTGTCGATTTTTTCCCTGCTAAATCCATTAGCTGACTTGGTTGTTTTACTTGCCTTGTTAACATTTTCATCAACATTGCCGTTACTGAGTTTGACACTCGCAGAGTTTTTCATAAGTCTGTCTCCTTCTTTGCCTTTAAAGGTTTCTTTGGCGAGTTTTCACTCTGACTTTTCTCTTGGCCAGAATTCAATTTGGATCCCGCAGTGGACAATCTCCTCTTACCTTTGTTGCTATCCTTTGGAAGTTGAATTTTAACAGAGGATCCATTCTGTCCAAGCTCGCTACTTACAGGTTTAGCAGTGTCCAGAGCCACATCTGCTTCACATGGAACGTCCAGTTTAGCTGTTAACGACTCAATGTCAACTCCATGATCTATTTCAGGGCTGTTGCTAAGGAGATCCGCTGCAAACGGCGCAAGAGTATCAACAGAAACTGGAGGTGCAGGGCTCTTCTTCTCATGAGTACTAACATTTGAATTAAGGGAGCTCTTATTTACAGTAGCAGCAGGAGCAACCTGATTTCCTCGGACACCATCTTCTCCCACAGTGTTTGCCGCAGATGGGCTTGGCTTTGTCTTTGTGTCGGCGATGTGGAGGACTGATTAAGAGCATTGTAAAGTTGATCTAAACCCCACTTTCTTCCACTTGCAGGCTGAAATGAATGCAATCTCTGTTACTCAATGTGCCAAGCAAATCTACCATACACTATGTATCATTTCTCACACACCACTGGTAGCCATGTCAAGCATGACCTATACCCAGGCCCCAGCGGTGTGTGAGAAAAACATTTTCCACTTTTCGTTTCACTCAGCCAGTGGAAAATTACCCTTCATGGGAGGCGATGAACTAATGGTAAGTGCAGTGCGGTGGACTTCAGATCAAGCAGTCTGGGTTCAAGCCCTGGCCAGGGTCATTGTGTTGTATTCTTGGGCAAGTCACTTTACTCTCACAGTGCCTCGCTGTCCACCCAGGAGTATAAATGGGTACAAGCAAATTGTTAGGGCAAGCAGACAAAATGCTAGGGGTAACCTGAGATGGACTAGTTTTTCACTAGAATTTGTATCCACGCTGACTATGGCACTTAATAAATTAATTTGAGTGATCTGCATACTTGAAATTAAAAGGTAACCACATTCATAAAAAAATACTACCGGTATGTTGCTGAAGTCTTGAGGCTTACCTTTGGAGAAGAAGAAGGGACATGCACAGGAGATTTCACTGGTTTATCTTTAGTGTTGTTATTTGTGTCAGAGCCACTTGAATCACTGTCGCTATCACTGCTATCTGAATCACTGTCGTCACTGCTACTTCCACTTGAAGATGTCGAGTGCGAGCGATGACGAGCCGTCCTGTAAAAGCCACAAAGCATCAAGAGTTACTTACTGAAGACACTCCATGTAATATATTTTGTACTGAACTAAAGTGTAAAGATTGTTTTGTACTGTAATAAAGTGTAAAGATTGTATTAAAAAAATGCTCACTTGCTAGTCTTGGTTGGTGAAGCAGTTTGGTGATCCTAAACAGGACAAGACAACAAGAACCATGATTGTCAGCAGAAGTATGAGTCACAAGGTCAATGTTCTTGGGTGGGGACAGCTGAACGTCAAAGGCTCTACCCCACTTTTCTCTGATACAGTCAACTCTTGTTATAACAGGCACCCTCAGGACCGCAATTTGGTGTCCATCATAGGGAGGTGGGAGTTATTTTAGTAAATATTCTGCAAATTTGGTCAGGACTTTGGCTTGTGCATGTCTGTAATGGGGGTGAGGGTGGGGGAGGGTCACAAGGTGCTAACTGACTGTCAACTGCATGGTGATGAGACAAACAAGCATTACTCGCCATTTAGAACTTTCTGGGGATATGTTCTTAATTTTTGTAAAGATTTAATGACGAGTCTACAAAATTAATGAAAATAAAACCCTTACGTGTTCATCATCACTCTCATCTGAAAGCATCAAGTCGTCCATCAGAACCACTCCGTTGCCGCTGTCTTTTTTAGCCTCTGTATTTTCTGCTCAAAGGTAAACATAAAAAGGCAACATCACTAATAATGTGCTACACAGTTGTATGTATCGCTTCAGTTAATGGCGGTGGACAGTGATGCGCACAAGCAGAATTATACTAAATTTGTAGCAATCATGGGAAATGGTAATGTGCATGAGCAGAGTATTATTGCAGGTAACTACTTGCAAGTGACGTACTCAGTGTCTGTCAATCAATCAAAATGAAAAAAATAAATTGAAAAATAACTATTATTGTGACAGTCATACCACTAGCTTTCCTCTTTATTGGCAAGACCGGCAGCATTGAGTTGTCCTGGATGCTATTTCGGTGGAATGCAAAGATCGAGTTACCACCCTTGATGGGCGTGTGGATTCCAGTCAGTGGTGGTGCAACTTGCTGCATCTCCTATGGAAATAAGAAATTAACACTGATAAGTTACCTTCTCAAATTCATTTATTTAATAATTCATCAAGTTAAAACAAAGGAATTCATAACTGTGATGGTGGTTAGGTGGTTTGGATATCTGATCTTAATTAGCATAGATTTTTACGATTTTATTTCTCCATTTACTCCTTGGTTTAGTTTCGATTGAGAAGATATATCAAACACTTGAGACAGTGTTTCCTCACATTTCCAAACACCTCGAATTTCGTCAAAAATACGCCACTGTGCATCATATTTTCAACTCACTTCTAGAGGTGTTTGGAAATGCAATGAAACACGGTCTTTTGTGTTTGATATATTATGTAAAGTTCTGAAAGTAACTACCCCTCAAAAGTAGCGACCGTCCAAAAGTAGGGATAAAATTTCCTGAATCTTAGTCTCCTTCTAAGATTCAACTAAGCTGGGTGACTATTGATTCATAAGATATGTCTATCATCCCCACTTTAATCAGTACATCAGTGTAGTAAATGCCCAGCGGCTATTGACTAAGGCTAAGTGATGTCTATCCCTGCTTTGATCAGTCTATCATTGTGATAAATATGTGGGCTAGCAGTTTTACAAAGTTTAACTAACGAATGGCTATAGATTCAGGCTAGAAGAGATGCCTGTCCCAGCTTTGTTCAGTACATCGTCACAATAAATGTAGATTATTTTATTTTAAAGTTACTAACTCAGTGGCTTAGTGACAGCTAAGATGTATCATAATAAACAAGGGTAAGGGAGTAACAAACTTTCCACTGAAATTCAAACTTCCATCAGTCACCCCAAAAAGATTTAAATGCACAACATTTTAATCAAACACACGTCTTGCAATTCAAAATGTCTGACTTTCCAATATGAATTAATCAAAGAATCTAAAGCCATTAAAGGGTGGATGCACGAATCTCTCGAACTCCGCAAACCTTGTGCAATGGCTTCTTTTCATACACAATGACAACAAAATTCACTTGTGGCAATACATTTGTACCTAGTGAACAAAAGGTCCTACATTGCATTTTGAACTTGCCACAACGTGGTTTCTTTCTCTGGAACTAAATCGTTTGTTCTGCTTTAAGTCAACTAAAATAAAACAAGATAATATTACCGCAATGATCTTTTCCACGTTGGTTGGTTCATGCACAGCAAGATTTTCCAGCTGGGAAGCAAAGAAAAAAGAGGGAATAATCATTAAATAACTAAAGATTAGACAAGATAATAATAATGTAGAACACAGCAACACTTACTTAGACCAAACAAAAACAGTTCAAAACTGCACCCCAAACCCTGGTTCTTGCCAATATGCGACAGAAAGCAGAAAGGACAATCAAGCTCAGCAAGGCATCAACAGATAGGAAGTGCATTTGACAGAATTTAAACAGTAACTAGATCACTGGAAACTTATAAGTTCTATCTCCGACACTGTTATCTCTCTTGCAACAGCTGGCTTTTAAGCGATTCTGAATCAACTTTCTTTTCAGTCTGTGGTCTTTTTAAAGGATCGCGCAAAGGGGACAATGAATTGCAGAAATGCCGCAACAAATGACAAAAACTAAACTTTAAAGAGAAAGGATCAAAGTGATCTAGGCAAGAAAAAAAAGATTACCAGAGGCTATTACACTTGAGAAGGTGGTTTGGCTCTTTTGTATTCATGGACGCGGTTTTCACCTGTCCCTTGGAATAAAATGCCACCTATTGGTTTAGATCTCTGCGTCAACAAAATTTTAATTCATTCTGAAGTATCTTGATGTCGCTAAACAGAGATGGACTGTCATAAACATATCCTGAAGGCACGAGATATAATTAAAAGGAGCTTTTCTGGTTTGGACTCATTTAATACAATGTATGCCAGCAGCATTAGGGTTTCATTTCATGAACGCTTCAAACAACGTTTGGATTGAAATGATCAACAGAAGCCGTTCAAGTGGTTATTTGTAATGTTTTCGGTTTTAACTTTTTGGCACATTAACTTTTTGGAATTTAAAAATACATACTTTAAATGACGCTGTCCAATTCCTGTCAATCGCTATACAGACTTTCCGACTCTTAAATGAAAAATTACCTTTCAAATTAATTACTTAAAGCTATATTACTTGTTTGATGATGAAAAAACAGATCTAATAAAAATCTACACGCGATATGAATTTTCTAACAAAAAAGAAGAGAACGAGTTATATGGCATCATTCTATTACTTGTGAATTATAATTAAACCTTTGAAGGCTTTGAATCTAAATTTACTTGTGTGCAGTGCTCAATAAAATAAAGGCCTAACTCAAAACAATAAACCATCACATTTATGATTAAGAAAACCCATTAGAGACGAATTTATGCGACACCAGTTTAGTATCTCTGGCTTCTCTTAGCATGATAATCATTATCAATGATATTTCTTACCAAAATTTTTATGCCCCCCAAAATAAAACTATATCACTAACAACAAATTTTTTTTAATTTGCTACAAAACTAAATATTATGACTAACTTTAGTTTTTCTACCACATACATGTAGTATATATTTTAATTTCACAAAAAGAGAAAAGCTCCTTTGTTTAATTGAAACTGAGTCTCTTTATGTCACCTGGTGTTGAAACGTAGATTTTCCAAATCAGCTGACAATATTTTACAGTGTTTGTTATGCAAATCAGTATGCTAGCAGAATCAACAGTTTTGTCAAAACGAGTGAATTTCAAGTTATTGTGTGGTTCCAGAAAATATCCATACCCCCCCCACGGAAGACAACTGGAAATTCCGAGGGGGTGGGGGGGTTAAAGGCCCAGGAATTCCGAAGGAGATGGGGGGTTCACGCAGTAGCTTGTTTTCCAGAGGGTACACAACAAATTCGTAAGAAATACTTACGTACTCTGTCTCTATTTTCGAGGAATGAAACCAAGCCAAATCAAACATTCTGGCCATTGAAATAAACCAAAACATCTTGTTCTTTCATGTATCTTTTTATTTTCTGAGTTTACCACCTCTCTAAATGAGAAAAAAAAATGTCTCTTGAAGTTGCAAGCACGAACTGGGATCAAAATGGCCGACCAACAAACTTCCTTCCCAGTCCCCTGGACATTGTTTCTTGGAAAAGCCAGGTTGCTCAGCTTTGTTACGAACACGAACGATTTTCGAATATTTTCCTTCGTCGTGCAAGCGCTAAGCAATGGCAAAGTGTCCTTGAAAAACAAAAACATAATCAGACTTCAAGACAAGTAAGTTAAATTTTTGATTGGAAAGATAAGATATTTCTTTCTTTCTTTCTTTGGATTAAATTTGTGATTCACGTTCATTGTTTGTTCTTTCTGTAAACTCTGTTAGCCGTGTGCGTGTTGATGAAAGCGATCGGATTGTAACGTATATTTTTGCGTAACTGAGTCTTCATTTTTTTTTTAGGTACAAAACCTTTTGGAATTTCCGAGGGGGGGGCGGGGTCCATGTTTAAAAAATACTGGAAATTCCTGGGGGAGGGGGGGTCATCAAAGACCCCCTGGAACGGAAATTCCTGAGGGGTGGGGGGGGTGAAAACCAAAAATGTCTTCCGTGGGGGGGGTATGGATATTTTCTGGAACCACACATTACCATTAAAAAGCGCCGAGAGTGGAACCACCTACATAAAACATGCTTACTAAATGTGTCCAAAATGGATTAGCGATGCCCTCTTCATTTTAAAACGACACTAGTAGAATTTGCCAGAAACATCTGCCCTCAGAGGTGGAGAAGATTTTCTTTCAAAGGAAACCAAAACAGAATTTTAATTCCTATTACAATCTAATGTGGTTGATTAAAATGACCACATGTAAATTTCCTCTGCGGCAATTGATCCTTTCCCACTCAAGGTTGACAGCTCCCTTCCTAATATCACATCAGCAAATTTATTCGAAAGTAGCAAGCAGTAATTTTACCAAAATAATTAAATGGAAACTGTTCTGTTGACGCCTAACAAAGATAAACATCTCACAAGCTTCATTCGGTTTAATTGTTTTCATGTGGGAGGTCTCTCTCTATATATACATGTTAGCAAGAATAATTTATTAGTATTCTAATATAGCTACCACCCACACACAAGCTAAACAAAAGAAGATTTGCTTAAACAAAAATATCACAAAAACAGCCTCTCCTCATTGCAATAAGCTATCATTCTAGGATCAACTTGTAAAAAAAAAATGTTCACTTAATTTTAGAAACAGCAATTTTCATATATAATTTATGTACAATTTTTTATATTTTTAATTTATACACATTAAATTACTATCGAAAAATATATATTTTTAAGAGTTAAAAAATTAAAAAAAAGGTTAATAATAAAGCCTGTTCCATATCAACTGGTACCAGCAACTCTGGTTTCTCTTAGCATGAAGCGGATGGGATGCTAGTCCATCACAGCATAAACCAGCTTTTTTGGCAGGTTGCCCTGACAGTTCGCTGGTACCCATGTACTCCTGGGTGGAGAGAGGCACTAGAATTCTCCGTATGAATTAGACTACGAGTAGTCCCTAATTGTTCTCAGATCGAGCGAGAAAGCGTGGGCACGAAGCATGTGGAAATCTCGTGCCCGCTAGAAGACGAGACGCGAGAAAACGCCTCCTCGCGTCACATCTTCTCGCAGGTGCGAGATTTCCACGCGCTTCACGTGTGCGCTCTCCCGCCCGATCTGAGAAAAATTAGGGACTACTACGTACTACGTATGAATTGCCTATGCTATTCATGAGAATTTGGTGATACAGTACATCAAGACATTGTTGATGATTTTCTGTATTCTCACTAACTGTTTTTATATATTTGCAAGGAGAAATCAGACGTTGATCTATATTCGGAATCAAAGAATCCTGTCTTACATACAAGAACAATAAAAAAAATGATTGTGTGCACAATGAAGCATCGCTACACATCACTTCAACATCTCTTTATGAACATGGTGTCAGTAAAATAATATTATTTTTTAATGCCTGTTTGTTCAACTGTATATTAATGCCAAATCTGATGTACTTCTGGATTCAGTCAATTTTCACATAGTGCGTTGCAAAAAGACTATAAATTATTATTGAGGAAACACCTGATGCTACAGAACTGGGTCGCAAGAAAATTAACCTTATTGAAAAGACTGGTTGTTTAGCTGACTGCCGTGTAATTAAACCTGTACAAATAGAGTTTGATGTTGATATTTTTCACAGACAACCTGACGCTATGCCACAATCAATTTCTTAAACAAACTCGTAAGACATTGATTCAGGTGACACAAATAATTGTAACAGTATACACATGTACTATATTAGTGCTAACAATGGCACCTTTGCTATCTGCAGGGAGTGAAATTTTTGCAAGTTAGTTTGTCAATAAAAATGATATATTAGATGGTCAGAGTAGTCTTAAGAAGTTTTCATGTATGTAATTTTGTACAAAAATACCAAAATGTACTTACATACATACATGTACATTATCTTGTTTAACATAATTTGCCAAAGATATCAAGCAAGAAAAGATAATCTAATCTAATGCAGTGCATTATATATTGCATATATCCTGCAAGGATGTTTTTCATTTTCTTGAAAGAACAATACTTATAATACTGCTTTATTTTTCTCTACCATTTCATGTACTCAAAATGTAACCAATAATTTACCTCAACTGAAGACACGGGAAGATTTCTAAGGGACAAGACAATAAAAGTTCATCAGTGAGACTAGAGGAAAATTAACCAAGAACATAACACAAAATAATCTGGTCAGCACTCGAACAGATTGCTCAATCTAGAGTTAAACTTTCCACCCAAACCATACGACGACCCTTGACGCAAGGAGGCCAAAAGTGTGACCGCTTTCAGTTCTCGAAATTAACTTTTGCGTCTGGTCGTCTGTGGGACCAGTAGGCTGAAAATGTACTGGTCCCTGGGGCAAAGCCACTAGTCACATAGTTATCTACAATTTTTTTTTGTATGTTATGTCATTGTATGTACTGCTTAGAGGCATTCAAATAAATGAATATAGTAATCAGTAAATAATTTAATGAAGGAAGGCCACAATTAAACACAACTTAGACTATTTATTTAAACTCAACATACATGTACTACATGCCAATGATTGCATCACACAGTACAGAAGAAAATTGCAGTAGAAAGTGACTGTGTTCTCATTGTCATAGTTTATGGATCCTTAAAGCAAGGCCTCTGTATTCTTTGTGCGACAGTCCACTAAAGAAATTCCACAGTACAATCCCAAAACAAACAGCTGATGCGTGCCAAAACTACGAGTTCTCCATTTTGCATCCCATGATACATTTCAAAACAAGTTGGACCCAGACCTTTAGTTGCCACAATCAGATAAGGCCTGGTAACAGGGCAAAAATAAAAATGGCGGCCTGGCGTGTTTTGCTTTCGTTTACATAGTTTCCTTGTTCATTTTGAGACAGGGTTCCATCACATTTCCAAACACCTAAAATTTTGTTAAAAATACTCTGCTGCACGTCGTATTTTCAACTCTCTTCTTTGGGTTTGGAAATGTGATGAAACCCTATCTCTCGGGTTTGATATACACAATGTCATGAATCACTTGAAAGACGCAGTAAGATTGTTGATTTCTTACCTTTCAGGCATGGAAAGCTTGATTTTAGGTGGTTTACTCTTGTTGGATGAGTTTGATCTATTGTTCTTTTCTTTACAACTTTCCCCATTCTCGCTCTCGCCATGGCCTTTGCCTTCCTTTGACCCTTTGACCTTAACCGACCCCTTTTCCTTGTCCTTGTTGTCACCTTGCCGAGATTTAAACACGCCATTAACCACTGGCTTGATGTCAGTCTTTTTCATTTCCACTGATTTAGATGGAGTAGTTTCCTTGGGAGTCGGAGATGTCAAATGTGATAGAGTCTTTCTTGTGTCAGTTGATTTGGATGGAGTAGTATCCTTGAGCGTCGGAGATGTCAAATGCGATAGAGTCTTTCTTGTGTCAGTTGATTTAGATGAAGCATTGTCATTAACAGTTGAAGATGTCAAATGTGATGTAAGAGTCTTCCTTAATTCAGTTGATTTAGATGGAGTAGTTTCCTTGAGAGATGGAGATTTTGAATGTAATAGAGTCTTCTTTGATTCAGTTGATTTAGATGAAGAGTTTTCATTGACAGGGGGAGATTTCAAATGTGATAGAGTCGAGTTTTTCGTCAGAGCAATAGTGTCATGTGACTTGGTCGCAAGAGTAGATTTCGCAGTTGGGTGTCCGTTGCCATTCAAGACTCCATTGACTTTCGGAATCTTTGAGCTTTTCAACTCTTCTTTCGTGATTCTGTTGACAGTTTTTAAAGATGCCTGGGCTTTCTTCAGTTCAATAGTCGAGTTCTTGGAATATTTCGACTTTGGGTCAAATATGAACTTCTGATCGCCCTCTACAGGAGTCTGAGGAAGTCTTGGAATGCCGAACAGATGATTGCTGTGCTGTAGAAGAGATGGTTCAATGGTCTCATATGTACCCAGAGTGGCCTGTTGAAAAAAAGGCGACAAAATTGAATTTAAAAAAATTTAAATCAAGAACAACAATATGCTTTATTTTTAACCTTTTCACCCCTAGAGTCAATAAATGTGGTTGTACCTTTTGATTCTGTCGATGAAACCCTAGTGTATGACCATTCAAATGAAATTATTATTGCTCCAGCCTCGATTAGTTTTGTAACTAGTAGCAGGAGCAAGCACTCTTTAAATCTTATATATAAAAATTGAATAAAGTTGTTGTTGTTGTTGTTGTTGTTTATTAAGCTATTGAGCAATACTGTCATACGGTACCGTTTATATTTTGACTCAGTTTTGAACTTAGCACTCATGGGAGTGAAATGGGTAACTGAACAGGATATTTACCATGTGTGCTACCTTGAAATATTGATATGGAACAAATCATCATTCATTACCGAGTATTTTATGTTTGTCTGATTGTACTGTAAGATGTTTTTAAAAATACCTTTCCCCTTGTAAAGGGATTGGGTAGAATATACATGTACATGTATACCTACAATGTATGTTTGTCTGATTTTACTGTAAGATGTTTTTAAAAATACCTTTCCCCTTGTAAAGGGATTGGGTAGAACATACATATGTACATGTACACCTATGTTTGGCGATCTATAGTGGGGGAGGGGTGCAAGCTCTGTTTGTTAAAAGAAGATTCATTTGATTTAGTGGTACATGTATAGCCTTGTTATCACAATTTCTTACATGAATTTGTTGTTGAAGAATATCCCCTACCGATGGCTGAACCTGTAGATTAACAGAAACAATAACATTATTAATATTGTTATTACTCATTTCCCAGGAATTGCAAGTAGTCAAAGTAACTTCCAACATTTTGTACCTGGAACTTGATCAATGATATCAATGATCAATGAAATAAATTTAGGCTAAGTTAGACTTGAGCCTATGGCAGTCAGCGGTTCTTCTTGGTGGCCACGCGCCCCTGCGCGCTTGTGTTGGCCTCACACGTGGGTTTGTATATTCGGGGGGTTCGCAGGGGCCCTTATGTGTTTTTGCGTTCCAGCTGTGTGTGGACGTGCAGTTTGCAGTTTGTGTTTAGCCTTGTGCTTCTCGTTGCTTTTGTGAACCATTGCCCCTTCAACACAATTTAGATGCACTAACAAGGTGTTTACATGTACCAAAGGAAGACAGGACTTGACCATTTGTCAATCAGTAGATAACAACTCAAAACTTACATGTATAATTATGTACCATGTGACTGAATCTGTCGTGACCAATGTTGGGAATGAAATTATATGTGGTGGATTCCAACAGAACATACAGTGGAATTCCGATTTATCGAACCCTTGATTTCTCAAAACCCCAGACAACTCGAACCAAAAGTCGTTTCCCTTGGATTTGTGTCACTGTAATTTTACCCAGTCTGAGACTTGTACTGTGGTAACTTACTTTTGAGGGTACTGTAAATTGTGGACTCCTGATTTCTTGAACCAATTTACGTTTTCCTTTCGGGATTCCATTGTAATAATTGAATGTATAATTCATGTTCATTCATTTACTTACCTTTTTGGGTTCTGGAAATAAGGGGCGCTCACTAGAGTTCTATAAAGAATGTAATTCAAAAACTAATTATTTAAAGTAAAATGGGTTATGCTAAAACAATCAGATATTGATCTAAAGGAACACAATACTGGAACTTCAACAATCAAAATCTACATTCATTTTCTTTCAGTTTTAATCAGCAGGAATTTCTTCAAACCAAATGTCTAATCAATCATCCAATTACTTTTCAGGTGAATCATGTTACTTGGTCAACACCTACTAATAACAATATTTATCATACTACTGAACATACTGTGCATGAATTGTCACAAGCTTAAAAGAACATTAAGTCAAATATTTGTCTACATGTATGTGCTTATTAATTATGCTGGAGGTATTTCTGTATCTACAAAATGTAGTAACTACAGGTATTAGCATCCAATCAGCTGTCATATCTTCTCCCCATTATCTCAATATTTTACCTACATTACTCATGAGATTGCATTATAAAGTGACCTTCTTGAATATATTATTTTAGAAGCAAGTCCTTTAATGTTTTTGTGAAGAGAAAAAAAATTTAACAAATTTTAACCAAACAGATAACAAAAAATTCACTACATGTACAAATCATTTACGTATAGTGTACATGTTCATGTAAGACACTGTGATCAATACTAAAAAGCGATCATAATGTTCTATTCCTTGTGCAACAACTGCGACTAAATTCAAAACATAACAATTTACATTTAATTTTTCCAGACTGATTTTGTCTCGGAATTCTTTACCCAGAACATCATGTTCTGTGCCATATTAATTTGGCAGAGTGCTATGACACAAACCACAATATTTAAAGAGAAAAAAAACCCAAATGGCATTTGCTATGACTTTAAATAATGTGATATTTCCACAACACTCACATCGGTTATTAACAATATAGTCTGTCTACCACACAAAGATCATGACGCATATCAAACAATATTACCCATACGTGACCTCGTGCAGAAAGGGCAAATATCAATAATTATGGCTGGCTGTATCTCACAACCGATCAAAACGTTGGTCAAACCTTATGAAAATTATTGTTTCCTGAGCCAAACAACCCACATGTCATAAATTATGATCACAAGCTCAGCTGGGTCATAAATACCGTGACCAGCTTTGCCAATAGCTTCAGCTATGGCAATTTTCAAGCCTGTGATTATTGACATATTCAATACGATCATGAAGATAACGATCTATCACCCCTCTCCCAAGCTTGAGAAATTACATTGTAATTCTCTTAAAGGAGCTACGTCATGGATGGCACATCTTGAAAAATTTGGCCGTTTGCAATCCGTTTTAATCTTCTCCATCCTCAACCATCCTTGTTCCTGTTTGGTTTCTGATTACCTCTTTAGTGTTTTTCTACCTTGGTAAACTATTATTTTCAGGCTTTCTTCAATTTGAAGGTGATTTTGCACTTTGCAAAAATGACTTAAATTATCGTGACAGAGCTCCTTTAACAGACTGCCATACATTTCTTTTAATTTAAGTTCTGAGAATTTGGAGGTACATCAAGATAATATCCTCTAGTCATCATTCTCTTTAATTCACTTGATAATATATTGATGTAAGGAGAAATTTGATGTTGATCGTTCAGAGAGGGTTGTAAAATGATTGCACTTACAGACGCCTGCCGTGATAGTTTTGCCCTTCGTCGTCTTTCCTCTTCTCTCTCTCGTTCGTGAATTGCTAATCTGAAAACAAATTTACAAGTTTAGCCGCAGTCACTCACATAAAAATGTCGATCTTGTAAAATAGATTTGGATTGTACAGTCGAAACCTCCGCTAGCGGCTACCTCTCTATGATGGCCACCTCTCTACAATGGCCAGGAGTGTTTGTTCGACCTTGCGCAGATCCATACACTTTAAGGCCCGGTCAAACGGTCACAACATTTGTTGTGTGCCAATGTTGTGACCGTTTGACCACCCCTCACAACAATGTTGTGAGATGCTGTGAAGAGTTTGAATTCATAACATCGTCACAACATTTCTTTTGTTCTTGAAATGTTGTGAGGTTGTTGTGGCCGTTTGACCGGCATGGTCACAACAAATGTTGTGAGAATGTTGCGACCGTTTGACTGTGCCTTTACTGAAACCTTCCTACAATGGCCACCTCCCTACAATGGCCATTTAATTCTGCCCCAGCAACGTGGCCTCTGTAGAGAGCTTCACTACAGTCGAACCTCCACTAATGGACATCTCCCGTAGGTGGACACCTCTTGTAAGTGGACACTTGTCATGTACCCAGCTACATACATGTACATGTACTGTAAACACTATATTATTAACCTCTCACTAAGCGGACACCTCTCTTAAACGGACACTCTTTCTCGCCCCGAGGGTATCCGCTTACGGGAGGCTGGACTGTATTTAGTTTTTAACATAACATTCAAGATGCAGACCGTCAGACTTGAAGGTTTACTGCTGATCTATATGCAGTTCAATTGCTGAAAGACATACTGGTCCTGGTAAATTAATGGATAAGCAATTAAATACTGTATACTGTGATTACAATCACTGAAGGAATGTAGATATTGTATTGATTGTTAGGAGCATAACTGAAGCACCATCTCTTATTATTAGTTTCATAAAATCCTTAATGTATTCTATTTCAAATGATTTACAGTTGAACCTCACTATATCTCAAATTCTCAAGAGAAACAAAAAATAGTTTGAGACAGCAGAAAGTTTGAGATAGCAGATAGTAAATGTCTTAAAAACCAGGGCAAGGGAGTGGGTTTGAGTTCGAGATAGCAGGGTGTTCAACATAATCAAGTTCAACTGTATCTACTGTACATTGTAAGCTCTAAGATAACTATAAATTTTCAGAAACATGAATCCTACATGCATTGTACACATAACTTTATTTTCAGCACAATAAACTACATTTGTATTGTGCGCAATATTCAGTTAACCATGTTCAATGCAACTGCCATGGATGAGATTGCAAATATATTTCAAACAAAAACACTACAACGAGATAGATATTATTCAGTCACTCACTGACCCAAGCTACTCAGGAAAAAAGACATTTGAGTTTTCTCCCAAAGTGAGTCAAATTAACCCTATGAAACTTCTTTCAGCACACCAGTCGGATGCTCTAAAAATTTAAGGTTTTCATCGGAAGTTGGTAAGCAGTATAAATGACTGCCTTATGAAGCCATAACATTGCTATGGTCTGTTTTGGTGTCAGGTTTGTTTTTAAGACTTTTACTGCTAGATCAGACAATCCTGTGACAATCCTGACAATCCCATGACTGACTGTTTGTACATCACATGTTAAATGTACCAATGCCTGCTGCACATGATAAAACCTGTTCACATCGCTAAAAGACACACTTGATAATATTGTACATCTCAAAACAACATTAATTATGTTTACAGAAAGCTTCTTGGAATGAGTAATTAATAAGACTATAAACCTTCAACATTCAGAGCTTTTAATTTACACTCTCTGCTAACAACTCAAAAGTTCCCTGTGTCGTATCAAATATTATTTTAGCATCAAAATAAAGGAAAACAATAATGGAGACCATGTCTTTCCTCACCTACAACCTAATTATAACTCAAAGCCATTGACACCCTTGGTAGCATTTCCAAAACATGTCCAATCTCAAACCATTTCTTATACACACTACGATTGCTAAAGTGGCCAAGAGTAATTGTCTACATTGTACATGTACAAAGTTACAAATTCTCAAGCACAATGTTGACAAAATTTGTGCCCTTAGAACTTGTGCATGTTGTGCAACAAACTATCTGTTTGATAAAATTATTTTCCAAATATTATGTTCGCTGCTGAACAAGTAGACAGCTGTGAATTGAATATATATGCCTGGGTGAATCATGCCACATGCTGGTGCAGTTGAAAACAGTCTGAAGCCTGAAGAAAACCAGACAGAACATCTCAACTGTGTTCATTGACAAATTGTAATTTAATTTGATTTGATATTTTGTTGATCAACAGGGTTATGGCAGACAGAAAATCATAAATTAGATTTTCCTGTGGAAATAGGAGATTTCTGATTTCACTTTATACATTTCTCTCTGGCCCTATCATCCCCCTGGTGACCACAAATTATATTAAACACAAAACTAATAAACTACAACAAACGTGTTGACGAAAAGCTCCGAATGTTTGGATTACCTTTAAAAGATAAACTCCTTGCAAAGCAGTGTTAATGCTGTGGTTGTATTAGCCCATAATGAGTTCAATTCAACGATCGATCAGCTGGGCAAAGAAGCGATCAAAAAGTTTTGTAATTTGCTAGAAATTGGTGTCAGGATAACAAAGAGATGTGAAGTAAAATTCCCTCAAATAGAATATTTTCCACTGCATCGCACACTAGAAATTACCCAGAGAAATAATGATCACCCTATAAAATTAGACATGGTATACGTACCATCGAGTGTCTGAGGCCGAGGAGATCTGTCTCGGAGGAAATTTAAACAACAGACTCTTGACGAACACTCGGGGGAAATATTTCTCTTGCAGGTACAGATGTCGATTTCAAGTAACACAGAATTCCGATTAATTGCGGTTTCGGTATATTTCTATAAAAGAAAAGATTGTCTTTCCCGAATTCAGGAAGTTAAAATAATTGATCATGAACCAATTCTCGGTAATATTAATAATCTTTACATTTCCTGTCAACGTACGCAATAAACAAGAATTAACGAAACAAAAAAACCATCGCAGACATCTAAGGAACCATTTGAAATTGCATAAATGCCCGATTTCGGCGACAGATCTGTTTTAAATTTTCTAAGGAATATTCGTCGGAAGCTTGTCTGTCTGAGGTTTGAATACCATCTGACTGAAGTTTTTCCTCACAAAATCACACAACGAACGCCACAAAACGTGCCCTTTGAAAAGGGGATGAGATCTCTTAATTTGGTAAAACAGAGAATCAAATGTATTGTGGCCATTTTCTTTGAAAACCACCCAAACACAACCGACGAATTGTTTCATCGCATACAATCATCGAGAAAGAGGAAAAGGGACTTAACACCAGACGAAAGAACGAAACATTCGAATGTACCTGATCATAAACAAATTTATCACTGATGTGTGAACGGCCAGGATAATTTCTTATGGCACAATCGTTATTATTAAAACTCGACGGGTTTTGGTAATAAAGGCAAGTGAATTGTTCGGTAAAGTGAACTTGGTTTCAGTCTTTAGTTTTTGTCGGGAAATATATGGCAAAGTCTTCCGATTTCATAAACACCCCGAAAATCTTCTCTTCCCTTTTCGTAAGCCAGGATATGGAATTACAGACGATGAAATGAACTCCCGACTCCCGAGGAAGATGTCTCGGCTGATATTAGACTCAAAGAATATAAATTGCTTCAGATCGCAAGCGAAAGCCACAAACAAAAGATGCTAACCCTTTAAATCAAGAGCAATACCACGATCTGCCCTCTTTGTTTAGAATAGAACATATCAGTTTAACAACTTATTTTCAAAGACGTGACGTTCGATTCGTTGCGAATTACGACAATTCCTCGATAGAATTCGAAACCGTAAAATGACGCCGTGATCTTGGGACAATGAATAAAAACAAAAAACGCTGGGCTAAAACTCAAATGATCTGTTACGTACAACTCGATAGCAGAACTTTCAAGAAATATTAGAAATACGAAGTACGGAAGTTCACTCTCCCTCGCATAGATTTCGAGGGGGCGGCAAAATGAACACGGAATTACCATGTAAACTTTCTATAGCCAGATCACCAAAACTTTCATCTTGCCCTGGTTACGTTATAAAGCAGCGATTACTCAGACAACGGACGTTTTTACCGACAAAATTATCATTACGTTTTGCCACAACACCGTCTATAAACTCTACCATACAAGTCCTTTCGGCCCGCCATATTGATGGCTACGTTCTAACACATAACGAAATAAAAGCTCAAAATATCTTTGAAACACTTACCCCGACGACATTCCCACGGAGTGAAAAGTTGTACTTCTCACACTAGTACTCGTCTGACTTCGACTCATAGCAGGAAAAACCTCCGTGGAAGTTGTGAGAAGGAGAGCTATGCAGTGCCCAATATATCAGGAGATTTCGCCACTCTTCGAAGGAACATCAACAATATTGTGTGGTCGCGAACCAAAGGTGAACAAAACAGCTCTAGCGCCAGCCAAAAAAGAGGTGATTCCTCAGACAATTCGAGAGGAAGTCAGCGCCTTTGAAACCTTGCTTTCTTTGCCTACATATTCGATACCGTGCTAAACAAAACCAGTTCGGAATCTGAAGTCCTTCATCCGCTAAAAATCTGGAGATTTCGGGCAGCTGTGTGACGCACAATTCATACCCCACGTGACGCAGGCGACCTTTCCATTGGTCCATCACCTGCCAATCAACCAGCCAAGGGTAAGAAACAACCGGAAATGGGGCTTCCCTCATTCGACGCGAAAACACAAGCACCGGATATCCGAAAAACTCGATTTTCGCAGACTTCGCGTGAATGTACCAAAAAATATTACAGCATCACAAAACCTATTTATAATTTGTGACAGAATAGTTGGAAAGCTTCGTTTATGTATTCTCTTACTTGTTTCGCGACGTCTCGTCGCGCGAGGCCGACATGATATATAAAAAAATGTCTACCAGTTTTCGCCAATCTATGAATTTCTGTAATCTATTCTGATCATGAGAAAGATTATTCACTGAGTTTTATCGCTGTGTATGGCTCATTAGCTATATAAAAGTGAGAAAAATACCCACTTCTTTCACAATGGTGGGTATTTCGCAACTATGAAATGGCGCGCCTGACACCCACCCACACCGTTCTTGAAAACCACAACTTCCATTAACAGGATTAATTCTCTCTGCTACTATTAAAATGCACTATACTTTAATACCAATACTTTTTAAAAATACCGTAAACAATGAACAAACTGAAGAAAACTAGAGATCTAATCCTTAACGAGGGTAAAACACACAATAGTTTATAATGTTATTCAATTTTCAATAGTTGAATTTTATATGAGCGGTTATTTACGGAAGCGAATAAAACTTTTCGGGTCCATTTAGGATTTAGGCATGATAACAACATACGGAAAGAAAATGCATTATCTGATTATCTTAAGGGTTGATTATGGCTGAGCTGCAAATGCATTATAACACAAAATGTAATAGGCCGGCTGGCCACGGAAACATGTTTATAAAACTGGCCGTACAGTGATGAAGAGGAAAGCCGATTACTATTATGCCGCTATAAACCGGGATTTAAAAAGTTACACCAAGGTTTCAAGCGGTTATTCACTGTTAATTTTAAGCAAAGTCAGTTGAGTCAATAAATGTGGTTGTAACTTTGAAGTCTGTGTATAAAATCCTAGTGTGTGACCATTCAAATAAAAGCTATTGAGTAGTATTTTCAAGTGGTACTGTTTGTTTGGACAATTTTGCAAAATGAAATTCAATATTTTTCCTCAGTTTTGAACTTAGTACTCTTGAAAGTGAAAGTGATAAGCTAAAATAACACGTGACTCCTTGGTTCCAGACCAATGACTTTTCTACAATTTTAAGGCGGGGTCCACCTGAATGCCATTTTTTCGTTCACGCAGTCAAGCAATCCAAAAACTCTATGCTCATCTCATGAATCTATGTTATGGGGTTTTGTAAATTTTTGGGTGATTTTTGGGTATGTCTGGGAGGAAATAGTTTTTCTCAAAGGAGTTGTAAAATTTAAGGAAATGAGAAATATTGAAGATTGAATGTATAGTTTTAAAATTAGAATTTGAAGTTAAAAATCAAAACAGTCCACTGTCAACCTGGGGTGCTCTTGCGTGGGTATCAACTGTCTGTTGGTGTTCCAAAAATCATTTTCTTTCTTCTATCCCTTCTTTAAACCTCTTAAAATTTCATTGACACGTGTACCCCCGCGTGATGTTTTGAAAGTTCTCAAAATTGCACTCGCCTTTTAGTCAGTTTAAGATAAGCTGAAGTACTTAAAGTAATATGGTCGTGAATTCGAAACAACAAGTGTGAATACATCAGTAAGAAACTCTTTTATAGTTTTCCAAGATTGGAGGTCGACGGGAAGAATCTCCAAATCAGTATATATATTCTTCATTTTGTATTATTTGTAAGATAAAATTGGACTTTGTTATAAAATCGGGACTTGTAGTGGGTGAAATCGAGCCCCCTATCATGCAGTATTAAAAAGATGCAAAACACATGACACAACTTTCTTCAGACAAGTCTCCCCAGTTTTTTACGCCCGATACACACGAGCAATGTTTGTGTCCTGGTGCAAGTTTTTCCTGGGCAAAGTCAAAACTGGCATACCAGCATTTTAACAAGGAGACGTCTCAAGGAAAATACGCCATGCTTTACTGTAGCGTACATATGGTACGAGTAAATAAAAGTTTACGAAGCCGGCCGGAAGCTCAATTGTCATGGAAAATGTGTTCGCGTGTACGTGTGCTGATAGCTGACACAATAGATATCACACTTGACCGAACCCTAACCTTTCTCTAGTCACGTTTCTATTATGTGTCCCTTGCAGTAAAGCCCAGAGCTTCGGCGAAAAATAAATTATTGTTTTATAAGATTACAAGACTTTACAATGAGCTCAGCTGGTCAGTCATGTCTTCACTTTGATTTCACGCTACTAGCAAGTCAACAATAAAAACTGTCTATTAAGTTAACAAATTGTTGTGTTTACCGTTTTCTCGACGCACTCACAACCGCTAGGTAAACACAATCGACTGAATCAGCCATTTCTCTGCTGAGGACCTTTGACTGACTTGTCCCAGTTTTCATGAAGCGGTCTGAGTAGCGGTGCAGACTGGCAGATGACGAGAGTGCATGAAAGTTTGCTTCCAGGTCGAGTTGCACCGCAACTAAACAGAGAAGAAAGTAGAAGAATTCGGACTTCAGCGACTTGTATGATAATGGGTGATTAGGGCGAGTTACACCTTGACCCGCTGCGATCAAAGCCTAACTTAACTTATTTTCATGTATTTAGAGGCTGTACCCAGCAGAGGCTCCAGCGGAGGCCGGAAAGTTTGATTACGGAGCTATCAGACCTCAGCTATGTTCGGGTGACAATAACGTTTGTAATTATAAGTTCAATGAGTTTAAACAACCCATACTAATGCATTTCCTTAGTGACGAACTCGAGACTAACTTCCCAAAAATCAGAGACGGATAAAAAGTGGCTCTGCATGATCAGCCAAACCACTGGCACATACCGTATACGCAAAAGGATCTTGCTTGTTTAGCTTTGGCAGTACACCGTGAAGTATTCGTGATCTGTTGCTATTTAAGAGAGACTTTTTTCCGTGACCGAGTGAAGAGTGGCACATGATGAAAAAATCACTACCTTCATATTTCGTCCAGAGGTACCTTATGGTGAGTCAATAAACGTGGTGCAATTTTTTTGTTCAAATCTTTTTTTATTTTCTAGAAAATTCGCAAAAACTGTAACGGCCGTCCACGGCCATAAAATGGCCGAAATGATTGCTACGAGTATGAGCACAAGAACTATGCTCCTCAAAAGCGCAAAAGGAAGCAAGCCTTTTTTCAATTTGTATATTTGTTTAGGAGGCATTAACAAATGATTTGAGTCTAATAACAGGATTATTCACTTAATTTTGAATTCCCGGCACGGGTTTGAAAATCGCCAATATTTCATTGTTTAAAAATCTCAGTTTGGAGCAGTTTTTCAAGAAACATTTTTCCTATGCGGTATAACTCAGAATCACTTGAAATTAAGATTTTTGATTAGTGGAAATGTTCTTCTTTCCAAGGATATAAAAATTAGTCTGGGGCTTTTAACCACTGCAAAGAAAAAGCCCGTTAAATTTCGAGGAAATCACAACACCGACTTGTCAACAACCACAAATAATCGAATTACGCTTTCTGTTATCAAAACCAAAATTCAACCGAAATCCTATCGCTTAGCACTCTACTGGATCAGAAACTCAATATAGTAAGCTTACCTCGTAAAGCCAGTGGTTGAAGGTTGTTTTTTACCCGTACTTTCGTTTCAAATCGCCATCATGGACAGTGTTTACCAAATCACACAATTAGCATTAAACTGTTGCCGAAGGCTCTTCCATGAAACATCGCATTTCTTGGCAGTTCCAACCATATATCAGCTTCCATACAACTATTTATACAAGAGTCTTCTTTTTACAATCAAAAACCGTGCGTTTTGATCGTTTAAGTGGCAGAAGATTAAAGCTTTAGAAGCGAAACTTTGATCATTTGTGTGTCACGCAATGACAAGTCGCATTTGCCCGTTACAAAAGGGGCTCGGTTACCAAGTAGTACTTTCCTCGCCACTCTTCGCGCTTCGCACGTCTTTTCGCGACTCTCCTCCCACTGGAACTGGCTATATGGTCCTATATATGTTGCGGATTAGCGAATATTTGGTTATTGTTGGAAAAACGTTTTTTAAATCTAGAATGCTAAAAAATATATGAAGTTAATTATTGCGACCCCCGACAAATGTGTGCAACAGGAATCATGGAAGCTCAAGAAGTAATGTTGGAGTTTTCGCCAAAAAAAAAAAAACACGATTTTAAATCTGAAGCCTGTTGTACCGTTGTTCTGTTATGGCTCTAGTCGGTACCGCCTAAACGGCTTGTAGGATATAAGGGGGCACCTGATTAACGTTTGAGGACATGATAATTATTTTGAGGATTTTTGTCAGTTTGAAACGGAAGGAAGGAAGGTTGAAACTATACAGGATCTTTGACTGAAGGTTCAGCAGGCGCCAAGCAAATCCTTTGTGTACCTTTACGGATTATATATGCTTTTGTTTCTAATAAGAATATAATTCATTTACTCAGATCAATTTGGTAAAGTCAGAAATTAAATTAGTTTAAGGTGGGCAACCTCGTTCCCAGGGAAGGGAAAAGCCTTTGGAACGAGGTTGTAAGGTGGGGTTCCTAACAATATAATGACCGTCGAGCCATTCAAAGTTTGCTAAGCAAATGTTAAAGAACGAAGGTTTGTTTGGTCGGAATTTTGTTCAGAGGCAAGAAGTGCATAAATAATCACGAAAGTAGAAAAGTACCTGAGTACTGAAAATGGACATCAATTGCTGTTTTCAGAGATTAGCTGGGGGACACTGCTCCCAAGATAAGCAAAGTCGGGTTGAAGAACAAGGTGCTGTGATACTCCCTCTGGGTTCATGTGTAAAACACATCTCGGCACACAAACAGTCTGTAGGCGTAAATAATGTGTGGAGTCCGAAGTCGATTTAATTTTAGCACGAGCATCAATATTTTTCACTACACCTCCTGATATTTCGGACATGACTATCTACCCAGCTCATCATTCCCCTTTGGGCATTTGATGGAGGAGGGCTCGCAACAGTGTCTGTTCCAGCAGAATTATCGAGACCTGCCAAGGAAGGGAAATCGCAAAGGGCTGACCGCGGCATCGACAAAGCGCTTTCGAGGACAATCCTTCCGTTCGACACACCACCGGGCATATTTGTCCCTGTTGGCTCTGATAAGTCTGTGTAATTTTGCTAATTTATTATAGGGGAAGCACTTCAGACAACGGAATGGAGGACAAAGCGCGACTATTGCGTTATAATAGAAGCAACACGCAGTATGCAATTTAGATTCATAATCATTTCAGTAGAGATAAGAACCTTGAACGAATTACCGAACGTAGTAGTGCGTCACTGTTGCCTACATCATGGTGTTTAATATAAATTTTGCAAGTGCGAATTCCTGAAAAAATAAAAATATTTGTTAACCAATTGATAACCACGAAGTCATCGTTTACATGAGGATGGACTTAGCTACATTTACACAAAGCAATGACTTCGAAAATGGTAGATGAGAAACGTTACAATAACGTATAACTGAGCCGTTTAGGGTACCGGCTACGGCGGCTAGAGCCATAGCAGTAAAACAGGATTCAGATTTAAAATCGCGTAATACAGGACACCTACGGGCCAAAGAAAACAGGCCGTATTGGGGTGGTTGTATTAAAAGGGCTCTTTAAATAAGAAAATGACTGACTGAGCTTTTGTTCGGGCCAAATAAAGTGGCCGTAATAACGACCTGGCCGTATTAACGGGGTGGCCGTAAGGCGGGGTTCCACTGTAATTTTTTTTTTTGCGAAAACTGTAACATTAATCCCTAAGCTTCCCTGATCCATGTTGCACAACTTTGTCGGGGTCGCAATAATTAACTTCATATCAGTTTCAGCATTCTAGATTTTAAACAGTCTTTTTACAGGTACAACTTGGTAACCGAGCCTCTAATGTGCGACATGTCATTGCGTGACACACAAATGATCAAAGTTTCGCTTCTAAAGCTTTAATCTTCTGCCACTTAAACGATCAAAACGCACGGTTTTTGATTGTAAAAAGAAGACTCTTGTATAAATAGTTGTATGGAAGCTGATATATGGTTGGAACTGCCAAGAAATGCGATGTTTCATGGAAGAGCCTTCGGCAACAGTTTAATGCTAATTGTGTGATTTGGTAAACACTGTCCATGATGGCGATTTGAAACGAAAGTACGGGTAAAAAACAACCTTCAACCACTGGCTTTACGAGGTAAGCTTACTATATTGAGTTTCTGATCCAGTAGAGTGCTAAGCGATAGGATTTCGGTTGAATTTTGGTTTTGATAACAGAAAGCGTAATTCGATTATTTGTGGTTGTTGACAAGTCGGTGTTGTGATTTCCTCGAAATTTAACGGGCTTTTTCTTTGCAGTGGTTAAAAGCCCCAGACTAATTTTTATATCCTTGGAAAGAAGAACATTTCCACTAATCAAAAATCTTAATTTCAAGTGATTCTGAGTTATACCGCATAGGAATAATGTTTCTTGAAAAACTGCTCCAAACTGAGATTTTTAAACAATGAAATATTGGCGATTTTCAAACCCGTGCCGGGAATTCAAAATTAAGTGAATAATCCTGTTATTAGACTCAAATCATTTGTTAATGCCTCCTAAACAAATGTACAAATTGAAAAAAGGCTTGCTTCCTTTTGCGCTTTTGAGGAGCATAGTTCTTGTGCTCATACTCGTAGCAATCATTTCGGCCATTTTATGGCCGTGGACGGCCGTTACAGTTTTTGCGAATTTTCTAGAAAATAAAAAAAGATTTGAACAAAAAATTGCACCACGTTTATTGACTCACCATAGGGTATCTCTGGACGAAATATGAAGGTAGTTATTTTTTTCATCATGTGCCACATTTTTCTGATTTCACGCGGTCACCAAAAAAATTCTCTCTTAAGCACGTATTCAACACACTATTTTAATGATACGTGCAAATACTTTTTTTGAACGAGGTCCAAATTAAACCACGAGAAATCTGATACACCGGTGATTTAAAGTAATTCTCGTGCTCTTATTTGTATATACTGAATAATCAGCGGTGCTTTTTGTGTCTAACCTCAGAGGTCATTGAAGCCCGTCTTTGGTGGGCCGATAAAATACCGTCTCGATCATCAGCAACGCAAAAATATTGCCACAAGTTTTTTAATTCATCCTGTACGGTCTGTACGTTAAGAGCACCATTAGATCACTGATCATGTTAATGAAAGATGAAAGGTCCTGATTGAAAAAATGAAAACAAAATTAAGATAAGCCGTTCCGCCTGACCGAAAGAAACTCTTATTGAATTTTAATCGTTTTCAAGTCACGTTTGAAAGTTTAGTATGATAATTAGAACAGTGCCCAAGCAAAATAAGTGAAAACGTTTTGAATCTTTACAATTTCTTCATACACTGAGACAGAGTCATTAGAGGGTTCTGTAAAGATAGTTGTAAAAGTTTAAGGGGGCAATGTACGACAAGGTGGAAGGGAAAAGCTTTGTTATTCGTCAAACGTTATAAATCAAGGCAAAAACTGAAGTTACATTATTTTGCTTTAGAATAACAGGTCGTCCGCATAGCAGGTGTTCAGTACTAACACGTTCTACATGTACTGCAGCATGTTACCATGTCAACGATTTATTTCACAGATAGCAGCCGGAAGAATTTACGAAACTCAAAAACATCGCCTAACGAATGGCGACAGCGGGGCTCGACATAACAGTGAGAATGTCTGACGACTGACGGTGAAGATAGAAATGGATTGCAATATGGAAAAAAAAATGAAAACGTGAGGTTCATCTTTTCCAAGTTTGGATCGAATTCTTTTGAAATTTTGCAAATGTTTGTAATATTTATTATGAACGTTGTGAGAAACACCTAGTGATGAATTTTTGTTTAGCGAGTGTTTGTAATCCGTTTCGATCACCTTGACGTCGCGTAAGCCGTAAGATGGAAAAAAAAACAACAACTTAAAAGTATCAAGTTTGTCATTCGTAAACCATCTCAATATATTGTTCCCTTTTTTGGTTCATTACCGAAGAGGAGTTATTAAAGTAGAGCCCACGGTATTGCCGGTAACTCTTTTCCAATTTATGTATTTCTGACCTATAAACCATATAGCTTCTTTATAACTCCTTTATGGTTTATTAACACCTCTTTGGAGTGGGGAGTTTTTTTTCTGTTTTCATGTTCAGGTACGACCATAAATGGTTACTAGTGCCAGCCGGCTTAACTCCGGTATCTGTAATGTCTGTAGACTTTGTAGTATCGGAAGCGAGTTGAGACGTTCGTGAATTTAAATGAATTCATCCGGAACAGTACTTGTGTTGCGGTGTTCTGGGGCAGGCTCGAACCAGAAGTCAGACCACTAGCTATCTTCGCTTGTTTGCCGGTTTCGCGCGAGTTTCGCGCGAGCTTACGAGTGGCGTGGGGAATGGGCCGCGCGGGATAAATAAAAAAGTTCTCTTTTTGCCATTTTCGTCCATTGAAAATATATTTTTGCTTTAAATTACAAATTATATTATTTATTTTTCTTTATTTATTTATATTGGAACCTCTTCCTTTTGGCTCGAAGAAAAGCTCAGACAGTCAGTCATTCAGTATTTAACTTTTCACATGATAATTTCAAGAGGAAATTGATTAAAATAAAATGAATTAATTACAAATTGCGTAACACTGTCTGTTTAAAATTTACAATTTATCTTTCGAACCTGGCCTACAGCAGACCTGTCAGTATGTAACCCTTTATTTGCATGTAGCGAGAATCATCCATGTACGTAAGCGATATCTTTATTTACGAACAATGATTTTATTTTCAAATGGACATTGAAGTAAAGACGTAGTTCTATAATATTTTGCGTGACGTCACAGATCGGGTCCGGACACTACCAATATAGTTCTCTATTCTTTTGTTTTCGCTATTAAAAGCGGGCCGGTAAAGAATTGACGTCAAAGAAACATTTCGAATAGACAGACACTTTTTTGAACCGATCAGCAAAATATTTTACAAGCTTAAATACGTATTTAAAGCATCAATTTTTGTGGACGTACAGATCGTTCTCTGTTCTAGTCGGCGATAAAAGTAATTTATTCGTATCTCCTCTGTCGCTTTAAATATACACAGGAGAGAGTACGTAAGCGACAGAGAAGACGGCTGAAATTCAGGCTAGAGTATATATATAGACTTGAAGAAAGAACTTCGCTGTTTAAAGTAAATTTACTGACTTTTCTGTCAGTTTGCAAATTTTTGGCTACAAAACAAAAAACATCATTGAGTTGTCCAGTAAAAAAATAATAATTTCTCGTGGTTCCAGACAGTGAGAAAATAAGTAGCCGCGCGCTAGCAATTTTAATCTTAATTTAATTTGCCTGTTTTGAATAATTTTGTCGGCCGAAATATTTAAATATTCGACTGAAGAAATCAAACAAAACAGTTTGAGAGAATGGACGTTGAGTGACATCCTTCCGCCGCGGGGATGAATATTCCAAGAAATTTGCCGGCTACCAGGCTCTTTAATTTTACTTACGTAAATAAGTAAGTTGTTGAATATAACTGAGTAATTATTTTGGAAATGAAAGCACCGCGTTCAGTACGTCCGTAGACTAAAATTAAACAAGGCGGAACTTTGTTTTAAAAATAGTCCCTAATAATTATTTTTAGTAGCGCTTTTCGCTTTCTTTGAAGAGTGGGCAAAATACCTTCAACTAATCTCGTTAGTACATATTTTTTTTGTCTCGATTTTGTCCAAAGACTTGCTATTTGAGAGTTTATATGTCGTATACCGCGAAGTAAAATTGCGCAATTTTTTAAATGACCTGTCATCAGCATGATAGAGCGAGTCGGGGGAAATTATTGAACACAAGTACTAAGTTGAAAAAGAAAAAAAACATACATGAAAGACACTGTCCATTGAAAATAAATATAAGTATAAACACACAGATCTGAAGGCGAAAATAAAATAACAGTCAAGCTCTAGCTAGACAACTGTGAAGTGATCGGAATTACGCAGAATTACGAAATATTTGCATAAAGTAAAACGTTTAAAACGGAAGTTCTCTCGCGCTGAACCTCCGCAAATGTCTGAAACTTCAAAAAGCTAAAAATATCTATCTTCCTGTTTCGACTATGACTGGAAATAAAATAGTATGTGTTTCCTGAGAGATACCGACCGTCTATTTTATGCAAGTTCTCATTGCGTGCATAGCAGGGGGATTCCCCGTCAATTTTTTCCTCTTCCCCATACTGTGCATGGTAATGTGTTGAAGGGGGCCGATATTAGCCCAAGCCAAAAATTTGGGTCGCCATAGCGACACCGACCTTTTCCACACAGGTCATCCTCGGAAAAACGTGTTGTTAAAAGGCAAGTTTTGTAACTTCCCTTCACACAACATTTGTGGGAGCGGAAAATAATGTAAGATCAGTAATCAGCAAAATAATAATTAAATTGAGCATCACAATTATGTAAAAACTAGGAATACAAATCTATAGTAAATACAAATTACCTAAAAGAACTGTCTAAAATGTATAAAGAAGAAATTGAGTTGTCTACGCATGCGTAGAAGGATAACCGAGTTTATTGCTGCAAAATTCATTGGAAACTGGGCTAAATGCTCAGATACACTACAATTTTGCCGTATTAACGGGATAGGCAGACTGATCTCACAGCAGAGTGCACCGAAAGACCTAGCGTAGTGCGAGCCGCATTCTGGCCGCGCGAAAATTGGGGCGAAAGCAAAAAAATTGGAGGAGTCGAGGTGGAGGGTTCATACGAGAACGCTTGCTACGCAGGCTAAAAAAGACCGAAAATGAGATAAAATTAAAATATATTCAAAAATAAAAGAAATTCGGTAGTGGGGGCTTATTAAAATTAAAATGAATACATGTTACGTGATTATTAATTTTTGGTCTCATAATGGGGGGGGGGGAGGGGGGGGAGGGGGAGGACTTATAGAGGGAGGGGGATTATTTATACCTTTGTCCTCAAAAGGGGGAAGGGACTTATTAGAAGGGGGGCTTAATAGAGAATTGTGGTTGAGTTTCATCAGCTAAATAATTCGATCATTATAACCGCTTTCGACTGCTATTACTGTTTTTTAACGGTCGACCAGGGTTTTTTGTTATACTGCGGTGAAGGGGTTTTTAAATTGAGTATGCGGTATTTTTTACGCTGTTTGGTATATTTTAATTTGGAGATAACACAATAGATATCAAGATCACCGCTTTCATTTATCCATAACAAGAGCATATGTTCTATTCTGCGAACGTCAGTAATTTTCGGTATATTAATATTATTTTTAAAGGTATACTGGTATACCATAATCTGCGATCAGGCGAATTTTTCCGCGCTCTATTTTATTCTTCGTCTTTACGTGGTCGCGTTGAAAATTTCAATTTTAACGTAAAGAGAATTAATGTAAGGAGCGCGAACAATTGGCCTGATCGCAGGCTAGGTATACCACTAACCTTCCTGGCTATGAAACAAATGGAAGGTGTTCACACAAGGAATCTTTTTCTTCCATTCATTTGGTATTAGTGCACGCGGAATCGGGACAACAAGTGAGCTGTTATGATCGAAGTAAAATCTAATTTCAAACGTGACTTACTCTACAAGAACTGGTCCAGTTTGAAGTCCTTTGTGAAAGGCTATTAAAGTTAACGTTCAAGGTGAGGCGTTCAAGGAGGCGACAGAAGCAAAGTTACGGAATTGACCCAGATTTCTTGAAATTATGCGATACTCGTGAAATGCATGTGGTAAGGAATTAGTTTGGTTTCTCACTTTAAAAGTTGCTTAACTAGACTTTGAAAACATTAATGTAATTGCAAGGACCACCGTAACAAAACAGAAGTACCGATCCTGTCTGTAGAGGATCTAATCAGCTATAACTAATGAAAATAGACGAAAAAACGCAAGGCTGATTAAACGGTTTGAGAATAACTATATTTTACCAATATTTCAAAGGCACGGCCTTTCTTCTTCAGGGTCTTACAGAGAATGACTCTAACTGAAGTAACGTTACAAATTTGAAATGTGGGGGATGCAATATAATATTACTGAATAACATAAGATAAAGTAACACGGCTAAAGTTACAACGGTAAAAATATATACTAAAATAAACGTTAAAATTTGAAAATACATAAGATAGAGTAACACGGCTAAAGTTACCAACGGTAAAAATATGTACTAAAAGAAACGTTAAAATTAGAAATTTGAAAAATACATAAGATAGAGTAACACAAAGTAACCAACGGTAAAAATAAATACTAATAGAAACGTAAAAATTGAAATAAGAAAAATACAAAGAAACGTAAATATGAATAACTAGACTTTAACTCATTTTCTCCCGTTATCCCTTTACGTCGTTTTTCCTAAGCCGTTGCTTTCCCTCGATTTCCCTCTTTTATCTTCATAGCTAAACCTCCGTTACTGCAGTTAGAATGTCATGATATGAAACAAAGAGCTGAAAATCGGGATTTTCGCCTTCAAAAAATAGGAAAAACTATGAAAAATTCGCACACATTAACAAACATAAAACTAACCAGATAACGGAGTGAAGTCCAGCAAATATTCCTGTGTCAGTGTAATCGCGCGCCACGAGATAAGCCGCCCAAACTGAGTCAACGATAATGTTGTGCAAGAAAATTGCGCTCAACAGCTGGTTCACGATTTGAAATAGATGACAAACTGACATGCATGACTGGGGTTGTCAGTTGTTACTATCAAATTAAACAAATGACGTTTCAAGAACATTTTGTAATATTTGATTAAAAAAGCCACACTATTGAATGTCAAGAAGTTTCATATCGACCGTTCGTTGTTTTAACCCCTTAATGGTCGCGTAACAACCAGCCTAACCTGTTAGTTTTATTGAAATAGTCACCTTAAAACTAGCAATACATTGGTTATTTGAAATATTTGAAATAACTACTTGTTCTTTTCGGAAACTGGCGAGAAATAACCACTTTTTGACAACTGGCGATCAATCGGTTAATGCTATGTCCATTTTAGATAATAACCTCTGATAAATTATTATATAGCATAATCCTAAATATTGTCTGCAAGTGATTTAAATAGCAATTATAATCTATCAAATATTTTCTTGTACGCGATTGGTCAAAACACCTCACGCGACGCGGCTTCCGATGTTAAAATCCATCAAATATTTTTTTTCTCGCGCGCGATTGGTCTAAACACGTCACGTGACGCAGAATTATTCCCCAGTTTTCAAAATTTGCGTCTTATGCTCGCCTGTTCAGCACTGAATGTTTTGAAGGTCTTTGAACAGACTAGCACGATTTCTGAACACCAACATAATTATTTTGACAGCTCCAAAAACAGAGAGTCCTTGTGCGAAAATATCTCTTTGAACTTTGATGGATATAAACAAACACAATTGCCCCCATTGGGCTTAAAAATTATGCACAGATACTTGTCCTTGGACAATTTATATCCGTTCTTCTGGAAAACTGTTCGCTTCTCGGAACAGATGATGCTGGGCATTTTTACGAGTTAGTTTTTTAATTTTTCTCGCCAAAAGGTTCGACAAAATAAAAACTGACTTGTAAAAATACCCAACCGTATTGTACAACTTTCCCCTGAATAAACTCTTTACTTATTCATATAAGGAGAAAAGGCAATCAATTTATGTTAAATATTTATTTACACTCGGCACACTATCCATCCATGCAAATTCTAGTCTTGTTCGTAGCCATTGGGTCGTCACGCAGCACTTCTTCCTTTGGTGGGACAAAGCGTTGCGTGGCCACCCAATGAGACTATGCAAATTACCTTTTGCAGACCAAGTCAGCTTATCCTACATCCATCCATCTAGCCTGTTGTAGCGGACACAAGGGTAACTATTGGGCACAGATATTGGGGGTGCACATGAGAGGAATATTCGCCAGGCGAAATTATTTCTCGCCTCGCACATTTTGTTGCATGCACCTCCCTGCAACTTGCTCCCTATCAGTTTGGTCTGGCACCCACCAGGCAGGCTAACACTCAGCATGTTGGTACCAAATACAACTCATGATCAACCTAATGCACCATCCTTGGAGACCCAACGGCAGATAATCGGGGTGAGATGAAGTTAAAATCATGGTGAAATTGGCTTGTCAAAATATAGTACAATAATTTGTTCAGCCGATTTTGCTCATTCTAACTTCGTCTCGCTCTGATTCTGCCCCTACTCTCAGATAGCAGGCTCTCTTGTTTTGAGATTCGTGCGAAGAGTGGAGCGCGAGTTTCGAACCTGCTCCAGCTAAACCTGCTCGCAGGCTAAATCTCAGAGGATGCACTAATTCACTAATCACTGGACTTCCCCAAATGTCTTAGAAACCACTGAAAAGTACATTAGCACACAGAACGAAGAATGAAGAAAAAAACGTTTTACTGGTTCATCAACAGAAGAAAAAAAAGCCTTAAAATGTATCTTTACAAGTTCAAAAAAACAACAACAATATTTAGAATATTTTTACACAAAGTTAGATACTCCAGAAACAAAATGAAGTGACAGCAACAAGGGTGGATGGTTCGCATTTAGCGACCATACCTGTAAACACAAGAATCATGAAAATAAATAACAAATAATATAATAATATTATTATTTGAATGTCAAATAATAACTTACCTAAAAGGAGCTATTTTTAATTTTAAACATAATTATCGTGATTCTTAAAACATTTGACCCAAATTTGTCAGTCAAAGTCTGTCTTAAAATCTTCCCCAATCAATCTCTCCCTGTTCCTCTCCGGTACTTTTCTACCTTAGTTAGCAAAGTAATATCTTGATACTCTAAAATTCTGATAAGCCCCCACACCCCACTCCTTCCCCAAACAAAAAAGTCTCTCAAAACTCATTCTCGTTCCAAGATCCTCTGTTTCTTTTGGTCACGTGGTTGGCGAAACGGAGGCTTTGGTCTTAGCCATTACTGGATGTCAGAAAATATTCCGGACATCCATTCATTAATTCGTGTTGCGCATTCATTTTTTATCAGCCAATGAAAAAATTCGATTTTTTCCTTGCAACCAGGGCTACTCATTTCCGGCGCAAAGAAAAAAAAACAAGGAGCTCTGGGAACGAGGATGCTCAAAACTCAAACAAAATCCTTTCAATAACAAGCACCCTCAAATACAGAAAAGATAAAACTTATTCCAATTAAACGCACCCTATTGTACACACTTGTTTTATATATGCCGTTACAGTATGCCCAGAGACTTGTGATGTTCATTTGACGGCTGTATTGTACTTGTTTTGTGTTTCATCTTGTTATGTTGAGAGAGTTTTACCATGCTCTATTCTTGTATATAAAATATTTCCACAAAAAAGCCCAAACATCTTTGAAGTGCAAAATGCCTTCAAATAATAAGCCCCCCCACCCCCACCCCTCCTGAAAATAAGCCTTTTGGACAAATGTAAACATGGGGAGGGGGTGTTATTATCATAATTTTAAGGTATTTCCTTTGGTAGATACATACATGTAGATAGATAGCACATGTGAGTTATTTTAAGAGCTCCAATCAGTGTTATAGAGTACAAGGACAGTTTATATACTTCAAGCTAGTTACTTACTTTTGAAATTCCCATTCCCTGTTGTCCAGTGGACATACTTGACGGGTCTTCAACCAGCGAGAGATGCAGTGAAAGTGGAAAGCATGCTACAACAAGAAGGATTATGAAAAGTAGATATTAAAATCATCGGCACTGGCACAAGGAGTATTTACCAGCCTGGGAAAAAGAAAAAGACAGTCACAAGACAACTGCTCTATTCTCTTAAGGTATCAGCCACCCTTCAGGACCTTCCGCGCGCGGATCGCTGTTGCGTTAGTTGTTTTTATAAAAAAAACCTATAAACCATATATTTTTTGAAAGCTTAATAATTCCAGATTATGGCTTTTTACTAAAAAAACCGATAAACTTTTTTGTGTTTCGAAAATGGGAAGCTTTATGTAAAAGTACATGTCTTTATAAATCATGCTCCACTCCCTCCGGAAATAAACAGAAGAAACGATTAACACCGCATTCGCTTCTCAACACGTTCGGCTAAAAAACCGTGTCTCAGATTTTTGACAAGTGCGTTTGTTTTTCTTTTATTGGCAAATGAAGTTGGGGGTGACAATTAGTTAGCACTCCCTGTGAAAAAAAAGCTCTAGCTTTAAAATTAAAAGGAGTATTACAATTCGCAGACACAGTTTTGTAGAAGAGATGTATGTCATCATTCTGGCCAAATTTCAGCCAAATTGGTTGAATGGCTGCCGACTTGGAGTTCAAAACGTACGCGTCCCTCGCAAAATTTTCCTTCCGAGATAAAAAGGAAAATACATTTTTTGCGGCATCTTACCTGGAATGAGATTATGACACCTAAACGTCTATTCTGAACGATGCCATAGAGGGATCAACTTTCTCTAACAATAGGACTTTGACAGGTAACATGTAACAGGAACAGACTTTCGCGGCATGGGGCGGTAAATACTTTGGTTCAAATACCGCTCATGGACACAAGACAAAATTTGTTGAGGTTAGCGAACGTGTAATAATCGTTTTATTTACAAACAATGATCCGCTTTCATGTAGCAATTAAAATATATTGTGTATATTTCTTGAAATGCTGGCCAAAAACCAGGGCAAAATCATCAACACGAACGAAAAGCAAACGAAAGGCGACAACAGCCCCCGCAGAAAGTGAAGTTTCAGTTGTTGATGCTAAGGAAAACATGATGTCAATCCGTTCTTCGATTTCTTCGCTCTTGGTTTCGATGACGAAAACAGACACTACCTTTTCTTTTTTCAGGAGGCATTTGCACAGAAGCAGTAACGCTAAAAGTCGAAGCTATAAACACGCGAAAACAAATCGCACGTGTTGTGCCGACTTCGCAGGATCACAGCACGCACTCGGTATCACGCTACATTTATAATTGGATAATATGATAGAACTTGTCAGAACTTGTCAGCGATCAATTAAGATATTTAGCAAGAAAAAATATTTTGCCCCCGATATCTTTCGACAGAAATAATATTTTCTTCTGATTTTTTTTTTAAAGAAAGCTCTCAAATAGATCTATTTGAGAATGTAAAAAACCTCAAATTTCGAAAAATGGCACTTTGAAGGGTGGCTGATACCTTAAGAGATTTGAAGCTTTAGAAGATAACACCAGCCCCAATCTCGTTCCCAGAGTCCTTGTTACCCTTGTCCAGCAGTGGAGCAGCCAATAAGGACCTCTAGGATAAAGCGATCCACCTGAAACCTGACTTGCGCAGTAAGACCGGAAGTCCAAGAATCTTGGCGTCCGTTAGGGAGTCGTTAGTTGAAACATGGGGTCGAACACAAGCACAGTAGAGCCGGAAGTCCTAGAATCCCGGTCATGGCGGATCGCTTTATCCCAGAGGTCCTTGTTGGCCGCTCCACCGCTGGACAAGGGTAACGAGGACTCTGGGAACGAGATTGCACCAGCCCCAGAAATTTGGCTTATGAATTTATTCATGAACAAGGGTCCTGCACGTCCTTAAATTAATTGCTTACATATTGCAAATATAATTTCATTCATTCCAAACACTCAAGTATAAGCCACACCCATAGATACCCCACACCACAATTCTGTTTTTGCACTGTCACATGGTCAACGGTGATAGCTATAGAGCTATAGGGCTGCGCAAGATGCCATTTTGGTTGTTTGCTTGGTTCCATGTGGTCGGATAAACATGTGGCCTTTCTACTATCCCCCTAAAACCCACCAAATATATGCACAGAAGACTGTTTCTGATTGGTTTAATTAGTCCTAAACAATGACAGCTCTTAGGAGTCAAAACAAACCAAGACAGGGTAGGTAGGGGATTTTGTGTTGGCCTCACAGAACATGTGCGCATCACAGCTGGTTAAGGCCGGTTTAGCTGTCAATAGGTTAACAGCACTTTTGTTTGCGATGTGTAACATACTTACATTACAGACACCCCAAGCCACAGTGCATTCTTCACTAGTTGCAGAAGCCTGATTAGCTTGACACTCTATACCTGAAGAAATAAGAAATGAGTTTATTTAATAATTCATTTCATGGTAACACATGACTATGTTTATTTTATGGCTAATTCCATTGTGATGAAATAAGATTACACTGATGTGTTCTTATATATTCCACACAAGTGCAGGCATTACTGTTGTCATGCCAACAACCTGGCTGTAGAGCATGAAAGAAATGTACATTTTGGACACATGACCTGTCTCTTGTATTAATTGAAATATATTATTTTCACACCATTTTCTATAAATGTACATTGTATTGTATATCGGAGATGCATTAGTACGCATTATAGGACATACATATATGATATAATATCAGTTTTAACACACACAACATAAAATTTAAACGGCCATACAAGGGCGAAAAATAATTTAACTTGCAAGCTTTTATATAGCTACATCAAGTACTTACATAAATCCATGATATGGTTCCTACAGATGGCACAGTTATCCACCACAATATCTGCAAATATAGAAATCGATAACGTTTTAGCGTAATCAAGGAAACAATATACCAGATACTGTTAAATGGAAAAGGATTTCGCACGGAAACGTTTATAGACTTAAGCTTACCCCAAGCCCACAAAGCCACGGCGTTCCACTGTGATAAAAAGTGAAAAATGATCGGTTTAAAACACAAGAACCTTACACAAAAGTATCTAGAACTGAAAATGAACGATTGAGGAATATATATACCTTTTTGACTTCGAATCTCTTCTTGTTAGACCCTGAAGAAGTCGATGCAACTGCAGAAGAATCGACTTCCATTCCCTCCGCTTCCGCCATTTTGCTGACTGCTGAATTCTTTCTTTTGCGCAAGCGCGGCTATGTATCCTCGCCTCTTCATTATGCAGCCAAGCGACCAAGCCTTTACAATCCAAGATGGCTGCCTTGGAGTGAGTTAAAAATATGGCGGAGAAATGAGTTTATTTATTAACGTAGCCTTTTAAAGCCAATATTCTTTAGAAGATATTCGAAAAGATGGCTGCTATAGCTTGGTCCTTGCGTGGCAGTAGCAAACTAGCGAATGTTTATTCGGTGTTTTCACTCGAGACATCACGGAGTCCTGTTATTCTAGCGGCTGTTTGTTCCCCAATGCGACAGCAGAAAAGATTTATGTCCAAGCCTTTGCAAGGACGAACAGTTCGAATTGGTTGTGCGTCTGGTTTTTGGGGAGATTCAGTTTTGGCAGGTGAATATACTAGGGACTAAAAGTTGTTTAATAAATTAATAACAATTAAATTAATTAATAAACTTTAACATAACAGCACCCCTCCCCCCCCCCCCCCCCCCCCCCTCACCCCCTCCAGAAGAAAAGGTTTCTGGGAACAACAACAGAAACAACAACAACAACTACCTTTTACTAATTCTTTAGATAGCCATCAAATTTGTCTAGCCCTGTTAGTACCTCATTATGTAGTTCATTTCTTTCTGGTACAAATAAATGTTGTTGTTGTTGCTAACCACTTTTCTAAAATTTTGATCATATAACCTGCCACTCTGATTTGTTGTGTAGCCGTTTTGCACGATGCTATGTAGACACGGTTATGGCATATCATTTCTTGTTTACACAGCCTGATCAGATGATGCAGCCTTGAGATTGTTTGGGAGAATTCGAAAGTACTTAACCTGCGGCTTGGGTTTACATTAACCAGGGGGGACAGGCAGCGCCCTTTGATCTTGCCGCGTTTCCGCTATACATGATCGCACAAGTAAAGAAATCTGTCAATCATTTGAGAAACGTACCTCTACGGGAGTTTGCTGTGGAAATTTTCATCCATGGTGTCCCACAATGACCAAAGTTCAGTTAAACAGCGACCAAATCGTTCCATAGATGTTTGAACGTGGAATCGCCAAAATATTTCTGAACGAACACAAACGCACGTCATGTCCACCATCGTCCGCCATGTTTATTTTAAACAAACCAGTACTTAGTCTCGCTCGGCCAAATTTCTTAAATGTGCAATCATATATACTAGGTCCCAGGCCTCACTGCTAGCCCCCCCTGACATTAACTTTCAAATGCTTCCAAACTTTCTCTTGTGTTTGTATCAAGCTATGTAAAAATGATGTGCGCCATTTTCCTATTTCTTAAATATTTCCTAGTACTTACAAATGAAAGTAAAATTACATGCGGAGGAAAATAAAACAATAACTAACACAGGTAGAATTAAATATAGTGGTCATCAGGGAGATACATTTTAGAGAAGCGAGAGACAGTCGTACATTTCTACCCTATTGTAAGTTTCTGATAACACTTAAGGTAAGTTAATACAGTTTATTTTTCATGTGTTATTGTTTTCATATTTTGCGTGATTCCTTGATGATATACATGGGATCTTATTGTACTCAATCATACATCTTGTAATTCTCTCTGTAGCTCCACAGCTTGTTCGCGATGGTGAAATCAATTACCTTGTATCTGACTACTTGTCAGAAATCACCATGTCACTTTTGACTGCAGCCAAACGTAAATCACCAGTAAGTATAAACAGATAATCAAACCCATTATTTTCAAACGTCAATCCCCAGCAATGATTAATTTGTAACTTCTCATTGCCTTTTGTGACAAATTCAAGTAACCTGATCTCAGAAAAATGTCTTTAGCTAACTTGTGAAAACCAAATTTATAAAATAATGATCAAAATCTACTCTTTGACTTTTCTTATTCAATGGTCGGACAAAACAAAAATGAGGTAGGTCATCATATTACAGTACTCCTTGATTAGCGAACCTGCTAATTTAACGCGTTGTCATCGCAGAGTAAACTACGTGTAGTTTGCGTTTAGAATAAAACTCATTAGCGTTTGCGTTGGAGGGCAAAAAAATTGTCCGGACATTATGTCCAACCACCTGTAGCTCAGTGGTAGAACGTTCGACCGGTGTGTGAAAGGTCATAGGTTCGACTCCTGTTGGGAGAACTCAGAATTCTTTTCCCAAGTAGCTTTTGTCACTGACTGAATAAGTCAAGCAGACAAAATGATCTGGATCTAGTAACAAAAATAATTTTTATTAATGCAATGCTTAATTTACAGAAAATGATATATAATATTATTAATAATAATATTATTATTACAACTTAGTACTGTAATAATTTTTAGTGATCAATATATGTAATTAGCAATAATGATCTTTTGTTTTAGACAATGGGATATGCACCTGATTTTATACAGGCTGTGATGAAGCCACTTATTAAACCTATCAAACAAAAAGGTGAGTAATTACACAAGTGATCAAAATCTAATTTCTCCTTACAATATCAATACATTATCAAGCAGACAAGTGATGAGAATAAAGAAATCATCAACTAGGGGATATTGTTGTCTTGATGCAGCCACCACCAAATTTTCAGAACTAAAATTAAACAGAATGTATGGAAATCTGTAATTTATTATTGAGGTTTGGGACTGAGAAGTGAAGAAAAACAATCAAATCATACAGTACTGCGATCACAGTAGTGCTTGCAGATGTGATTAAAAAAGTGGGACTAAATAAAACGTTGTAAGTTTATTGAATGACTTCATAAACATTCCCAAAAAAGCATATTCCTATGGAGTTCAATAATAGCGTCATAGGCTTGCAATGCGTGCAGAGTGTGCCTATGTCACAAGATATTATCCAGCGGTATGGGCATGCAATGCATGTGAGAAGCATGTTTATCATTATATTTATGATACCAGATTAATTATTATTTATTTAGTGTCATGCCTATGACACAAGATGATATCTAGCGGTATGGGAATGCAATACATGTGAGATGCGTGCCTATGATACTAGATAATTATTTAGTGTCATAGGCATGCAATGTGTGCGAAGTGTGCCTATGATGCTAAATGTGAAAGGAGGAAATTAGCATAATTATGAAACAAACAATAGGAAATTGAAACAAACATGTTTTCTCTTATCTTATTACATGTAGTATTCTTTATGACAAGTATACAGTACATGCACAGGACTTATTATCAGTGATTTGATAGGGCCATATAATTATACAACTTGCAGGTATTCGTGTAGTGAGTAATGCAGGAGGTATCAATCCACATGAGTGTGCAAATGCTCTGCTCGCTGTGGCAAAGGAGGCCAACATTGACTTGAAAGTTGCCGTTATTACTGGAGATGACCTCATGGGTGATGCCGACAAATTAAAGCAAGCTGGCATTAAAGATATGGATGGTGGACAAGACTTTCCGAGCAATATCGTGAGCATGAATGCATATATAGGGTAAGAAATAATCACACATATTAAGCTTTCAGTTGTCTAAAATTTTTCTAGTAAGTTGTAGGACCAGCTGGGAACTTTGCTGTCACATCAACATGATTTTCATGGTTAGGGAAGAGTCAGTTGGGAATTAAAATATATTATCATTTTAAAAATACATGATGTATAAGTAGGTTCCCTCAGACCCATTTTTTGGGCTGTCACGCAATGCTTCTCTCCACTAATAATGGTTAGCTGTTAGTGGAGAGGAACATTGTGTGACAATTCACTTAATGGGTGCGGAAGTGACTACTGTACAAATGTGAAAAATATAATATTATATACTTACACCTTAAGAAAAATTGAAAAAAAAAATCCAAATTTCAATAAGTAAAGTATGAGAAACAAACAACACCACATGAAAGTACTACTCAGTTCTTTTATTTGAATGGTCACACACTAGGGTTTCATCCACAGACTTAAAGGTTAGAACCATGGTCTAGGTTTGACTCTGGGAGTGAAAGGGTTAATATTGGGACCTTCATTTTGTGTTAAAAACAGAGCACTTCCTATTGCGAGGGCGTTGGAGCTCGGCGCTGATGTTGTAGTCACTGGACGATGTGTTGATAGTGCGCTGGTGCTTGGTCCACTCATGCATGAGGTAAAATAACTAATGTGTTAGCTCTACTAACTTCTAGAATTTGTACAGGTCCTAGAAATCCCGGAAAGTCCTGGAAATCTCTTAATTCTAAAATCAAAAATTAAACACGTGCCTTGAAAAAAAAGAATGGTCACAGCGGTCTTGACTTGTGGAGAAAATTCTTGCAAAATTTGAAAAGGATGAGTTGAACAATAATATTAGCTTACAATGCATTTTGAGTCTGGAAAATCTATAGAAACTTCATGGAAAAGGGCCTGGAAAAGTTCTGGAAAATTGTTGCTAAAAAGCAGTACAAGCCTTGAATCTCAGAGTTTCAATATGTTCTGCAGCATCATGTACAAGTTATTGTAATTTAATACCTTCTTTGCATGTGTTGTTAATCAGATTTTAAATGTTTATTTTGTGTTGACAATGTTTGTCTTGTAGTTTGGATGGAAGGCAAATGATTATGACTTGCTTGCTTCTGGAAGGTAACAAAAACTATGCTTTGTGTGTTTTTTTGCTGTGGGTTTCTGAATAATTTTTCCAATCTGCAAGGCAAAGCCAATCTGAAATAATTAAGTACTGATTTTTTATCTTTTAATCTGATAGTTTGATAGGTCATTTAATTGAATGTGGGGCGCAGTGTACAGGTGGAATCTTCACTGACTGGCAGACTGTCCAAGACTGGTAAGCATGAGATTGATGCACATTTTACTTGCACACTGAAGCTGCTGGTCAGAATGTCGGCAAGTTGCTAATTAAAATGTTTTTGGCTTCCTGAAAATATTTTCACTGGTTGGGATGAAGATCTCATGTCTCTCTTTGTTGTTGTTTTAATTAGGGACAATATTGGTTACCCAGTAGCAGAGTGCGCTGAAGATGGGAAGTTTATTCTTTCCAAGCCTCCCAATACTGGTGGCCTGGTCTCCCCATCTACTGTCGCTGAGCAGGTAAGAGAAAAATGGTTTTAAGTTATTGCTTTCTGGGTGCATGGTGGCCTTATGGTTAGCATGCTGGACTCTGGATTGAGCATTAGTTTGTTGACTGTGTTGTCCTTGGGCAAGACAGTTCTAGTCTCACATTGCCCCATTCCACTCAAGAGTACAATAATATTGGGTACCCGGCAAACTGTTGGTGACCTAACAAAATGCTGGTGGGGTAGCTTGCAATGGACTAGCATCCCATCCAGGAAGAGCAGCAATACTCCTAGTCGCTTCATGCTAGGAAAACAGGGATAAGCTCCGGCAGCTGTGGGACACCAGCTTGTGAAGTTGTCTGTATTCATTCTAAATCGAGTGAGTTTACCCACTACTAATTTTTACATAAATTAATTTAATTAAAATTTATAATGATTTTGTTTATGTTTGTAGCTTGTTTATGAGCTAGGAGATCCTGCTCAGTACATTCTTCCAGATGTTACTTGCGACTTCACACAAGTTAGGCTTCAAGGACTTATTGGTGAGTGCTAACAATCACTTTTAATTAAATTCTTTCAGTCTCAAGCTCAAAATATTTATTCTCCTCACTGATTCAAATGCCATACTTTTCCTTAGACTGCAAAACAGTCTCTCTTTTTCTCAAGATATATTGTGTGCGACGCGCGAGTTGAGAGGCATGAAGCGCAAATAATCCTCCCGCGAGCTCGCAAGAGGCGAGAAAAGTGTCTCTCCCAATCCCACTCATAATTTCACGCTTGTTCCAGATCCTTTTCGGCCGCGTTCAGCCCGACACTCTCGCACTAAAATACGGACTGTTTTGCAGTGATGTGTCTAACTTTTCCTTTAAATATTAGTTCTGAGAATATTACCTTGTGGATGATTTTCTTTATTTTCGTCACTTGACTGCTTGAGAAATACAGTTGAATCCGATAACCCGAACCTTCAAGGGGAATCGAAAAAGGTTTGAGTTATCGGGAGGTTTGAGTTATTGACCTCGTAAAATTAGTAAGAAAATGACCTGAAGGGGAATCGAAAAAGTTCGAGTTATCGGAGGTTCGAGTTATTGAGGTAAAATTAGTAGAAAATGACTGAAGGGGAATCGAAAAGGTTCGAGTTATCGGAGGTTCGAGTTATTGAGGGTAAAATTAGTAAGAAAATGACCTGAAGGGGAATCGAAAAAGGTTCGAGTTATCGGGGAGTTCGAGTTATTGAGGGTAAAATTAGTAAGAAAATGACCTGAAGGGGAATCGAAAAAGGTTTGAGTTATCGGGAGGTTCGAGTTGTTGAGGTAAAATTAGTAAGAAATGACCTGAAGGGGAATCGAAAAAGGTTTGAGTTAGCGGGATTAAACTGTATGATATTAATCACTGTCGCATCATTGTCTCCAGCAAGCAATCATCATGTCCCATTATTGTATTGTCATAATGATCAACATGATAATGTTTGTATTTCTGGATTAGGATATGATGGTGGTGCAGTTCTTGTTCAAGGTGCAATTGGTGAACCAGCTACAGATTCTTACAAGGTAAATGGTTTAATGCAAGGTCCTCCAAAACTTACAAAGGCTCAGAAGAATTCTTTAATTAAAATCAACACAAGCATTATTAGAAATCCTTGTAAAATGGTAGAAAACTTCAAAAACTGTGCCATGGAAAAGGGCTCAAAGGATTTACGTCTTTAATAATCCCAGGTATATTTCATTGGCTAAAAGTTTGTGTGAAAATCACATGTCACAAAGTTAGTTTGTATGAATGTTGATTACCAGTATGTGTTCTCTACATACGTGTACATTAATAACAGGTGTGTGCTACATATGCTGATGGTTTCCGTGCCACTGCCGTGTGTCCTGTTGGAGGGCCATTTGCATCACTCAAAGCCAGGAAAACTGGTGAAGCCCTCTTGAAAAGGTAACAATTTGTCAACCCCTTTTGACTTACGTTCATAATTTCCCAAAAATATACCAGATAAACAAGGCACTTTATAAACACCTTTTCCCCAGTGGCATAATGATTAAGATGTTAGATTCTGGATTGTGACTTTTATTATTAGCTTGAGCTCAAGGGCAGCTGGCATTGTTGTGTTGTCTTCTTGTGCGCAGTACTTAACTCTCACAGTGCCTCTCTCCATTGAGGAGTATACATGAATACCGCGAATTGTTGGGACAAACCTGATGAGATGCTGGGGGGTAACCTACGATGGACTTCACTTGCATCCCATCCAGGGGAGTAGCAATCAGTACTCCTAGTCATTTCATTCTATGGAAACTGGAGTTTTTACTGCACCAATGAGTCTAACAGCTCTTTCTATCCCTAGGATTGGAACAGACTTGAAATCATTTCATCTTTATCATTAAACCTTACCCCCTCCCCACCCCACCTTGTCATTCCTGGGTTGACCCCTGACATGGTCAACTTAGTATTATTTTGTACATTTTCACAGGACAAGACGAATGTTTGAAGCATTGAAGCTGGATGACTACACAAGAAACTCATATCCAGGTAAACAATGTGATGTGTATTGACTGTCAATTTGTTGAAAGCCAAACTGGGAAAATGAATTGAACACCACATGCTTGAATAACATACCCCCCCCCCCCCCCCCCAACACAATAATTTTATGAAGGTGATGGCTACAAATCACATTGAAGCCTGCAGTGGAAATTTCAGGCTTCCTTTCCAACTCTTGAGTTGATATCTTATGATGAACATCTCTACTGTACATGCATGTAGTTGGTCTTTAATCACATAATTATGATTCCTGTATGATTAATGTCATATATTCTTTCTCACACTTTAGGTGTTGGGTTCTGAGCAGACTTACGGAAAACATGCCTTTCCAGGGGTCATGACTGCTGTGAGTAATACTTTTATAAAAGAAATAGAAAATATATGCACTTGTTTACTGCGCCTTTCAATAACATGTGAACTGTGAAGTTCAAAACCAAACTAACGATGGCATTTTTCACTGCTGTCAATCATTATTACAATGACAACCAATGGACCCTGATAAAGGAAAGAAACAAAATGGATCAAAATCTACCAATCACAGTCCATGGACGTGACCTTTTGAACCCTGTTGAAGTGAGATGTCCGCTGAGATGATTGACGGCAGTGAAAAACAAAACCGTGATTGAGCACAGTTTGCAAGTTATTGTAAAATAACTTTATTTCATGCAAGTGCAAGATAATTTAGTTATTCGTTCTCTTCAAAATGTCTGACAACAATCTAATCCAATAAACGTCAGCAAAGAAAACTTCTGAAAGAAACTGTAAATGAAATGACATTTTCATTTTCTTTTGATTTAGAATCCCAGGGAAGCAGTGTTATGGATGGCAGTTCATCATCAACAGAAAAAAGCACTGGAACTGTTTGCAGTGGAGATTGCTTCTGCAGGAACTAGCATGGGTTAGTAAGAAGGGCTCTAATAAAATATATTTTGGCTGGAGGTTTATGATTTTGTCAGCCTAAGGTGGGATCAAGTTATTAATTTTTTTTATTTTTGGAGATGGGCACACATCACACGGCACGCAGATTAACAGTACTGACAGAAAAATTATACAGACAGATTGTCAGCAGAATTAAAAACCCATCTCCCTCTCCCTTTATGAGGTCTTTAAAGTTATGTACAGTCAAACCAGATAGCGGACACCTCTCGTAGGCGGACACCTCTCGTAAGTGGAAACTTAGTCATGTACCCAGCTACATACAAACACTACTGTACATTCTTAACCTCCCATAAGCGGACGCCTCTCTTAAAGTGCTACTATGATCAAATTTCTACCCCTTGCAATTTTAGGGGTATCATAGAGAATTCCACGAAAGATGAAAAAATGGCGTTTTCCGTTTTCAAATATCTGTATTAGTTCTGGAGATATTTAAGTTTGAAAAATTTGTAAAATATGCAAATTAGGGGACTGATGACGTCATAGACAACACCCAATTTTATATCAAGTATATAAATCGAGCTATCTCGGTCAATTTGCTGCAGAGACCATCGAAACTTGGTAGAATAATAGTTATACTGGCAACACACTTACGGTTAAAAAAAAATCTGTTCCCATGGCAACTCACTCTTTTCCAGTCCCCTCCAACCTATTTTCAATATTTTAGTGATTTTCAGCTCGGAAAAATTAACCAGGCCAAGAAGTCGACCTAACACATTTATATGCTTGTCAGATCATGTAGATGAGGCATCATTGGCAAATATCAAAATGGAATGCCAAAGATGGCCAGAAAAGCCTTTAACATCGGGGAGGCCTGGAACCCAGTATGTTGTCATGGTAACAAAATTGGCAAACTTATATTGTGGAACACATCTAGTAGAGTCTTACTGCAAAGAATCAAACATTTCTGTTACAAATTGGTTGAGATATCCTTTTTTTCGTATTTGATCAAAATTCGGTTGAGTTTATGACGTCATCACTTCGCTAATTTGCATATTTTAGAAACTTGAATATCTCTGGAACGAAAAGAGACATTTGAAAATAGTAAACGGCATTTTTTCGTCCCGTACAGACTACTTGTTAATGTTTTAAAACGGCTTAGATAGGACAGATGCGAATTTCATCATAGTAGCACTTTAAGCGGACACTTTTTCTGGTCCCAAGGGTGTCTGCTTACGAGAGATTCGACTGTATTTCTTGTTTAAATTATTTCTTACAAGTTTTCTTTCTAACAAGATGTGCCTTTTCCTTTGCAGCTCCTGGATTGACTGGTATTGTAGGAGGAAGACCAAGAGTGTAAGAATATACTATTAGTTAACACTTTCCTCTGAATAACAAACTTAATAAATTCACTGTTTATTTTTCTTGTTGTTTAGCTCTCCACTGCTGAGATTGTATCTTTCTTGTATCCCAAGGACAAGGTCAAGGTACAGAAATAAGTTTATCCCTTTCACTCCCAAGAGTGCTAAGTTCAAAACTGAGGAAAAATCTAAATTGAATTTCGTTTTGCAAAATTTCAAAAGCAAACATTACCACATGAAAGTACTGCTCAGTAGCTTTCATTTGAATGGCCACACACTAGGGTTTTATCCACAGACTCAAAAGTTACAACCCCATTTATTGACTCAAGGTGTGACTCTGGGAGTGAAAGGGTTCAATCAAAGTTTGTGAAAACCGTTGATTATGTATTATTAACCCTATGATTGATATTTGCTATCAGGTTGATATTTTCATGAACGGTGAACATGTTGAGACGATTGTCTCCTTCTGTACCAGATGAGCCACACCCCCAAAAAGACAGAGAGATGAGGACGCATGAAACAGCACCCAGGATAAGTACGAGTTTATAAATTATGTGGTCATAAATTATCTGTACAGAATTACCTAGACATAAATTACCTGTACATAAATTATATGTACATAAATTATCTAGACATAAATTTTCTGTACATAAATTACCTAGACATAAATTATCTGTCATAAATTACATAGACATAAATTACAGAATTGCAGTAGCTGGAAGAGAGAATGTTGTGCAATCCGAGTCATTAGACTTTTACATGTAGGTCTGAGAGTACAAGTAAAATACTTAAAAGAAAGATATATCCCAGAAAGCTTTCTTTCACTCTCTCTAGATAATCTTTGCTTGACCACAAGAGTGTTCTTATGCAAGCATATTGTATGGTCTGTCAGTCTTCACTCACAATGCTTATGTTTGTGTTGATTTCCTCAAGGAATGCCAAAGGGCCGCTGTACATTTCCACTCGGCTCACTGGCTCTGACAAGGAGCGGTGATAAAGGAAACAATGTCAATATAGGTATTATACTTATCATATTGGTGTGTTCTCATTTAAGTCAAGCTTTATTTGAGGTACGTAGTCTTTTCTGCGGGCAACTCAGCAAATTTGAGAGGTTATATACAAAATTTCTTGGGAACGCGGTGGCCTAATGGTTAGTGCGTTGGACTCCGCATCGAGCGATCCGGGTTCAAGCCCTGGCCGGGGTCATTGTGTTGTGTTCTTGCGCAAGACATTTAACTCTTACAGTGCCCTCTCTCCACCCATGAGTATGAATAGATAGCGGCGAACTGTTAAGTAACCTCACAAAATGCTGCGATGGACTAGCATTCCATCCAGGGGGAGTAGCAATAATCCTAGTCGGCTTCATGCTAAGGAAACTGGGAAAAGCTACGGCAGCTAATGGAAAATGAAAGTGAACACATAATTACTCCGGGAAGTATTCCAATTGTCTAACTTGATTGAGTAATTCTTAGTTAAGTAGTTTAGTAGTTTAGTTAAGTATTTTATGAACTTTGTAAATAGACTAATTTTTTAAATTATATAATTTTAGGCAGGTGTCCCCTATTAGTAGAGGGCTTTCCCTCAGCTAAAACACTTATGACACATTAATAAAGTTTTTGATTGATTGTTTGTGTGCAGGTGTAATTGCTCGCCACCCTTCCTATGTTCCGTTTATACGCGCTGCACTGACTGAGGAGTCCGTAGAGAAATACTTCAAGCACTTATTTCCCTCCCCGCCAGAGGAAGGACGCTGTAAAGTCAAAAGGTAAACACGTATCTCTGTTACCTTTATAGAACAAGTACAATGTTTCAGTATATCAACAGTGAGAAATTAAAGTACTATATGGATAGTGCTCTATACTAGGACGATTCAATAATAATAATATAATAATAACATAATATTTATGTAGGATAAACCCCGTCAGTGTACAAACACTGGTATCAAAGGGGTTCCTGCGTTACTAAACTAAAAAAGTCCCTAAAAATCCCTAAAATGTATAAAAGAAGTCAAAATATTCTTAGATCATGGGAAATTCAGCAATAATGGATTGACTTTTTGGAACAGTACTCGACAAATGCCAGGAACCCATTAGGAAGTGAGGATGACTAACGATGGCGAGGATGGAAATGGATTACAATATGGACAAACGGCTCGAATTCCTTCCAAAGAATTGCTTCAAGGGAGCTATGTCACAATATTTTAAGTCATTTTTGTGAGTACAAAATTGGCTTCAACTTGAAGGAAACCTAAAAATAATTGTTTATTAATGTAGAAAAACACCATTGAAGATGTAATAAGAAACCAAAAAGGAACAAGGATGGTTAAGGATGGATAAGATTTAGACGGATTGCAAATGACGAACTCAAAGACCATATCTTTTGTTGTTGTTATTGTTGCAGATACGAACTTCCAGGAATCAGCGCATTTAACTTTGTTTTGGAGGACGCATTAGGAGGGGGTGGTGTAACTTCACTACGCAGCGATCCACAGGTAAGCCTGCAGACACACTGTAGACACATTACATGTTGTTCTATGTACAGTCGGATTTAATATTACCCTCAATTGATTTATAGATTTGACGTTTAGTTAAGACAACAACAACAACAACAACAACAACAAAACACCCTTTCAGACGGTTGCGCTTGAAATCCAGTCTTCCCGAGTTCGAAACCTGCCCTCTGATAAGCTCGTACCCAGGCGATATCCGTCTGCGTTGGTCGGCAGGTTAACTCTCTATTTACTCATCAAAAGATCATCCCCACTTTCCAACATTAAATTATTCTCTGAACATGTATCTGGCTTTGTGGCAAGAGGATACAACAGACTTTAAGGGGAGCAGGGATGGCGCAGTGGTGAGAGCGCTCGCCTCACACCAATGTGGCCCAGGTTCGATTCCAGCCGGGAGCCATATGTGGGTTGAGTTTGTTGTTGGTTCTCATCCTTGCTCCGAGGGCTTTTCTCCCGGTACTCCGCTTTTCCTCCCTCGCCATAAACCAACATTTCCCAATTCCAATTCGTCACCCTCGTTCCCGAAAGGGGGGGGGGGGGGAGGTAATCCCAAAAAATTTAGGTGGGGGTGTGCGGCACGCTTCTTGAATCCCTTACCCTATTTCAGACCAAAATATGTGATTTTCCCTACCCTATTTCAGACCTGACCCTTAAAATTTTGGGCAACATTTCGCCATTTTAAAGTCAAAATGGCAAAAATATATACCCTATTTCAGACCAGTAGGCAAAACATACCCTATTTCAGACCAAAATGGTCAAAATCTATACCCGTTTTCAGACCAAAACGGCTCAAAAACCATACCCTTTGGCGCCGCACATACCTATATAGCTTATATCAGGGAGTACCCCCCCCCCGGGCCCTCGTTAAACAAAATTTATTTAGTTCTACGCCATGATCAATCATCAGTTTCCAATGTATATTAATTTTTTGTTTTCTTGCAGGGCAAAGCACTTGGTCAGATGCTTCTAGACTTCAGGATAAAGAATGTTCCAGATATTCTACCTTCTGTGATTGAACCAAGCCTTTGAGGACACGCCCTATAACTGACTATAGGATAGTACATTCTAGTTATCTAATAGTTTCTTGTGGTATTCCTTGAAATATCCCACGAGTGATTTAACTTTTCAATATACCAGAGCTTTGAATACAGTCAACTCAGCCTAGTACCCAGGCCTTCCCTTCCCGCTTACTCGATTTGGGATTTGGCGCGAAATTTCATGACGTCACCGAATGACACGCACGCAAACCCGTTCCCAGGTCCTTACGTGTACTTCGCGCTCGCTCGAGAGAGAAAGAGAACGACTAGGGGCTAGGCTGCAGTCAACTCTATCTAAGACGGACACCATCGGGACCGGCACCAACTGTCCGGCTTATAGAGAGTTTAGATACAGTAACATGACTGAAAAACGGCGCGCTGGGACCAACACCAGTTGTCCGTCGTATACAGGTGCCCGTTTTATAGAGGTGTCGTTAAGTTGACTGTATAGCGGTTGTAATAGATAATCAAAGCTGGCAGATGCCTGAACAGTTCAGTTTTGATAAGTATTTTACTATCAAGACTAAGTACGCGGTTTCTTGAGCTCTCTTAGGGTCCCAACCATTTTTTTTCGTCACTTCAAATTACCTTATGTTTACTTATGTTATTTATACTTTGGCGAAGCTTAATAAAATAAAAAATACAAATCTTGTGTCAGAGAACCGCACTGTAATGAAACTACTGAAATACACAACGAAAAATGTGAAAGTGAGTTTTAAAATCGCAATTGGGATATTTGTGGTATACCACGATAAATAATTTATGGCGGGAAACAACTGGAAGCTGCGACATGGTAACGTTGCGCGGCCGCGGTACTTTATGGCGGGAAAGCAGACGCGGGTACATTATGGCGGTTAAAACATCATGGCAGACAACCCACATGATATATACCGGCGAAATGCATCGGCCTTCCAGCTTTCAGATTGGCTATATCGTCCAAAACGTAGGATAAATGGATGTATGCATTCCTGTACTTTGCTTTTTGTAATGTTTCGTGCCTACAGTGCATAAATTGGTCAGTAGCCTGCCAGCTGGCGGTTTTGTTGAATGAATAAATGAATGAGAACTTTTATATTAACTTTATTATTTGTTGGCGCGCGATGGCAAAATTCGCGAGTGGCGAAGCCGCGAGGGAGCTCACAGCGAATTTTGCCATCGCGCGATGACAAAACCTCCAGCTACTCAGGCTAATTGGTCGGTGACCAGTAATACAATGCTCAGTTCCTACAGACTTAGATAAATGCTCAAAGCAAAAAAGCAATAATAATAAAAAATATGTTCTGTAATGTGTATACAGAATGCTGAACGTATACAGTTGTAAACATTTCTTGTGTAATGTAATCGTACATAGTGAACACGTGACTTGTTCATTTAGGAATGTTTGAGAATAAAAGGTGAACGTTACGATGGTGTTGAAACTCAGTGCTGTATATCTATTTATTATATGGCAAACTGGTCCACGACGAAAAGGAACATTCTGATTGGTTCCCTGAGCGGTCCGTATTTTGCAATACGGACCGATATTTTGGTCATACGGACCGTATTTTGCAAAAGTGTTTTCTATTAAGTAGAAACATGTTTCCTCGTGTCTGGCGGACAATTTCGGTTAAACTTTTCGCAAAGTGGCCTGAAAAATGCAAGACTATGCTTAGCTTTGGCGCGCGCGCGTTAGCCGAGAATGGTTGCATTAATTTATCAGCAAGTTTTTAAAAAAGCCATTATAATAAAAACTTTATTGAACTAGCTTGCCTCAGTCCGTATTGGGAAATATTGGTCTCGTTCTTTTTTTGCAAGTTTATGGACCTCGCCTTCGGCTTGGTCCATAAACTTGCAAAAAAGAACTCGACCAATATTTTCCCAATACGGACTGAGCAAGCTAGTTCAATAACATCTATATCTTAAGAACATAGTTCAGGATATAGACTGCGAGCAGTCTCTATTTTTCACTAAAGTCCGTGAGGCGAACGCGCGAGATTTACGAGCGACGCGAGAGGACGCAACTAGTCTATTCAGGATACAGATAAACGATTCCAATGATGTTCCCAGTCATTCCTCAATAAATCGTTTTTTAAAACTTTTTTGACGTCTTGTTGAAAACTTTCTGATGGCTTCCATTTATACTAGCAAATCAAATTGCAAGAACTGTAGGAGGTGGAGATGTCAATTGTCAGAACGCGAACGTGGAGCTCTATGTATACAGTACTAATTGCTAAAATACTAGCAAGGCAAGAGCATTGATCAATACATTGTGTCGCAATGCGATGCTATCGATCCTAATGCCTTTTATTTTTGCAAAGTGCATAATAATCTGACTTGCAGCTATAATCCTCAAACTTGAGACCTCTGAAATACTGTTGAAAACCCAAAACCCTTTTGCTGTGCGCTTATTCTGTTCGTTCTTCAAGAAAAGTTTAAATTTTAAGCGCGCGTTCTGTCACCTGATGAAGAGAAGACTTTGGTAATGGCCGCTTTTGTATACCATGTGTTCTTTGTAATTCTGATTCTAAATGTAACTTTGATTTTGCAATCAAAAATTTCGTGCGAAAAGTAGTTTTGTTTTCTGTGCTGGTAGAGTGAGTCTGCTCTGAAAGGAGGGCATCCAAAATATTAAAGACGTTCTTTTTAGACTTTCGTTTTACTAACATCGGGAGACAATTTTAGGCCGTTTTGTACTGTTTTTTACTCGGTAATTTTCGGTGTGTCGGACTTTTTTTAATTGTAGTTCAGTGCATAAATTTCATTCAGAGTCAGTATCTACTAGCTTGAATCGTGTTTTATTTCTGTGCGCAAGCAAGGAAAAAGCTCGTTTGTTTGGTGCGCAAAGAGTTTTAGTTCCCAGTCTTCCCGATTTCCTTATTCATCTCTAAGTATAACGTCACAACCAATTATGACGCGCGTTGTCATAACAACTAACAACATTGAAAAATTTTTCCGATCTTGTGTTGAGCGCTTTCTATCGCGCAGCGGTGCAAAGATGGACACTTCTTAGTTATCAAATACTTCTTCAGGAGTTTTTAACTGCTTGTATAAGAAGATTATCGGCGACGATGGGTCTTCTGGTTCTCGAAATGCGTTTTCTATCACCGATAAATGCGAATCGCTTGAAGAAGCTTCACACAGGATCTGGGTCATGGCAGAAAAGGTAGGCGTTTCCAGTTTAATTCATCGCTGTTCTTTGAATTGTTTATTAATTCAATGAATGCAGCCAACTCCCGTTATGGCTGGCACCCTAGGGACGTAGTTTGGAGTCCGAGGGTCTCGCGCTCTATTGGAAAAACAACTGTCTAAAATGAACGCGCAAATGGCGAATTATTAAATACGCGTCGTGTACAATTAACGGTAAGAAAAAATAAATACAACAAATTTAGAAAGAGTCACAGTCACGACATCTACAGTCCGTTCTCAAAAGATTTTGCTGTTTCGATCAATTTATCGTTGATTCAACTGATAACAGAACGGTCATGAACTCGAAGAGATTCATGTTTTCTTTCGCTTTTACACATAGTAGTCGCGTAGTCTAAATTCGTCATTTTCGCTTGAGCATAAACTCGCCATTTTGCGCGTGCATTTAGACAGTTGTTTTCTCTATAGATCGTTTTCACCAAAATAACAAGATCGTTTTGCGTCCATCAAAAACATCAACAAACTCAGCGATTGTAGAGTAGGTGGAAAGAAATATATTCCCCAAGTTTTGATTTGGTAGTGTTCATTGCAACGAAGTTATTGAGAAAACAATATTCGGAAAATTACAGAAGTTAGTATGGGTCCGCCATATTGGTGTACCACTTTGGTACACCAAGATGGCGGCCAAAAATGTCTGCGAGAAGAAAACAAGATTTTGCTACCAAAGTCATGAGTTTTCACTTCTGAATGCTTTAGTTATCATTTTTAACTTATAGCATATCTGAAAATAATTTTAAAAGTGCGAAAATATTGGTTTATGTAACATTTCAGGTCACGTTGAGCCAGGCCGTCTCAAATTTCAAAACGTTTTATCTCCAAAACGAAGCAATCTGCTGGAACAAAAATTTCCCCAGCATCTAACTACACTGATGTATAGACTATACTGAAAGAACAGCTTTGTAGGATCAATAGTTTTGAATTTAGCATTTTGATGACGTCGCGTGAAAACGTTCTATAGAGCGCGAGTCCCTTAAAAGTAACGAAAGCCACTCATCAGTTAGGTCGTTTTTTATTCACCTGCAGGAGACACAATGCGCGCGCATACAATTCTTTTTAATTATGACGCAATCTTGGGGACATTCGGGTTGTATTTTCCAATTATGCACAAGTCATTAGGCGCATAGATTATGATAATGTCAACAGACAACTCATTAGCATTTGGTGAGTGTGTATCATGAAATTACAACCGACATTCGAGTGACACTTCATAAGTAGTAGTAGTAGTAAAACTTTATCAGTTAGACACGGTATCAATTCACATGTATGCTCTTCCATCGAGCCGTGTATTAAATTAATTACAATTTACTAAATAAATTAAATTATCTATAACACTAAATTAAATTATCTAGCTAAATATATTATTTACAAATTATGTATAAACTATAAAATTACCGTAAACTAACTATTTATTAAATTCGGTAGATATTAGATACATGATTTAAAAGAGCTAAGAGGGGGCTGTGACTGTGCTCAAAGGCAAGCTGTTCCAGATGACAGAACCGTCTTATATTGTGGGCGTGAAAACTGGATGTAGCTTCAAAATTACTATTTAGACGAGTCGGAGAAAGATTAGCGGCGCTGATGTTGACCCCTGCACCACTCGCTTGTTCCCCATTGATTTATGGCTTGCTACAGACCTCAAGGGTATAAGCGAATTGATTTTGGCTGGTGGTAAAGAGTGTTGACATGCACGATCAGCATTATAGTGTGTTATGGTGTGTTGTATTCGAGACCCAGAAAGCAACGGACAATACAAAGGCTTAAAGTTGTAAAGGTTTAGCATTTTTGAAGGAGCAGAAATTACAGTAAAAATGTATCCCAACCATACAGTCAGCCTTTCTTTATTGTGTTTATGAGAATATTGCGTTACATAGTACCACAATGAAGGAAGAGACAGAAAAGAAAGAAACATAAGGAAAGACCACGCAAGGAGGTGGGTGGGGTTAGACCCTAGAAAAAAGTAGACCCTAGAAAAAGTAGACCCTAGAAAAAAGCAGACCCTAGAAAAAGTAGACCCTAGAAAAAAGTAGACCTTAGAAAAAGGTAGATACTAGAAAAAAGTAGACCCTAGAAAAGTAGACCCTAGAAAAAAGTAGACCCTAGAAAAAAGTAGACCCTAGAAAAAAGTAGATCCTAGAAAAAAGTAGACCCTAGAAAAAGTAGACCCTAGAAAAAAGTAGACCCTAGAAAAAAGTAGACCCTAGAAAAAAGTAGACCCTAGAAAAAGTAGACCCTAGAAATAAGTAGACCCTAGAAAAAGTAGACCCTAGAAAAAAGTAGACCCTAGAAAAAGTAGACCCTAGAAAAAGTAGACCCTAGAAAAAAGTAGACCCTAGAAAAAGTAGACCCTAGAAAAAAGTAGACCCTAGAAAAAAAGTAGACCCTAGAAAAAAGTAGACCCTAGAAAAAGTAGACCCTAGAAAAAGTAGACCCTAGAAAAAAGTAGACCCTAGAAAAAGTAGACCCTAGAAAAAAGTAGACCCTAGAAAAAAGTAGACCCTAGAAAAAAGTAGACCCTAGAAAAAGTAGACCCTAAAAAAAAGTAGACCCTAGAAAAAAGTAGACCCTAGAAAAAGTAGACCCTAGAAAAATGTAGACCCTAGAAAAAAGTAGACCCTAGAAAAAAGTAGACCCTAGAAAAAGTAGACCCTAGAAAAAAGTAGACCCTAGAAAAAAGTAGACCCTAGAAAAAAGTAGACCCTAGAAAAAAGTAGACCCTAGAAAAAAGCAGACCCTAGAAAAAGTAGACCCTAGAAAAAAGTAGACCCTAGAAAAAGTAGACTCTAGAAAAAAGTAAACTTTAGAAAAAGTAGACCCTAGAAAAAAGTAGACCCTAGAAAAAATTTAGACCCTAGAAAAAGTAGACCCTAGAAAAAAGTAGACCCTAGAAAAAAGTAGACCCTAGAAAAAGTAGACCCTAGAAAAATGTAGACCCTAGAAAAAAGTAGACCCTAGAAAAAAGTAGACCCTAGAAAAAAGTAGACCCTAGAAAAAAGTAGACCCTAGAAAAAAGTAGACCCTAGAAAAAAGTAGACCCTAGAAAAAAGTAGACCCTAGAAAAAGTAGACCCTAGAAAAAAGTAGACCCTAGAAAAAAGTAGACTCTAGAAAAAAGTAAACTTTAGAAAAAGTAGACCCTAGAAAAAAGTAGACCTTAGAAAAAATTTAGACCCTAGAAAAAAGTAGACCCTAGAAAAAAGTAGACCCTAGAAAAAGTAGACCCTAGAAAAATGTAGACCCTAGAAAAAAGCAGACCCTAGAAAAAGTAGACCCTAGAAAAAAGTAGACCCTAGAAAAAATTTAGACCCTAGAAAAAAGTAGACCCTAGAAAAAAGTAGACCCTAGAAAAAAAGTAGACCCTAGAAAAAAGTAGACGCTAGAAAAAGTAGACCCTAGAAAAAAGTAGACCCTAGAAAAAGTAGACCCTAGAAAAAAATAGACCCTAGATAAAAGTAGACCCTAGAAAAAAGTAGACCCTAGAAAAAAGTAGACCCTAGAAAAAAGTAGACTCTAGAAAAAAGTAAACTTTAGAAAAAGTAGACCCTAGAAAAAAGTAGACCCTAGAAAAAATTTAGACCCTAGAAAAAAGTAGACCCTAGAAAAAAGTAGACCCTAGAAAAAGTAGACCCTAGAAAAAAGTAGACCCTAGAAAAAAGTAGACCCTAGAAAAAAGTAGACCCTAGAAAAAAGTAGACCCTAGAAAAAAGCAGACCCTAGAAAAAGTAGACCTAGAAAAAAGTAGACCCTAGAAAAAATTTAGACCCTAGAAAAAAGTAGACCCTAGAAAAAAGTAGACCCTAGAAAAAAGTAGACCCTAGAAAAAAGTAGACGCTAGAAAAAGTAGACCCTAGAAAAAAGTAGACCCTAGAAAAAGTAGACCCTAGAAAAAAGTAGACCCTAGATAAAGTTAGACCCTAGAAAAAGTAGACCCTAGAAAAAAGTAGGCCTTAGAAAAAAGTAGACCCTAGAAAAAAAGTAGACCTTAGAAAAAAGTAGACCCTAGAAAAAGTAGACCCTAGAAAAAAGTAGACCCTAGAAAAAAGTAGACCCTAGAAAAAGTAGACCCTAGAAAAAAAGTAGACCCTGAAAAAAGTAGACCCCTAGAAAAAAGTAGACCCTAGAAAAAGTAGACCCTAGAAAAAAGTAGACCCTAGAAAAAAGTAGACCCTGGAAAAAAGTAGACCCTAGAAAAAAGTAGACCCTAGAAAAAAGCAGAACCTAGAAAAAGTAGACCCTAGAAAAAAGTAGACCCTAGAAAAAAGTAGACTCTAGAAAAAAGTAAACTTTAGAAAAAGTAGACCCTAGAAAAAAGTAGACCCTAGAAAAAATTTAGACCTAGAAAAAAGTAGACCCTAGAAAAAAGTAGACCCTAGAAAAAAGTAGACCCTAGAAAAAAGTAGACCCTAGAAAAAAGTAGACCCTAGAAAAAAGCAGACCCTAGAAAAAGTAGACCCTAGAAAAAAGTAGACCCTAGAAAAAAATTAGACCCTAGAAAAAAAAGTAGACCCTAGAAAAAAGTAGACCCTAGAAAAAAGTAGACCCTAGAAAAAAGTAGACCCTAGAAAAAGTAGACCCTAGAAAAAGTAGACCCTAGAAAAAAGTAGACCCTAGAAAAAGTAGACCCTAGAAAAAAGTAGACCCTAGATAAAAGTAGACCCTAGAAAAAGTAGACCCTAGAAAAAAGTAGGCCCTAGAAAAAAGTAGACCCTAGAAAAAAGTAGACCCTAGAAAAAAGTAGACCCTAGAAAAAGTAGACCCTAGAAAAGTCGACTCAGTATAAAATATATTCATATCAGTATAAAAACATATTGTCAGACCAGTGCACTTCATTTATTAATATTCGCACTGGAGAAAAGTATATCGTTAAGAACATTTACAATTTTTACTTTTCAGTATCGACAAGCAGTATTCAGGGAATCTCTCCCTAGGTTAATCAACTTATTGATAAGGTAAATTTTAATAACCGCAGATTTGAAGATATCTGACGTTTCACTTTCAGAAGTGCTAGCGCTCGAAATGTCAGTAAACTCACCACGGCCGGCGATTAATTTAGATAATTAAATGGGCAATCAATCATTAATGCTTGCCCCTTTCTATCTTCAGAACTGTTTGCTCATGGATGCTCATGGATGCTTTATATAATTAATATAATTTTATTCAAATACATGATTGTGATGTTATTACCATTTCCGAGTTGCCTTTTGCCTCTGTTTCAAAACGAGTCCCGGTGCACAACCTTTAATATGGAAATAAGTTTGATTTGCAAGACAGTGAACACGGAAGGTTGTGCAGCAGGACTCGTTTTGAAACAAAGGCAAAAAACAACTCGGAAATGACCTAGGTTGTTTAGAGAGGGAAATTGTATTGTTATACTGTATTCGATAATTGTTCGGTAAATCTTTTGTACACAAAGCTCTCACTGATTAATTAATAATTCATCTAGTGATAAGAAAGGACATCATAGCCGTGACGAATGTTTAAGGCGGGACTTAACCTAAATGCCATTTTTCCGCGACTTAACATGGGTTAAATGGAAATATCTCGTTCACGTTTCAAGCAATCCAAAAACTCTATGCTCATCCCATGAATCTATGTTATGGAGTGTTTTGTAAATTTTTTGGGTGATTTTTGGGTATATTTGGTAGGAAATAGTTTTTTCTCAAAGGAGTTGTAAAATTTAGGAAAATGAGAAATATTGAAGATTTGATGTAGTTTTAAAATTAGAATTTGAAGTTAAAAATTAGTAGATTGACATTGACAGACAGTTGATAACCACGCAAGAGCACCCGCGTGGGTATCAACTGTCAAAAATTATTTTCTTTCTTCTATTCCTTCTTTAAACCCTTAAAAGGTGAAGTCCCCCCTTAATTAGCATAGACTTTTACGATTTGATTTCTCCGTTTACTCATTAGTTTTTTGTATCTATCGAGAAGATATATATCAAACAGTACACTTGAAACAGTGTTTCAAACAGATTTCCAAACACCTCGAATTTCGTACTCCACCACAGGTAGTATTTTCAACTCTCTTCTCGGTGTGTGGAAATCGGATGAAACACTGTCTGATACATGAAGATTGTTTTAGAAGCTGTGAACATAAGTAGTTCCCAAACGATGTAAATCAAAGCTGTGTATAATGTACAGTATTTTAGAGTAGTGTAATGCAGTGTATCTTGTAATTTTAAACTTGTATTGCTATGCCCTTAATTCTGAATTTATCAATAAAATAAAAAACAACAACAACGACGACGACAACAACAGCAATAAAATCAACAACAAACAACAGCGACAGGTTTTTTAATTAAAGGCGTTGATTCAGACAGATACCAACTCCCTGCAATGATTCTCCTAAAGCTACTTTTAGTACTTCGTTGCATTACTTCAAGTACTTCATACTTTATATAGACTAAAAGACTTAATATATAGGGAACTCATCTATAAAGCGAGCAGTCCATCACAAAATCAAAATCCCATAGATCACAGCACTTTGGCACAACGACAAGGCCAGTGGCGTGTTTTAGTGTTTGTATATAGGCCTGACAAGACCGGCTTGGGCCTGGTCCTCAATTGTTTTATTTTACACTCTAAAACTCCATTTCCTGCATTCTTGAGACTCGAACAGCGTTTGTGAAGACAAGACATAAACTCTGCAGAGGAGAGCCTTGATTTACAGCTGGAAAAGGAAAATTTCCACTGCCAAAAGCTCATAAAACAGGAGGGATTTAGAGAAAATGGGTCAAAGACAACAGAAAGTGTGTTAGAAAGAAACGACTTAATAAAAGAGAAACGATTTGAATCGAATTCCGATTTGATTCCGATTTGAGTCCGATTTGACGCCGAATTGACTCCGATTTGACGCCGAATTGATGTCGATTTGGCTCCGATTTGACGCCGAATTGACTCCGATTTGACGCCGAATTGACGCCAAATTGGTGGTAGAATGAGGAGTGGACGGTCGTTTAAACATCACAGACAGAAATGCTTCGTATGTATTGTAATTGTACGATTCTCAGTAGCACTTTTCATAGCCTGTGGTCTCCTGAGATTTCCCTTTCTTCCGCGAATTCCGTGATCTCATCCTGACAGGGCGGTTGCGATTGTTGTAATCCTAACATATACGTTGATATATTGCGGTTTTTTTAATTACGTATTTTCTCTCATACATTTTAAAAAGACAGATGGGCTGAAAAATTTGTAGGCCCGAGCCTATAGGCCCGCTACGCTCCTGAAGGCGCATAAACCCTCAAGTTTAAACTCCCACAATATTAATTAACATCCCTTCCTCTTAAAAGCGCCGCGTTAAGCCGCATCCCAGGTTAAAACCCACGGTTATGGAAAATTAATCGAAAATTAAAATTTTTTCTAGCAAATCATTATTGTATTATTCAATTAAATCACGTTCCACAGGATAATTTCACCCATTTCATCATACAGGACTAGGATAACATAAACTAATCAAATGAAGCTAGCAGACATTTCTGTTTGTCATTCTTGATTCCGGATTCTGTGTTAAATTAGTTTCAAACTAAAAAGGAACCCTCAAAATAACAATACTAAGATTAAAAAACAACCAAAGAGGTAATGTAAACCAAAACGGAGCAAGGATGGTTAATATTTAGGAAGATGGAGACGGATTACGAATGACGATTTTGAAACTCAGTGACATGTAGCGCGCATTTCACTTCCTAGAACCTCGCAACCACTTTCTTGATACGTTAGGTTTACTGCTCTTCCACAAAGGGACTAAAAACGCCCTGTCAAACAAGACCAATAGAATACTGTGCAATTTTCTACTCACAAACATGGCACTCCAGTTTAGAGTGGGCTGAAGCAACAGGGGCACCTGCAACGAGGAAATTTAAGCAAAAGACTTGGAGTGTCTTTTGAATATTACCCGTATTTACGAACAGCTGTTACCTTTCCGAAAATACTAGCTGGCCTTTTTCTCGTACCCAAAACGACATTCCTCATCATCACCCCGAAAATAACAGGCATTAATTTTCCCTTAATTATGTTCTCTTGTTTTCCCATATTACGAATTCAAAGTTCGAGGTGCTGATATTACGAAAGAAAACTCCAGTTTTTCATCACAATCTGAGAAGATTATCGACCTTCCGAAGCAAATCTTTCAGGATTTAGAGTGCAGTCGTTTGCACATCAGTGTCTTTCACCTGTTACGGAGTGGCGTCGTGTAACTGACCTTAATCTGACAGTACCAGGCAATCTTGCTCGTAGCATTTTAAAATGAAGAACAGGATTCACCACGTAATTAAAATTCGAGATTATTACTGCAAACAACTTCACTGTTTGAACCACGGTTCCACGGAATCCACCAATTCTAGTGACAGTATTAAAAATTATGATTGGAAACCACGAAATAAGGAAAACAACGCAAATCTTATAAGTTAATTTGGTAATGTAGTTCTCGCGGCGTCGCTGCAACGAGCCTAGACGAGCTGGGACGAGCGAAGCGTTTTAACAACGCGGAAGATTGTGGCAACGATAATTATTACTGTAGCTACGTTAGGCAATGCGCCTAAAAACATCGTGTACACAAAAACAACATGGCTGCCAGATGAATTATGAGTTATGATACGGATCGAGTCGAGAGCAGACGGAACTTTCGCTGCTCAACATTATTCCATGGAGAGAAGCTAAAACTAATACAACGATCCAAATGACAAAAAGCACTTTCTTGACGTTAAATGGTGTCAAACGACGCTTTAAAGGACGAACAACGCAGTCATAACGATCAATCGCCATCAGAGACAAGGTTAGAGCATTAAGCACAGTAAACCCCATCGCGGAAGAAAATCCAGTTTTACAAACCGTCTCGAATGATACTTGGGTAACAGGAAAATAATTCCTAATTGTCACTGCCAAGTGTGCTGGTAGTTTTATCAGTGAAGATAAGAGTCCAGTTAAAGATAGACTTGCGAGTAAGAAATGAGGAACTTTGCGGAGGCCATGTTGTCTTCGTAGCAGGATACAGACTCGCGCGTTGCCAACAGTTCCCGCCAAAATACCGATTGTCAAGAGTGCGACAACACTGATTACAACTTCCCGTGAAGGGGTTGCTGAAGAGTAGCTATCTGTAGCTGAGCGACTCATTGAATATAAAATACTCTCTGCAGCCAAAATTTGTTCTCATGCGCCTCTTCTTGAAGGAATTTGATTGAAATATAAATATTATCGTCTCCTCGGCTTTTCTCGCTTGCATGTGATCCTCTCCGTTTTGAATATCTCCCTGAATTACTTGTCTTGTGCTCTCTGGAATAGAGTGAACTCCTATCCTGTTTTTCGCTTTGAATTATTTTGGTTTTACTTTCTAGGAAATCAAATCACGGAGTCTTTATAATCGCATTCAGCAAAACAAAAAAGCCCGATCATATTATCGAAGTCACGTTTTGCAAAACGTTTGCATCCGCTTGTCAAAACTGTGATATGAATTATGAATGATTGCTAAATTAATGCTTACATTAATGAACAGTCTTGCCTAAAAGCATCTTATTTGAACTGAGATAGTCAAAACTTTTATGTCAGCTACAATGACCTACAATGGACTGACTTTAATTTGCTATAATTAAAGCAGTTTAATTAATTAATTATTGTTCTGGGTCTTTTTAACTGCTTCAGTGTATAGTTTAATAACAACATTGCGAGCACGATTTGGACAGAATTCATGTATATAAATCATGAATGTTATATTCACCGTAATTGTCAAGCGATAAATTAAAGCCCTGCAATTAAATAAATCCTCCGGGAAGCAAAAGAGTCAATTGAAATAAGTTTTGCCGAAAGAGCGGAACTTGTGCCCCATGAAATCCGACATTACGAGATAATACCGCTTCATTAATTTCCTATGTTGGCTATTTTGAGGTAAAGTTCATTGGCCACCGAGGTAAAAGCTTCAAATAACATAGATGTACTGTAGCCTAAACATGAGCCGGGCTCCTGGGGTGCCGATTTAGCTGTCACGGAAAAATAGACCTGTATGATAAATTCTTACCTTTTTAATTCCTCGCAAAGCGAGGCCAAAGCGAGGCCAAAGCGAGGCCTTGTGTAGCGAGGTTTATAATTTTGTCCCCGTATTTATTTATTTAATTATTTATTTGCGAGTTGGGGGATGGAATGACGTCACACGGCGCGCTGCTGCCCAATGGTGTAAGGCGCTAACTTTTAAATCTGATCTTCGGGACTGAGGGCGAGGGGTCGACTCCTGGCAGGTCCTTTTTTTTAGTTTCGAATCTGGGCCGTTCTTTATTTCTTTTTCTTTTCTTTGCTTAATACTGTGTAGACGTAATGTAGAAAAAGGAACGGCTACTCAATAATTTAATACTCCAAGTTTGTTCATGGATCGAATTTATATGGGAAGTGACTTTGTTGGACGTTAAGAGGCGGGGAATTTGGGACAAAAAAAGCCGGCTTTATTAAATCCGCTAACAACAACAGGAACAGGAACGACGACTCAAGAATTTTCAAAGTACGATCAACATATAGCTCAGTTTTCATTGTAGACGTGAAGACTTGCCACCGCGACCACCAAGTGACAACCGCGACCACCAAACCACCACCGTAACCACCAAGTTACCATCACGACCACCACGACCACCAAATGACCATCGCGACAACCAAATGACCACCGTGATCACCAACTGACCACCGGGAGCCCCAAGTGACCACCACGACCACCGCAACCACCAAATGACCATTGCGACCACCAAGTGACCACCATGTGACCACAGCGACCAGCAAATGACCACAGCGACTACCAAATGACTACCGTGACTACCAAATGACCACCAAGTGACTATCGTGACCATGAAATGACCACCGCGACCACCAAGTGACCACTGCGACCACCATGTGACCACTGCGACCACCATATGACCACCAAGTGACCACCGCGACCACCAAGTGACCACTGCGATCACCATATGACCACCAAGTGACCACCGCGACCACCAAATTACCAGCGCAACTACCAAATGACCACCACGACCACCAAGTGACCACCGCAACCACCAAATCACCACCGCGACCACCAAGTGACCACCGTGAGCACCATGTGAACACAGCGACCAGTAAATGACCACCGCTACTACCAAATTACTACCGTGACCACGAAGTGACCACCGCAACCACCAAGTGACCACCGCGACTACCAAGTGACCACCGCGACCACCAAGTGACCACCACGACCACCAATGACCATCGCGACTACCAAATAACCACAGCGACCACCAACTAATCACCGCGACCACCATGTGACCACCGCGACCACCAAATGACCACCTAGTGACCACCGCGACCAGCAAATGACCACAGCGACCACCAACTAACCACCGCGCCCACCATGTGACCACCGCGACCACCAAATGACCACCGCGACAACCAAATGACCACCTAGTGACCACCGCGATCACCAAATGACCACCCCGACGACCATGTTACCATGTGACCACAGCAACCACCAAATGACTATCACGACCACTAAATGACCACCGTGACCATAAAGTGACCACCGCGACCACCAAATGACCACCAAGTGACCACAAAATGACCACTCAGAGCACGCGTAGTATTTTGTTTATTTCATAAATGTAAGTATACATACGTAGTAATTAAAAATATGTTTGCAATGTTACAACTTTATATCAGCACTTTGCCTCCAAAGTAATACTGAGAACCTGTCACTTGTGCTTTAAAAAACAATCTGACAAACCAGTTAGTAATGACCAGTCTAGTTAACCCTTTCACTCCCAAGATTGCTAAGTTCAAATCTGAGTTAAAAACGTGAATTTCATTTTGCAAAATTGTCAAAATAAACAGCACTACTTGCTCAATAAATGAATGGTTACACGCTAGGGTTTCATCCACAGACTTGAAAGGTACAACCACATTTATTGACTCAAGGTTTGACTTTGGGAGTGAAAGGGTTAATAAATATTTCATAGTCCAGGCCAAAAGTACAACTTTTTTCTTAAGGTTGTTGTGGGCTCTGACACTTGCTTAGTGTTTATTAAACCCATTTCGCTGATCCTCTCATTTACCATAGTGAGCATACTAAGAAGATCTTCATAGGCTGCAAATTCCAAAAAAACCTCTACAATGCACTGGACAAAACGACTGCCAGAATGTTCATTTCTATATGATGCATGGCCGCTAACAGTTGAATTGGCTATGAGAAAATCTGCATGGTCTGGAATAGTTTTATAACTAGTACTATCAAAATTCCAGTATTTGTCACTATTCGCTTCGTCAGCAGTCAATTCGGCATCATCATTAATAATTGCTGCTTTAGGCTCGTCGAGGTTATATGTTGAACCAACTTCTACAGGTGTCTCGATTTGACTGTATCTGCAAGACTGGATGAAAATGAGTTTTGGTTTGCCTTTCAAAGTCGGACATCGTTCATTACTGAACAAATCTCGCACAGTGCTAATGGTGACAGTTTCTCCATCAGCCCCGTATAACGTTCCATCCCGGCCATAACTCATAAGAAATAAAACAAGGCAGTTGTAGGAACTGTGATCCTCACGAGAGATATCATCCAAGATTTTCAGCATCTGTTGTCTTCCTAAATTTCTTTCAATTTTCACGTCAAACCACAGTGCTTGAAACAACCATTCAAGTGCTTCGACATCTTTCTCTGAGCCGTGGCGTACATCGAAGTTTTCTTGTTCGCTAGAAGGGCAACTAAAAAACTCATTGTTTATGATCAATGCGATTCCTCGTGGTCTTGACGTCATTGGGTACACAAACTCTGATTTGGGGTGAGTGTGAGCGGGTAGTTTACTCCAATCTATTGGCGTACCAAAACGGCGGGATATAATTTGATGCTCATGTTCAACTGGGCTACGAGCTGTAAAAGAAATACAAAAAACATTTTCTTTAAAGGTGCAATTAATAACATAATTAATATTAGATCATATAATTTAAAGCAATTTTGCTAACAAGGACAATTATGTGCTTGATAAAATAAGTTTATACAAAATATAAATATAATAGACTAGTTCAGAAGCATGTTTTTTAGTTGCCTACTTTGGATATTTTACTTGAGTATAAATTTTGTTACTTCATCGTAAAATTTTCAGTAACCACTGTTACTTCACATCCTGCCCACCTTTAATTCACGAATGAATAAAATATATTAAACTTGACGATAAGAAGCTGATAAATCAACGGCTACCCATAATAATTATCTAGTCGGCAAAATTGCTAGCAGTACATCGTTTTTATGCACGTACAAGGGCTTCCAAAACAGTCAGTTGCGTTGCTTTAGACTTGAGACACGCGTCCCTCGTTCACGAAATGCGCATCTGAAAATGTTTTGCTTTCCGCTTATTTTTCTTTCAAAATGTCGAACATCAATTATGTCGTGTGTCACATTCCTGACACATGGCCAAGTTATCAAAACGGATTCTCCCGAAGATCGATCTGGGAGATGCAGGTACCTAAAAGGTGCTCACCAGTCATGAATGCCATCTTCTGAGCAGCCTGGGTAATAGATGAAAGTGGTAATTCTTCATTTCTTTGTGCTGAGCTCTGACAATCTAAAGAAGCCTCTGTCAAACAAATACGATAACATGCATGTCAGTTTGCATACTCGACATATTGCTTGTTTATTTTAGACACCAAAGAAAAATAATGAGCATATGTTACACAAGTGACCAATTTTTTGTACGAAATTTGGCTTAGAAAGTCCAAACTAAACTTTTGTTGGCTGGTAAGAAATCCTTTAAAATTAGTAGCTTTTTATTATCCAACTGATCAAGGCTTCTCTACTAGCAAAATCCAAATACCGTACGAATACCGAAGTAGTGTCCCCCGACATGTTCGGCAATCTAGCAATTCTCCAAAGTAACGAAAAAGGGGTCGCTACTTTTCGGAGGTCCTCTGAAAAAGGTGAAAACCACGCTTACTTGTTAGTAAACATGTTACTACAGGACTTTCATTTAAACTGACGAAATAAACATAATTTTTTGCCACCCAAATTCATATCGTGAACCATGCTGATCATCTGATCATCACTTTCAACATTTTCCTTTAATCGAATCCTTAGCAGTCACCTTGTCTGGGGTGAAGGCTAACGTAGTGTTTCTCGTGAATGTGTCCCAACACAAGTGGATTGCTGTTGGCAACAAGACGATCTGGACTTATGATTACGTCACGGTCAAGACTGCTGATAACACGAATGCAAGTCTTATAGTAGTTTGCTGCAGCATGGAGAATCAAATGATCGCCCCACGAACCATCTTGTTCCATGATTCTTAAGTACTCAGCCCAAGATGGATATCCATGGACAAAGTTGAACAGATCTGTTCCATCGGGCTTTGAGAAGAGAAAAGTTACTCGAAGTTAATTGAATGCACTAGAACTAGCTGACAGTCAAATATATGTTTGTCACGCTGTAGTTTAACATAATGTAAGGGAATAACCACTCAGTTCATGTAGTGGCGAGACTTCTTCTCTCGAACATTTGGGTGGGGAATGTACGGCGCGCTTCTCGTTGAAACCCTTGCCCTATGTAAGACCAAAATATGTGATTTCCCCTACCCTATTTCAGACCTGACCCAAAATTGATACCCTTTTGGAGACTTCTAAAATTAGTGTAAATGTCTAATCCATGACCCGTCAGCTAGCCAGGAATGGTTTCTGTTTGTTGTCTAAAAATTTGAGAAGAACTTCAAATTTCCCGATGTTGATGGGAAAAATAGTTTTGTCTACAAAATCATACTAAATTCCAGATCAGAGTGCACAAAACATACCCTATTTCAGACCAAACCATACCCTTTGGCGCCGTCCCCTCCGGGATTGAAATTCTATCAGTTTTTCTCCTGACCATTGACTTACCAGTTTAGGAAATTCCCTGAGGAACTGGACTAAGTTTTTCCTCAGTTCTCTGTGTGAAATTGTGGTTCCTTTCACGGTTCGCAGTTGCTCTGACAATGCGTAGAACAAACAGTTTCCCGATGCTGGATTGTCACAAATGACAAATCCCTTGTCTGAAGCAATCTTTCGCAGATCCAGTGATTGGTTAGTTTTCTTGCTGAACTTGTCTCTATCACATTGAATTTGCTGCAGATTGTCAATAATGCTCATAGCTGGCAGCAAACGAAACAAAACATTGTATGTTACTGCAGCCCTTTACTTTTATGTCCTACAGTTATAACGATCTTCTATATACTAGCCTTAGAGCTGAATGGGCCACCCTGTTTAAATAAACTTTATTACTTACTTACTGATTTTTTTATTGCTTTTTTCTATTTCTTACAGTAATGAATTGGAAATTGTCCGAAATTTCAAAGGTTTTGAATGACTACTTGTACAGGTAGGACATTTTATCAAATATGATTTGAATCAGTGCAAATCTCCTGGAATTATCATCTGCTTTAGCATAATCCATGTTGGACCAATGGCTGCCTATTGATAAACCCGCAATCTGATTGGCTACACAGGCAACTACTATCGATCGATAAACGGCTCTCGGTCTTTCAATCACAAATTAATTTCGTTATTTGATAGGGAAATATCGTAAGTTTTGTAATATTTATGTATATACAAAGCTGGTAATGATAGCGCTCAAATCTGAAGGTACCTTCGTGGTGTTCGCCAGTTACAAAATCCATCTTCTGAGTAGCATGGGTAGTAGATGAAAGTATCAAACCACCCTTCGTCTTTGTCGAACTCTGACAATCTACAGAAGCATCTGTAAAAGGAATACGACAACGTACTATTTGTGTGTGTTCGACAATGGTTGTTTATTTTTCATACCAAAGTATCCATAAAACCAATCAATGTCTGCATTAACTACTGTCAGGTGTTTAATGTTAAGTCGGTTTTCAGGAAAAAACTAAACAAAGATAAAAATTGAAATGTTTGGGTACTAGATAACTTTATTAATAAGCACAAAACAGAAATTCGTTAAGCAAGTACTACGCTAAATATTGGTCAACTTTTACATAATATGCACATACAAAGTTGAATGTTCATAATGAACTGGAAAGTTTGCAAAGTTTCAAATACGATTTGATTGTCTATAATCCTCAGCTGATTTTTCATTTACTATGAAACGTATATATTGTTTAAAGAACCTACATGCACTTTAAACTAAGCAGGAGAATAGAGCGGTTTTCAATTGAGTGTAGCTAAACCAAATCAAAGGCAAACGCATATTACTTTCAACATTCAATTGAAAAGTCTCTATCAGAGCATATAAAAAAACAACGTTTCTACCAAATATCAAAATTCATACCGTGAACCATGCTGATCATCTTGGCAACAAGACCTATACTTTGTTTTGTCCAGCTGTATTTCTTCTCGTAGGATGTACGCAATAATTCAGCCTCCTGGAGTCGCGTCTGTCTGTCTTTGTTCCAGATTTCCTTGATCTCTTTGGCCCATACCTTGGAATCTTCTGATTCTATCACACATGATGAACCAAACGGTACTTGAATTAGGGCTTCTCCAAATCCTGAGTTCTTAGTAACAAGCACAGGGAGACCAGCAGATAAGGCTTCCAGACCTGTCAAGCCAAACCCTTCTGTCCTGGAAGGCATGAGTACAAGATCCACTTGGCAGAACAAGCGTTTCAAGCACTCTCGGCTCTGCAGGAAGCTTCTGACAGTCAGCCGGTTAGCAGGAATACCACAATCAAGAAAACGCTTCGCTATCTCCTCGTGCTTTCCTTCAGGTGCACCAACAAAAACAAGATGAGCGTCATTTAACTCAGCGACAGCTTTTCCTGCAATATCGAAACCTTTTAATTGAAAATCTTCAGCATCTCCACGGCCAAACACCAAAACTCCGCAACGTTTCCTGTCTTCAGCAACATGTTCGACATTCAGAAATTCATTAAATATTCCAGGAGTAATGTCAAGAATACTTTGATCTTTTTTACACGAGCGAAGATATATGCGAAAGGCCTCACTCAACTTAGGCCCGACTCCTACAACAAAGTCAGCCATTTCGCAAAGTTCTACTTCTATGTTGTGCTTTTTCTCGCCCGTTGAAATTGGATTTTGGTATGACTTAAACATTCCTAGTTCCTCCGGGTCTGTGTGGGCAACTTGAATCCACCTACATTTACGAGACTCCCTTATAACTTGTGCTTGATGACCAAGCTTCATTCCATGGCCAACTATTACATCAATTTGTAAATCATCTGGGGGAAAGCTAAGCCATTCAAGTTCCTCATAACCAGGCCGCCTTGTTGCTTTGGCAATGTCAATGTTGTGACTAAGGGCAGCTCTCTTGTCCTCTTCACTGCATTGTGGTACAAAGAAAGTGATTTGCACCTCAGGACATTTTGCCAACTGTATGGCTAATTCCCTGTTTATGGTGGACAGTCCGCCTTTACTCGACCCCCATTCCGATGCTAGAATTGTAACTTTTAATTTGCTAGTGCATGATGGATATGGCTGGCCATGTTCTTGGTCTTCTTGGGATTTCGATGAAGAGAAAGCAGTCATGGCATGCAGAGAAGGCTAGCCAAACTCCTATGAGACACAAAACGTCAGAAAATCTCATCCTGGAGCCCGGGGGTACTCCCTATAATGGACTATACGGGGAGGCTCCGCCCGAAAGGGGTCCTTTTTTAGGCTCGAGGTATGTGAAAGGGTAGGGATTTCACGAGTTGAAGTATATGAAAGGGTAGGGATTTCACGAGTTGAAGTATATGAAAGGGTAGGGATTTCACGAGTAAATGATATTATTGTTTGGTTAACATCTGGTAATGCTTGATGATTTCTGGTGATATATATTGTTCATTAAGTTCATTACAAGGGTATAGAAAAGGGATGCAGTGCTTCTACTGTAGGTATGTGAAAGGGGTACCATTTTCATAATTTCTATGGAAGGTATATGAAAGGGGTACCATTTTCTATGGAAGGTATATGAAAGGGGTACCTTTTCTGTGAAAAATGGTATATGAAAGGGTAAGGGGTTGGACCTCTGGGCGGAGCCTCCCCGTATAAAACTTTTGAGTACCCCCCCCCCCCCCCCCCCGGGTCCTGGAGGAACTCAGTGTCGAACTATCAGTATAATTATTTACCAAATGGAATTTTCCTTCCCTTAAAATGCAGTTATTGTAAGATGTCGTTCAGCGGCTAACTAATGACAAGTTCCGAGAGCATCGGGCTAGCCATAAAGACACCGCGTCAAATGGCGAAACAATTTTGAAGTTTCATTTATAGTTGCCTGGACCACGATAACCATACATAGAGACCAGGGAAAGTTAATTCCGTGACGTGGTAAAGGGTATTTATTTGATTTATTCCTCGTGAAGCCCCTTCCACACGACCAAGTTTTCCTTGACAAATTTTATTTGCTCGTGTGGACGATAAACAATTTTTCTTTGACAATTTTGCTTTGTAACAACAATAATATTGTACAGCGGATTATTATCTTTAATAGGAGCCAGGTCGCGAGCAACAAGATAAGGCCGCTGGTCACCAGGGATTCCTTGTCATATCAGTTTTACTTGTTTCACGTCCACACGAACAAGTTTCGCAATTTGGCAATTTTTCCTTGAGAAGTGTTGAACAAGGAGACTTATCAAGGAAAACATTGCCAAATTTCCCTTTCCACACGAGCAAGGAAAAATTGTCAAGTGAAAATTTGTCAAGGAAAACTTGCTCGTGTGGAAGGGGCTTGATTCGTTGAATACATATGAGCCGCGATTGACCATAACTATAAACCATGAAACGAGAATCATGTGTTTAGGTTGTACTGTTTTTTTTTAAAACCGTTTTATTTTCCGTGAAACATTATCTGGCCTCTCCCCCGCCACGCTCAGTTCTGTCGACAGAGTGAAACTGGCGGTGTTTTTCGGTACTTTTGGCTATGGCCAGCGTGCGTGAAGCTCGATAAATTACATAAAAGAGGTCGATTGGGCCTCCTGTGGGTTTGCTATAATGTCGGCACAGCATGGGACTCAAAGAAACATTCATCAAAGATAAAAATATAATGTGCCAGAAAAAAGAAATGCAAATTATTGTTCAGAAGGATTGAAACATGCACTTTGAATAATCAGACATCATGGAATTCATGCTTGAGTACATTTGTCGCACATAAATTCTTTTCCACGGGCAAAAGTAAATAAGAAGAAAAACAACAGGAAATTGCCTGAGCACAGTCTTCATCAGATATTTTTTTCTGAATATTTTCGTTTCTGATTCCAAACGATTACATTACAGTAGAGAGTAAAAACGTGAGTAGTGGAATTATTTCTCAACTGTACATGTTCTGTTTGATGTCTGATCTTCTACACCGTTTATAAATTCGACGCCAAAAGCCGAAGTGTGATAGTTTATACACAGTTCAAACAGGATATTATTTTATACTATGATAAAATTGCAATTATATTTACACGACTCCAAGCTTTTCACCGCACATCCATTTTTTTGGTATTTTATTATTAAGGGTTTAGAAATCAAGTTAAGATGTCATCGTGTGCTGCAGAAGTATGAAGTTTAGCACAAGTGTCCACCTTTACTATGCTTGGAGTATATGTAGTAATTCCGAGATTCCATTTACATTCGAATTTACATGTTATACGCGCATATCGACTCGTATCAGAAAACGTTATTGCACCGACGAAATCATGCATGCCAATGAAGAATGAAACTAAATATAAACTGAACTGAACTTTACTTTTCTGGTCAAAGATTTTGATAACATTATGTTGACCAGTACGAAGACTAATAACGGACGTGAAGCCACGAAATGGCGATTTGTTTCGTCTCTCTACGTTTGACCGACCCGACATGATTGTTGAACGTAGAACATGCTTGATCCCTTCATCACAAGCTGTCAATGACTTTACCAATTATACTCGACTAAGGAATGTAAGCTTTACAACTGAGATTTTGGAAATCAGTTCTTGAAATAATTTAAACCCGCTAATGTAGAGATTACAACGGCTTTCTTCGCTTCTTTCGCTTCCGCAAGTTCTGTGTTGATATAGTAATGGCGGCAAACAAAACAGTTGCATGTGATATCACGGGAATAATTTTGGCTCCATCATTGCACTTAGAAGAACATTAGGTTGGAAAAAGGCAAAGAGGGAATGGCTTGCGATCAACTTGCGGCGACTTACGTTGGGTGTTCAAACGGTGACAAACTTGAATACTATTTGAGTTTACTTACGGTGTGCAAATTTGATCTCGATCAATGCAAGTTCAACGAACTTGCGCGGAAGTGCCCAAACGAAGTCGTATAAAGTCGTTGTGACTCCGTTTGGCTTAATTCTATACAAAAAACCTCAATACACATATTAAAGTTAATCCTTCACGTATTAAAAAAAATAGAAAAACAAACCTGTATTCACGGAAGTCTAAAGAACAGCACAGAGATACACAATTTGTCGAATTTGAGAGGGTACATCAGACAAGCTCGTCCCCAGGGTCCTTCTGATAAATGGCCTACACAGGGATGGATCCACGGGGAGCTGGCGCCTTTTAACAAAAGGTCCGCGAAGCGTACATAATGACTACTGCGTATCAGTTTGTACAGTAGAACCTCCCTGTGCGACCAGCTCTCGCAACTGGCGACCACCACTCTAAAATACCAAAACTTTTACCAGTCAAATGGCTATATTCGAATTTTTGTTTTCCTTTTCCTTTTTCTTTTTTCTGGATTCGAATTATCCCTGGCCCTTGTTTTTGCCTTTCCTTTTTTTTTGTTGGGTTTAAAATAACATTGACATTGACATATTTTTTTCAAAATATAAAAATCGATCGAGGACACGTCGTCTCACACCTTCAGACTACCACGACTTGCGTCTAAAAATATAATTCGCCGATATTCTGAATGACCAGATGCGAATTTGCCACTCGCGGTTAAATGCAAACGAAGAGAACATTTTTATACCCACAAGGCAAAAAATATAAACACCAATTTCGACATAAGCTTATTACATGTGTTTATGATCGAATTTACAAGGGGAACTGCGTACCTTCAACAAAAGTTTTTTCGAGACGTACATTTGCCGATATTCTGAGTGACAAGATGCGAATTTGCCACTCGCGGTTAAATACAAACGAAGAGAACATTTCCTTTACCCTCCTCCCTCCCCCCCTCCACACACACGAAAAAAAAGGCACTTCCTCGAGCTTCGCGAGGACCTGCGAGTCACGTATTACTAGTCTTGATATATCTGAGTTGTCTTATTCTGGTATACATGTACAGCTAACATCGGATATCGGATAATGTAAGAACACATTTTATGGTCATTTCAGAGTTGTACGGTCTTTCATTACCCAATTTGCGTACGTAGTGATATCGTATCATCTAAAGTAGTCGCTTACCGGAGGTTACTATAATACGTGAATACAGTCAAACCTGTATATAGAAAGTGGCCGCTTAATACACGTGGCCGCTTAATACAGGTTTAATACAAGTAGCAAATACAACTCAGGACTTTGAAAACTGGCCGCTTAATAGAGGTGGCCGCTTAATACAGGGCCGTTATATACAGGTTCGACTCTATTAGAAAATTTCAACCTGAAAACTGAGTGGTCGCGGTCGTTTACGAGAGGTGGTCTGGGGTCGAGAATGGACGGGGTGAAGAGCTCTGGCTAGGTGGACTTTGTTCGAGTTCTCCTTAGAAAAAACTGGTAAAGATGATAATTTCCGCTTGAAAATGAATACATTTATCCTGTAGAGACCGGATCTTTTCTTCCTATAGTCTTTTAACGTTCACACGCTTTTGATGTTTAGTTGTTCCATTGTACGATTTTCATCGTAATTGAAATTAATTTACAAAGTTAGTAGTTACCATCCGTCTTGTTCAGCAAAAATAACGAAATTCAAAGTATTAGAACTTCCCTGAAGCACGTACGATTTTGTCGCTTCACGGCATCATAATACAGTCAAACCCCTATTAAGCGGCCACCCTCAGGGAAATGGCAAGTGGCTGCTTAATAGGGGTTGGCCGCTTAATAGGGGTTTTATTGACAGTATTATACTGATATTGGGACTTTGATAACTGAACGCTTCATAGGGGTTGGCCACTTAATAGGAGTTCGACTGTATACCAAACACGAGAGAGCGTGTTTCATCCGATTTCCACACACCGAGAAGAGAGTTGAACGAGTATTTTTGACCAAATTCGTGCTGTGTGGAAATCGGATGAAACACACTCTCGGGTGTTGGATACTGGTCTTCTCAAGGGAAACAAAACCTAAGTAGTAGACGGAGAAATAAAATCGTAAAAATATATCCTAATTAAGATCAGATATCCAAACCATCGTCATTGTTATCAATTTCCTTTGTTTTAACTTGATGAATTATTAATGAGTTTGAGATCGGAAGTAGTACATGTCTTCGAACTTTTCTCATTTTCCCCTCTCATATATATTGATCCTTCCTCTTTATCTTGATGCCCAGTCTTGTACATCTCGGTAATTCCCAGCGGATAGACTTTAGCTCTAGATGAAGACGGCAACTGTTTTCCGGACACCATTTCCAGTGTACGTTTCTTAGGCACTTCTTCATTTCTTTCTTCCGTTTTCTTTTCTTTTCTCTCAAATTGATTCTGCACTTGAATTTTCAACGCTCGAGCTGGGAGGCGTGGCTCTTTGGCTATTTCATATTCGCTTCTCTCTTCGTCTTCTTGGTGAACGCAGGGATGAGCCTCTGGGTTTTCGGTGGACAAAATCACCAGTGCATTTCTACGTTCTGGATAATTTTGCCTTCTTTGTTGTGCATCTCTTTCAACTCCCCACGTTTCTCTGCCGTCAGCTCTTGCGCCATTCACCTTCCTTGCCATCAATTCGACATTCCATCGTTTTCCATTGCCGCGGCCGTTTGGCTTCTCTTTGAAGTCGCTTGATCCAAGAGGATCTTTGAGGAACTGCTTGAAAGCGGAGCGAAATCGCTTGGTTCGCAGATAGTAGATAATCGGGTTCACAGCGCTAGAGAAGTAAAGACTGTACCAGGCGATTAATGCAAACCAGTTTACAGCCTGGTTTTCTTTTTGAAGACCCGGCACCACTGCATACACGATGGTAGGAACATAAGAGAGGAAGTAAGCAGCTATTGTAATGGCGATGGTTATGCTCGCTTTGATGTCGCTTTGTAGTCGTGCTTGGGCTTGGAGTGGAGGTAAGTTCATCTCTGCTCTCTGTAAAAAAAGAAAAGAAGTAATGAGAAAGATATTGTTTAATCAGTGAAACGAGCTACTAGGATAAAGAATTATGAGTTCTCCCAACAGGAGTCGAACCTATGACGATCCGCACACCGGTCAGACGTTCTACCGGTGAGCTTTTGTAGGCCAAATGCATATAGCTATAGGTTCAATCCACCGTACGAAAAAAGATGGCGGTTGTACATTTTACCACAATACCTTGCGAACTTAACACAGCCAATAGGCACATAAAAAGCCATATTTTTGCGAAATTCGTCCCTGTACTAACAACATTGTGTATGCTAGGTTTGAAGTTTTTAGAACTTTTCTGTGCGTTTTTATGAGCGTTTTTAGGGGTTTAGTTCGCCAAGAATTATGGGTAAATGCCATCATTTTCGGTACAGTGGATTGTGACAAACGTCCCGCGTAGTGATAGGATTAGTTGTCGATATGTGAGATCGGTATGGAAAGAATGGATGGTAAATGTAAGCTTGGTCGAAATAGATATTGTTCAGTCAATGACAAACTACAATGGATTTTGATATATTATAGTGGAGTATCCGCAGCTTGAACACAGAAAAAGTAAGAATTATTTTAGAATTAATCTTCATTGTTTTGATATTTTGCCTAAAATCCGACCGTTGCATCTATAAGAAAGTGGTAAAAATCTAATGAATTATTTACAAAATAGGGAAATGAGTACTAAACTGCAAAAGTATGTGGCGACTTAAATACCTTGTTTTTCTTCTTCTTTATTGAGCGAGTTGTCAGGAAACTCAGAACTCCACCAGAGATGATAAACAATGACATGAACGCTGCGACAAAATGTTTCCCTTGCTTGAAGATTTCCGCTCTGTACTCACTTACATTAGCATCGCCAATATTGATGTCGAGTAACGGGATTGACAACAACATCACCATCACGATACTGAAGAGCCAGATGAGAAAAACACAGACCAGGGCTTTCTTCTTCGTTTTCCAGGTAAAGTACTTGAAATCAAAAGCGATAGCCAGGTACATATTTACCATCATGGCGAGCATGGAAGCAAGGTTGAGAGCGACGAAGACTCGATTTAAGAAACTGTTCATGATTGCGAGAGTCTTACCTCTGTACCAACTGGCCTCTAAAATGGTGATTAGATGAAGCGGCAAGTTTACAGCCGAGTTTAGCAGATCCACCACAGCCAAATTGGCAATGAGAATGTTCGGGACTGTTCGTAACGATTTAAACCTAGCAATGACCGCCAGAACGAAACCATTCCCTAGCATAGAAGCTGAGGTCAGAATGGCTGTTAATACACTCATAATAATCTTGGTCAAAAGCGGTTTTGATGGATGCATTTTGAATTTTCCTTTTTTCGGCCCACTTCTAACGGTCTTACGACGGAGGCATAATTTTCACTTGCAAATGTCTGCACTAGACAAGGTTGAAATAATAAAACTGAAATACAATGCATGTGTTTGCGTGCTTGGGGTTAATCTCTTTTGTCGAATCTCGGCCATGGTGAAATCCCATTTCTATTTGATTTTCGTTAAATCGAAAATATCTTTTTATGACTAACCAAGATAGTTTAAGATACTACAACTTCAACAGGCTCGAAAATCTGAGAAACTAAATCAAAATCAGATTTATTGTTGATTGATTAACTTCCAGGGAACGTTAACTGACACATGGCAATGTATTGATAAACATAATAACAGGCGCATATTACGCTTTAATTTTAGACGGATTTACTTGTCATATTGCACCGAAAGTCACTTTCTTGTTAAAATGATGAAAGATACAATCTGACAAATCAAACGATGTTTTTTGTCGTATTTATTTCTGTTTTAAGGTGTATCACTGTTTACTTTTACCTAATTTAAAACATTTTCATTTTGTGAAAGAGCTCCACACCTGTTTGTAAATTTGGCTACTGTTATCATAATAATACTGAACAATTTATTCAAAACGCTTAAAATGGCAATGTATTATTGTAATTAGCGAAAATTTACTAACACATTTCAAAATGAAAATTAGCTATAAGAAGCGACGTTGACATTATTCTCAAGTTTAAAGAAACCGTTGCGTTATGTCTAAATATTGCCATTTTAATCGTTTTGAATAAATTGTTATAATTATTATGATAACACTGAGTAGCCAAATTTACAAACAGGTGTGGAGCTCTTTCACAAAGTGAAAATGTTTTAAATTAGGTAAAAGTAAACAGTGATACACCGTTAAAAAGCAGAAATAAATACGACAAAAAACATCGCTTGATTTGTCAGAGTGTATCTTTCATCATTTTAACAAGAAAGTGACTTTCGGTGCAATATAACAAGTAAATCCGTCTTAGTCATAAAAAAAATATTTTGGATGTAACGAAAATCAAATAGAAATGGGATTTCACCATCGCCGAGATTCGACAAAAGAGATTAACCCCAAGCACGCAAACACATGCATTGTATTTTTTTATTATTTCAAGCTTGTCCAGTGCAGACATTTGCAAGTGAAAATTATGCCTCCGACGTAAGACCGTAAGAAGTGGGCCGAAAAAAAGAAAATTCAAAATGCATCAACCAAAACCGCTTTTGACCAAGGTTATTATGAGTGTATTAACAGCCATTCTGACCTCATCTTCTATGCTAGGGAATGGTTTCGTTCTGGCGGTTATTGGTAGGTTTAAATCGTTACGAACAGTCCCGAACATTCTCATTGCCAATTTGGCTGTGGTGGATCTGCTAAACTCGGCTGTAAACTTGCCGCTTCATCTAATCACCATTTTAGAGGCCAGTTGGTACAGAGGTAAGACTCTGGCAATCATGAACAGTTTCTTAAATCGAGTCTTCGTCGCTCTCAACCTTGCTTCCATGCTCGCCATGATGGTAAATACGTACCTGGCCATCGCTTTTGATTTCAAGTACTTTACCTGGAAAACGAAGAAGAAAGCTCTGGTCTGTGTTTTTCTCATCTGGCTCTTCAGTATCGTGATGGTGATGTTGTTGTCAATCCCGTTACTTGACATCAATATTGGCGAAGCTAATGTAAGTGAGTACAGAGCGGAAATCTTCAAGCAAGGGAAACATTTTGTCGCAGCGTACTTGTCATTATTCATAATCTCTGGTGGAGTTCTGAGTTTCCTGACAACTCGCTCAATAAAGAAGAAGAAAAACACGGTATTTAACGACTTTTAATTAAGTCGCGATATGCGTTTGCAGTTTAGTACTCATTTCCCTATTTTGTAAATAATTACTTAGATTTTTACCACTTTCTTATAGACGCGACGGTTGGATTTTGTAGTCAAAATATCAAAACAATGAAGATTAATTCTAAAATAATTCTTACTTTTTTCTGTGTTCAAGCTGATACTCCACTATAATATATAGAAATCCATTGTAGTTTGTCATTGACTGAACAATATTTTTCAGTCATATTTCGACCAAGCTTACGTTTACCATCAATTCTTTCCATACATATCTCACATATCGACAACTAATCCTATCACTACGCGGGACGTTTGTCATATGCATTTGGCCTACAAAAGCTCAGTAGTAGAACGTCTGACCGGTGTGCATAGGTTCGTTTCCTCTTGGGAGAACTAATAATTCTTTATCCTAGTAGCTTGCTTCCACACTGACTAAACAATATCTTTCTCATAACTGTTTTTCTTTTTTGCAGAGAGCAGAGATGAACTTACCTCCACTCCAAGCTCAAGCTCGACTACAAAACGACATCAAAGCGAGCATAACCATCGCCATTACAATAACTGCCTACTTCCTCTCTTATGTTCCTACCATCGTGTATGCAGTGATGCCGGGTCTTCAAAAAGAAAACCAGGCTGTAAACTGGTTTGCATTAATCGCCTGGTACAGTCTTTACTTCTCTAGCGCTGTGAACCCGATTATCTACTATCTGCGATCCAATCGATTTCGCTCCGCGTTCAAGCAGTTCCTCAAAGATCCACTTGGATCAAGCGACTTCAAAGAGAAGCCAAACGGCCGCGGCAATGGGAAACGATGGAATGTCGAATTGATGGCAAGGAAGGTGAATGGCGCAAGAGGTGACGGCAGAGAAGCGTGGGAAGTTGAAAGAGATGCACAACAAAGAAGGCAAAAGTATCCAGAACGTAGAAATGCACTGGTGATTTTGTCCATCGAAAACCCAAAGACTCATCCCTGCGTTCACCAAGAAGACGAAGAGAGAAGCGAATACGAAAGAACCAAAGAGCAAAGCCGAGAAGCTCGAGCATTGAAAATTCAAATGCAGAATCAATGTGAGAGAAAAGAAAAGGAAGCGGAAGAAAGAAATGAAGAAGTGGCCAAGAATCGTACACTGGAAATGGTGTCGTCTGGAAAACAGTTGCCGTCTTCATCTAGAACTAAAAAAGTCCATCCGCTGGGAGTTACCGAGATGTACAAGACTGGGGATCAAGATAAAGAGGAAGGATCAATATCTATGAGAGGGGAAAAGGGGAAAAGTTCGAAGACATGCACTAGGTAAATGAACTTCCCTTCTCAAATTCATTAATAATTCATCAAGTTAAAACAAAGGAAAGTGATAACCATGACGATAGTTTGGATATCTGATCTTAATTATCATATATTTTGTTACGTTTTTATTTTTCCGTCTACTACTTAGGTTTTGTTTCCCTTGAGAAGATCAGTATCCAACACCCGAGAGTGTGTTTCACCCGATTTCCACACAGCTCGAATTTGGTCAAAAATACTCGTTCAACTCTCTTCTCGGTGTGTGAAAATCGAACCCCTATTAAGCGGCCAACCCCTATGAAGCGGTCAGCTATCAAAGTCTCAATATCAGTATAATACTGTCAATAAAACCCCTATTAAGCGGCCAACCCCATTAAGCAGCCACTTGCCATTTCCCCGAGGGTGGCCGTGGATTAAGCCTCTGAAGTTACTGAAAATTTAGACCCCCTATGGTCTGACAACTTCGAACAGTGTTATGAATCAAACTGTGAATGAACTAAAAGCCAGCTGCCAAAATATACAACCTGTCCCCCTGGGTGGTAGTATTTTATCACCAAGTCAGGGACAAGACAATTTGAATTTGAAGATCCACCGAATCAATAACACAATAAAAGAATTCGAGGTCATCCATGTATAAAAACATACTTGTCTTGCTCATGAAACTGATCAATTTATCTTGACTGCTGACTCAGCTCGTCAATTTACTGATCCATATTGGAATTGCCGAGAAATGTCCGAAAACTGCTCGACCAGGAAACTCGTTCCTATTACTTCTCGGCTGTCCCTCTTTTGCCTCGTTTCAATTATAGGCCGCCATTTTGAATACACACAAGGATGGAAACGAGGCCAACTGAAAACCACCGAAGATAATGATGAAAGCACCGAATATAAAATTAATGAAATACGTACCGAACATGATGTTATAAATATCGAATATAATGACAAAAATACCGCATATAATGAAGAAAAACACCGCATATAACGACAAAAGCATCGCATATAATGAAGCAAATTAAAACAAGACAGTGTTGGAGTTCCACACGTTTCTAGGCCTTCTGAAGGAGCACAGAAACAAATAGAAACATTGAAATTGAAATATTGGCCGAAATCTTTTCTTTGCTCGCATGAACAAGAACAATATTTCTACATCTGGATCGAGCAAATTTGGCCAACAAATTTTTCTTCCGTCGAAATGGCCACTTGAAAAGGTTAGCGTGTACGCCGGATTCGGATGTAAAGCGATTGGCCCAGATAAAAAAAATTCTGGACCACTTCGACCGCAATATTAAATATATATTTTTTAAAAAGTTGAGAAACTACAACTTGAAACCCTGGTTTGCTTTAATCTTTTCTTATTCACAAAACTGATTCAAAGTCTAAATTTCTTGTTTCAATAAATACATTTCAAAATGAAAATTAGTGATAAGAAACGACGTTTCGATGTCATCTTGACATCATTTTACATAACGCAACGGTTACTTTAAACGTGAGATAATGTCAACGTCGCTTCTCTTAAAGCTAATTTTCATTTTGAAATGTGTTAGTAAATTTTCGCTAATTACAATAATACATTGCCATTTTAAGCGTTTTGAATAAATTGTTATTATTATGATAACAGTAGCCAAATTTACAAACAGGTGTGGAGCTCTTTCACAAAGTGAAAATGTTTTAGGTTAGGTAAAAGTAAACAGCAATATACCTTAAAGCAGAAATAAATACGACAAAAAACATCGCTTGAATTGTCAATGTATCTTTCATCATTTTAACAAGAAAGCAGTGACTTTCGGTGCAATATGACAAGTAAATCCGTCTAAAATTAAAGCGTAATATACGCCTGTCATTATGTTTATCAATACATTGCCATGTCTTGGTGAACGTTCCCAGGAAATTAATCAATCAACAATAAATCTGATTTTGATTTAGTTTCTCAGATTTTCAAGCCTGTTGAAGTTGGAGTATCTTAAACTATCTTGTTTAGTCATAAAAAAATATTTTGGATTTAACGAAAATCAAATAGAAATGGGATTTCGCAATGGCCGAGATTCGACAAAAAAAGATTAACCCCAAGCACGCAAACACCTGCATTGCATTTTTTATTATTTCAACCTTTGAAGAAAGCTCTTGTCCAGTGCAGACATTTGCAAGTGAAAATTATGCCTCCGTCGTAAGACCGTAAGAAGTGGGCTGAAAAAAAAAAAATGAAAATGTATCCATCAAAACCGCTTTTGACCAAGATTATTATCAGTGTATTAACAACCATTCTTACCTCAGCTTGTATGCTAGGGAATGGTTTCGTTCTGGCGATCATTGCTAGGTTTAAATCGTTACGAACAGTCCCGAACATTCTCATTGCCAATTTGGCTGTGGTGGATCTGCTAAACTCGGCTGTAAACTTGCCGCTTCATCTAATATCCACATTAGAGGCCAGTTGGTACAGAGGTAAGACTCTGGGAATCATGAACAGTTTCTTAAATCGACTCTTCGGAACTCTCAACCTTGTTTCCATGCTCGCCATGATGGCAAATACGTACCTGGCCATCGCTTTTGATTTTAGGTACTTTACTTGGAAGACGAAGAAGAAAGCCCTGGTCTGCGTTTTTCTCATCTGGCTCTTTAGTATCGTGATGGTGATGTTGTTGTCAATCCCGTTACTCGACATCAATATTGGCGATGCTCCTGTAAATGAGTACAGAGCGAAGATCTTCAAGAAAATGAGACATTTTGTCGCAGCGTACTTGTCATTATTCATCATCTCTGGTGGAGTTCTGAGTTTCCTGACAACTCGCTCAATAAAGAAGAAGAAAAACACGGTATTTAAGTCGCAACATACGTTTGCAGTTTAGTACTCATTTCCCTATTTTCTAAATAATTACTCAGATTTTTACCACTTTCTTATAGACGCGACGGTCGGATTTTGTAGTCAAAATATCAAAACAATGAAGATTAATTCTAAAATAATTCTTACTTTTTTCTGTGTTCAAGCTGATACTCCACTATAATATATAGAAATCCATTGTAGTTTGTCATTGACTGAACAATATTTTTCAGTCATATTTCGACCAAGCTTACATTTACCATCAATTCTTTCCCGCATACATATCTCACATATCGACAACTAATCCTATCACTACGCGGGACGTTTGTCACAATCCACAGTACCGAAAAAGATGGCATTTACCCATAATTCCTAGGGAACGAAAACCCTAAACACGCTCATAAAAACGCACAGAAAAGTTCTAAAAACTTCAAACCTAGCATACACAACGTTGTTAGTACAGGGACGAATTTCGCAAAAATATGGCTTTCTATGTGCCTATTGGCTGTGTTAAGTTCGCAAGGTATTGTGGTAAAATGTACAACCGCCATCTTTTTCCGTACGGTGGATTGAACCTATAGCTATATGCATTTGGCCTACAAAAGCTCACCGGTAGAACGTCTGACCGGTGTGCGGATCGTCATAGGTTCGACTCCTGTTGGGAGAAGTCATAATTCTTTATCCTAGTAGCTCGTTTCACTGACTAAACAATATCTTTCTCATTACTTCTTTTCTATTATTGCAGAGAGCAGAGATGAACTTACCTCCACTCCAAGCCCAAGCTCGACTACAAAGCGACATCCAAGCGAGCATAACCATCGCCATTACAATAACTGCCTACTTCCTCTCTTATATTCCTACCATCGTGTATGCAGTGGTGCCGGGTCTTCAGAACGAAAACCAGGCTGAAAACTGGTTTGGATTCATCGCCTGGTACAGTCTTCATTTCTCAAGCGCTGTGAACCCGATTATCTACTATCTGCGAACCAAGCGATTTCGCTCCGCGTTCAAGCAGTTCCTCAAAGATCCTCTTGGATCAAGCGACTTCAAAGAGAAGCCAAACGGCCGCGGCAATGGAAAACGATGGAATGTCGAATTGATGGCAAGGAAGGTGAATGGCGCAAGAGCTGACGGCAGAGAAGCGTGGGGAGTTGAAAGAGATGCACAACAAAGAAGGCAAAAGTATTCAGAACGTACAAATTCACTGGTGATTTTGTCCATCGAAAACCCAGAGGCTCATCCGTGCGTTCATCAAGAAGACGAAGAGAGAAGCGAATACGAAAGAACCAAAGAGCAAAGCCGAGAAGCTCGAGCGTTGAAATTCAAGTGCAGAATCAATGTGAGAGAAACGAAAAGGAAGCGGAAGAAAGAAATGAAGAAGTGGCCAAGGAAAAGGTGTCGTCTGGAAAACAGTTGCCGTCTTCATCTAGAACTAAAAAGTCCATCCGCTGGGAGTTACCGAGATGTACAATACTGGGGATCAAGATAAAGAGAAAGGAAATGTAAACGCTCAATATTAATGAGAGGGGAAAATGGGAAAGTTCGAAGACATGTACTAGGTAAATGAACTTCCGTTCTCAAATTCATTAAAAATTCATCAAGTTAAAACAAAGGAAACTGATAATCATGACGATGGTTTGGATATCTGATCTCAATTAGCATGTATTTTTTTTACGATTTTATTTCTCCGTCTACTACTTAGGTTTTGTTTCCCTTGAGAAGATCAGTATCCAACATCCGAGAATGTGTTTCATCCGATTTCCAAACAGCTCGAATTTGGTCAAAAATACTCGTTCAACTCTCTTCTCGGTGTGTGGAAATCGAATGAAACACGCTTTCTCGTGTTTGGTATACAGTCGAACCCCTATTAAGCGGACAACCCTTATTAAGCAGCCACTTGCCATTTCCCCGAGGGTGGCCGCTTAATAGGGGTTTGACTGTATTATGATGCCGTGAAGCGACAAAATCGTACGTGCTTCAGGGAAGTTCTAATACTTTGAATTTCGTTATTTTTGCTGAAAAAGACGGATGGTAACTACTAATTTTGTAAAGTAATTTCAATTACGATGAAAATGGTACAATGGAACAACTAAACATCAAAAGCGTGTGAACGTTGAAAGGCTATAGGAAGAAAAGATCCGGACTCTCCAGGATAAATTTATTCATTTCCAAGCGGAAATTATCATCTTTAGCTGTTTTTTTTTTTTCTGATCAGAAGTTGAACAAAGCCCGTTCGAACACGAAGCTATCCTCATGCGATCTGAAGTCCACCACTCGGCCGCAATATTAAATACATTTTAAAAAGTTGACAAACTACAACTTGCAACCCTGGTTTGCTTTAATCTTTTCTGATTCACAAAACTGATTCAAAGTCTAAATGTCTTGTTTCAATAAATACATTTCAAAATGAAAATTAGCGATAAGAAACGACGTTTCGATGTCATCTTGACATCATTTTACATAACGCAACGGTTACTTTAAACTTGAGATAATGTCAACGTCGCTTCTCTTAAAGCTAATTTTCATTTTGAAATGTGTTTGTAAATTTTCGCTAATTACAATAATACATTGCCATTTTAAGCGTTTTAAATAAATCGTTCAGTATTATTATGATAACAGTAGCCACATTTACAAACAGGTGTGGAGCTCTTTCACAAAGTGAAAATGTTTTAGGTTAGGTAAAAGTAAACAGTGATATAGCTTAAAGCAGAAATAAATACGACAAAACACATCGCTTGATTTGTCAGAGTGTATCTATCATCATTTTAACAAGAACGTGACTTTCGATGCAATATGACAAGTAAATCCGTCTAAAATTAAAGCGTTATATGCGCCTGTTATTATGTTTATCAATACATTGCCATGTGTCAGTTTAACGTTCCCAGGAAGTTAATCAATCAACAATAAATCTGATTTTGATTTAGTTTCTCAGATTTTCGAGCCTGTTGAAGTTGAAGTATCTTAACTATCTTGGTTAGTCATAAAAAAATTATTTTGGATTTAACAAAAATCAAATAGAAATGGTATTTTACCATAGCCGAGATTCGACAGAAAAAGATTAACGCCAAGCACGCAAACACCTGCATTGTATTTTTTATTTTATTTCAACGTTTGAAGAAAGCTCTTGTCCAGTGCAGACATTTGCAAGTGAAAATTATGACTCCGTCGTAAGACCGTAAGAAGTGAGCCGAAAAAAATAATTCAAAATGTATCCATCAAAACCGCTTTTGACCAAGATTATTATGAGTGCATTAACAGCCATTCTGACCTCAGCTTCTATGCTAGGGAATGGTTTCGTTCTGGCGGTCATTGCTAGGTTTAAATCGTTACGAACAGTCCCGAACATTCTCATTGCCAATTTGGCTGTGGTGGATCTGCTTAACTCGGCAGTAAACTTGCCGCTTCATCTAATCACCATTTTAGAGGCCAGTTGGTACCGAGGCAAGACTCTGGGAATCATGAACAGTTTCTTAAATCGACTCTTCGTAGCTCTCAACCTTGTTTCCATGCTCGCCATGATGGCAAATACGTACCTGGCCATCGCTTTTGATTTCAAGTACTTTATCTGGAAGACGAAGAAGAAAGCCCTGGTCTGTGTTTTTCTCATCTGGCTCTTTCAGTATCGTGATGGTGATGTTGTTGTCAATCCCGTTACTCGACATCAATATTGGCGATGCTAATGTAAGTGAGTACAGAGCGGAAATCTTCAAGAAAGGAAAACATTTTGTCGCAGCGTTCATGTCATTGTTTATCATCTCTGGTGGATTTCTGAGTTTCCTGACAACTCGCTCAATAAAGAAGAAGAAAAACACGGTATTTAAGGGCCTCCACAAACTAGAGAGAAAGTTGTCGACAACTATTTAGTTGTCGATCATACAAACGTTGTCGATACAAAAAGCCAGTATGTGAAGCTAGTTATCGATAACTAATCCCCTTAGTTATCGATAACTAGCTTCACACATGGCTTTTTTGTTATCGACTACTTGTTATGATCGACAACTAAATAGCTGTCGACAACTATCTCTCCAGTCTGTGGAGGCCTTAGATCTTTACCACTTTCTTATAGACTCTATAAACCGTGACGGTCGGATTTTGTAGTTAAAATATCAAAACAATGAATATTAATTCTAAAATAATTCTTACTTTTTTCTGTGTTCAAGCTGATAACTGATATACAGTATTATCAACAAGCCTTACTCCACTATAATATATATCAATTCCTTGTAGTTTGGCACGGACTGAACAATATCTTTCAGTCATATTTCGACCAAGCTTACATTTACCATCAATTCTTTCCATACATATCTCACATATCGACAACTAATCCTATCACTACGCGGGACGTTTGCGGTCACAATCCACAGTACCGAAAAAAGATGGCATTTACCCATAATTCCTAGTGAACGAAAACCCTAAAACGCTCATAAAAACGCACAGAAAAGTTCTAAAAACTTCAAACCTAGCATACACAATGTTGTTAGTACAGGGACGAATTTCGCAAAAATATGGCTTTTCTACGTGCCTATTGGCTGTGTTAAGTTCGCAAGGTATTGTGGTAAAATGTACAACCGCCATCTTTTTCCGTACGGTGGGATTGAACCTATATCTATATGCATTTGGCCTACAAAAGCTCAGTGGTAGAACGTCCGACCTGTGTGCGGATGGCGTAGGTTCGACTCCTGTTGAGATCCTATCCTAAGTACATGCAGCTTGTTTCACTGACTAGACAATATCTTTCTCATACTTCTTCTCTTTTTTGCAGAGAGCAGAGATGAACTTACCTTTACTCCAAGCTCAAGCTCGACTACAAAGCGACATCCAAGCGAGCAAAACCATCGCCATTACAATAACTGCCTACTTCCTCTCTTATATTCCTACCATCGTGTATGCAGTGGTGCCGGGCTTCAGAAAGAAACCCAGTCTGGAAACTGGTTTGGATTCATCGCCTGGTACAGTCTTTACTTCTCTAGCGCTGTGAACCCGATTATCTACTATCTGCGAACCAAGCGATTTCGCTCCGCGTTCAAGCAGTTCCTCAAAGATCCTCTTGGATCAAGCGACTTCAAAGAGAAGCCAAACGGCCGCGGCAATGGAAAACGATGGAATGTCGAATTGATGGCTAGGAAGGTGAATGGCGCAAGAGGTGACGGCAGAGAAGCGTGGGAAGTTGAAAGAGATGCACAACAAAGAAGGCACACGTATTCCGAACGTAGAAATGCACTGGTGATTTTGTCCACCGAAAATACAGAGGCTCATCCGTGCGTTCACCAAGAAGACGAAGTGAGAAGCGAATACGAAAGAACCAAAGAGCAAAGCGGAGAAGCTCGAGCGTTGAAAATTCAAGTGCAGAATCAATGCGAGAGAAACGAAAAGGAAACAGAAGAAGGAAACGAAGAAGAAGTGCCTAAGAAACGTACTCTGGAAATGGTGTCGTCCGGAAAACAGTTGCTGTCTTCATCTAGACCTAAAGTCTATCCGCTGGGAGTTACCGAGATGTACAATACCAGGGGATCAAGATAAAGAGGAAGCAAATGTAAACGCTCAATATCTATGAGAGGGGAAAAGGGAAAAGTTCGAAGACATGTACTAGGTAAATGAACTTCCGTTCTCAAACTCTGATAACCATGACGATGGTTTGGATATCTGATCTTAGGATTTTTAGGATTTTATTTCTCCGTCTACTACTTAGGTTTTGTTTCCCTTGAGAAGAACAGTATCCAACACCCGAGATTGTGTTTCATCCGATTTCCAAACAGCTCGAATTTGTTTAAAAATACTCGTTCAACTCTCTTCTCGGTGTGTGGAAACGGATGAAACACGCTCTCTCGTGTTTGATAATATACAGTCGAACAACAAACATCGGTTTTATCGTGTCTTTCGCTCGCTCGAGCACGTGTTTTAACGTGACTCAGTTGGACGGTGACAACAAACATTTTTTTAATCGACTCTTTCGCTCGCTCGCTCGTTTGTGTGTGGTTTTTTATCGTGTCTTTCGCTCGATCAAAATAGACAAGCGTTTTAATGTGACTCTCAGATGGTAACAACAGGCATTTTTTTATTCTTATCAAAATAACTTGTCTGGTTACTCGCGTTGAAATGCAGGTAGTCTCACACTGTAGAAAACTCATCAGTAAACATGCATGATTTTGTACTTTAGGCGAGCGAAAATTCGAACGAGCGAAATTTCGCTGGAAGTTTAGAACGAATTGTCGTTGACTGCGAAGTGAAATTTCGCACGAAATGTTGCTAGCTCCCGCGAACTTTCGCTCGAAATTTTCGCAAAACAAAGCGAAATTTCGTTATTTTTGCTGAACAAGACGGATGGTATCTACTAATTTTGTAAATTAATTTCAATTACGATGAAAATCGTACAATGGAACAACTAAACATCAAAAGCGTGTGAACGTTAAAAGGCTATAGGAAGAAAAGATCCGGACTCTCCAGGATAAATTTATTCATTTTTCAAGCGGAAATGATCATCTTTACCAGTTTTTTTCTTATCTTTCTTTTAAGGAGAACTCGAACAAAGCCCCTTCGAACGCGAAGCTATCCGGCGCCATTTTGTTTTTGGAAAGTTGAAATACGCTCTGAAGTCCACCTAGCCAGAGCTCTTCACTCCGTCGAACATGTCAAACCAAACACGAAAATTAAATTTAATCTGGCGAATTTAAAGATATGCTAAATTGATAGCGACTGTGCTATTTAGTAACTGTCGCAAATATGAGAGGAATACATTAAGTATTGAACGAGATATTTCCTGTTGAAAAACATCAAATTTACAGATGTTTGTACGACTGGGTGGCAAGCGTTGCCACCCATGGGAGTCATACAAACGTCTGTAAATTTGACAACTTTTAAATGCTTCGTTCGAAGCAGATTTTGCATGGTTTCCTTTCAAACTTGACACTACAGTGAAACCCCGATTTAACGAACCTCGATTTAACGAAGTCCCCGATTGAAATGACGAAATAAATCAGTCATATTCCGCGTCATAAGAGGGGTACAGTTTTGGGCGGTGAACCTTGTTAACGCACAAATTTATTCAGCCCGGCCAGAATTACAATATAAAATGTATGGAAAAGAACCCCGATTTAACGAACCCCGATTTAACGAAATACCCGATATAACAACACAATCTAGAAGCCCGAATGTAAAATCTACCCCGATATAACGAATAAATGTCATCACGCCACAGAAGATGAATAATCGACTACAGTAAAATATTTTAATTATCTAAGAAAGTTGTCAGCAGTCCATTACAGTCATACATGTTGCTAAAAATAGTACTGTCGTGGCCATCTAATCGGCTTTATCTTCTTTGTCTTAATTAATTATGAACTATACCCGATTTAACGAAGTTTTTGGTCAGTTTTCAACAAATTCGTTATATCGGGGTTCTCGATTTAACGAAACCTCGATTTAACGAACCAATTTCGGCCCAGTCCCTGGCACTTCGTTAAGAGCGGTTTGCTGTAAGGACCGACTAAGGGATGCAAGATAGAAAAAAGAGTTTTCCCCAAACTTTGCCAGAATAAAGTCCTCGGTGAACTAGTTCTAAAAATATAAGTTTCGGGTCGTTTAGAATTTTATTTACTTTTTAGTGAATTTTTCGTGTTTTGCGCTTGGAAGCAGGCTAAATTCACGCTGAAATCGGGACTTTTGCGAAAGCTCCTCTTTAAATATTGAAAGCCTTTTCGAAAAGGTTAACCCAGGGAGTCAAAATCTGTTATTTCCACTGGTTATTAGCGGTGTAAAATTTAAATTAAACGTAAACCTGAATTTTTGACGAAATTTTTAAATTTATACCCTTCAACCTTCGTTGCAACAACCGAATTTTGGCTAAATTCAAGGCTCAAAAAAGCAATCTGGTACATGGATTTACCCAACAAGACTATACTCCGAGGAACAGCAATCATTTCAACTAAACATCAGGCGAAAAAAAAATTGGGGTAAATAAAACAGAAAATTCTGAGAGCGTTTTCAAAACAGGTCACTTGAGCAATATGAGCGACCCGTTGACCTTGCGTGACAAGGGGAAATCAACAAACGGTAGCTCTTAAAATGTATTACTTCGTCGAAATACGCGTCAGTTTGATTTTCTGTTATGTTTTTAAGTAGAGGAAACTAGATTCTTGAATTTGGAGTTGTGTACTCGCAGTGCTAATCTATGAAGGGAGATTTAGACAAGTATATTTTGAAATTTGACCCACTCTGCAGAGACGGTTCCGATATGTTGATCACGGATTATACATTGAAAGTCTGTTTACAACGCAAATGTGGCATCATCTAAGAAGTAAAAGTCAATTGACCGAATATTCCTACCTTAGTAAGCTTTTCCAGCCTGGAAACCACAGCATTTTTAGCAAAACACAGAGCGAGATCGCCGAGTCATATCGCACGTGGAGCCAAGTAGTCAAATGTTTTTATATGTTAACGATTAACCAGGCAAAACCACAGGGAGCCCAGCAGTTGTAGTCACATCCCATCGTGGTGCTCAGTTCTTTATAGCACAACGGTGCATTTTTACGCTATAAATTTGACACCTTCACAGCTGTATGTCGAACGCTATAAATATATATGTATTCGGTTATCCTGGATTGGTCAATCACACACGTAAAGAGCACCACACCCGGCACGGCTGAGAAGCGAGGTACTTGCTGAGCATCCAGTGGAGTTCATGTTAGACGAGGCCAGTATGGGCAGATTGCAGGGGAACATGCGGTCCTAGTGTGGACAATCCAGCCAATTTGAACAGTACTGTAATGCTTGCCAAGTGTAGCAAAGCCATATACACGGGCATTTACGTACTTGTAACATTCGAGACGCTACTTTATACTCGGAGCCAAAGCTCTTACTGGCACGGGCAGGTATGTTGTAGCTGTTTAGATGTTCGCCCAGCAGACAATTAGCCGCTTAGCTTTATTTTCACATGTAGGAACTCGATGTGAGACTAAAACTATGATTTATTTGCATCTGATTTGCATCTGATTCAGATTCAACTTGAAGGTGCAACATTGCGTGCAATATTGCGCTTAACATTTTTCACTCCATGTGGCTACACGCTGCAACATTTTGCGCAACATTTGCTATTAAACATTTCCATTCTATTTAACAAACTTTTCCCTATTAAACAAGAAAGCCTAAAACAGGCAAATATGTTGAAGAAGAGCTATGGTCTTTAGACACGATTAAATTTGTTGCTCGCAATGTTGCGTGCAACAATTTCCGGGGGGGGGGGGGGGGGAAACACTATGCAAGTCATTGCGCGCTGTTGCACCGTGTGTCTGAGCCTTAAGCATGTTAAACAACTAGCGACATGGTGACGGTCTGGAGGGCGTTTTGACGTTGGAAAAGGAAAGCAAATCATCGAATCAAAAGTTCAAAGTAATTAAGAAGAATGCTAACTGGAATAAATTATTCGTCACGGTATACTGAAATGGTAATAAACAATTATTGGATGAGGTTGAGCATGATAGCGAGAATTATCAAGGCCGAAGTTGGTGTTGTCTGCCGAAGACGAAGGCTGAGATATTAGAGCTGCGCAAGAGAAGAAATAGTTCTGTGATACCCGCCCCGAAGGGGGGGGGGGGGGGGGGAGGGGGGGAGGACTTGACCCATGTTTGGGTATAGGGGTGCCGCTGAGGGTTTGAAAACCTGACCCTGTTTAGGACAAAAAAAAATGAAAAACCCCAAAATACCTACCCTGTAGGACAACATCCTCTATTTTAGGACCCTGTTTAGGTTTCAATGTAGCTAATCCCGCTTGACCTGGGCTCCTGGTTTGACTGATACGCGGCAAACGTCTCCGATCTCTAAATACTGTATAAACCATATTTTTATTACGACAACAATCGTACAACCATACCCTGTTTAGGACAGGTTCAGACCCTGTTTAGGACAGACTCGCATAAAATTATATACCCTGTTCAGGGCAGAGAGGCCAAAAACCATACCCTGTCCAGCGGCACGGCCGTATAGGCCACATAAGGGAGTACCCCCCCCCCCCCCCCCCCCCCTACCCCGGGATACCCGCCTGGATGAAGTACACCACAGCACCCCTTGGATTTTAGAACCAGCTGTGCGACATGCAAAAGAAAGGCAGCATGAGAACACATAGCATCGCCATTCACTGTTTGTGAATATTTTGGCGTGTGCACAGACGGATTCCATGCAAGGCGCAAGGCGGAGTAACTTTCTTCCTTAGGGAAGCTTGTCAACTGGGTGTGGCTGATTTGCCGTCTAATTAGCGGATGTTTATTTAAAATTCGGCCTTACAGACCCACCATAACTTTGTCTCTATTCAGACTAGTGACAAACTTTGATACAAAAAAGTCATTGTGAATGAGTGGTTGGTTGGTTGAATAGTGAGCAAAACTGATACATCGTTATGCCCTGGTGGCTCGTGAACTTAAATCAAATAAACTCCGGAACTCAAATAAACGCCGGGACCTCGATTAAGCGCCGGGAGCGTTTGTTTAAAAGTCGGCCTGATATAGACCCGGTGTTTATTTGAACTCAGTGTTTATCTAGGACCCGGCGTTTAATCAAGAAAATACGGTAGTTGTGGAAATGACAGCCGTCGTATTCCCGTCTTTGTTTCACTTGAAAATTCCTTGTATTATTTGTTGGTAATTGGTATTTATTAGCGGATAACATGTTTTACTGTAAATTGGAGTATGCACAGTGCATGGGATAGTGTTTTACCCCACAGTTTGTTAAAACTGGGTTATGCGTCATGGAATAAATAAAAAGCAAATCGAATATTACAAAAAGGCGCTATGCATGTCTTTTTAACTATTTATATTTTTAATGGATACATATAAGCAGACGAACTACAAATGTTTGCCCAACATCGTCGAGACGAACTTACTATCTGTGCTTAGTTCGTCTTGGCAGAGGAACTACGTAAAATAGTTCGTCTGGACGGATAATCCGTCTCTTTGCCCGTATTTATACACAGGCGGATTATCAACTACCAGACGGAATCTCACCGTACTGTAGTCACCTGCGCAGCCATTATTTGTGTCGACACGCAACGCGTGCCGGACGACACAAATAATGGCTGCGCAGGTGAATAACCGTACTGCTGGGTGTCCTGTGGTTTTGCCTGGTTAATCGTTAACATATAAAAACATTTGACAACTTGGCTCCACGTGCGATATGACTCGGCGATCTTGCTCTGTGTTTTACTAAAAATGCCGTGGTTTCCAGGCTGGAAAAGCTTACTAAGGTAGGAATATTCGGTCAATTGACTTTTACTTCGTAGTTGATGCCACATTTGCGTTGTAAACAGACTTTCAATGTATAATTCTGTGATCAACATATCAGAACCGTCTAAGTACGGTAGGTCAAATTTCAAAATATACTTGTCTAAATCTCCCTTCATAGCTTAGTACTGCGAGTACACAACTCCAAATTCAAGAATCTAGTTTCCTCTACTTAAAAAACATAACAGAAAAGCAAACTGACGCGTATTTCGACGAAGTAATACATTTTAAGAGCTACCGTTTGTTGATTTCCCCTTGTCACGCAAGGTCAACGGGTCGCTCATATTGCTCAAGTGACCTGTTTTGAAAACGCTCGCAGAATTTTCCGTTTTATTTACCCCAATTTTTTTTTCGCCTGATGTTTAGTTGAAATGATTGTTGTTCCTCGGAGTATAGTCTCGTTGGGTAAATCCATGTACCAGATTGCTTTTTTGAGCCTTGAATTTAGCCAAAATTCGGTTGTTGTAACGAAGGTTGAAGGGTGTAAATTTAAAAATTTCGTCAAAATTCAGGTTTACGTTTAATTTAAATTTTACACCGCTAATAACCAGTGGAAATAACATATTTCGACTCCCTGGGTTAATTTTTTCGAAAAGGTTATCAATATTTAAACAGGAGCTTTCGCAAAAGTCTCGATTTCAGCGTGAATTTAGCCTGCCTCCAAGCGCAAAACACACAAAAATTCACTAAAAAAAAAAAAAAATTCTAAACGACCCGAAAACTTATATTTTTAGAACTAGTTCACCGAGGACTTTATTCTGGCAAAGTTTGGGGAAAACGCTTTTTTCTATCTTGCATACCCTTAGTCGGTCCTTACAGCAAACCGCTCTTAAATCGGGGTTCCTCTGTATAACTCTTCAGTCTAGCTATGATATTTTTTTTAAATCGGGCGAATCTCTAAAACAGTTCGAGATGTAAATAATGATATGTCACAATGAATTCGCCTATTATTCACTAATTCAATTGCGATAGCATGGCTGCATTAATTATTTATTACACGCAAATATGTACTTGCTAATAACAGTTACGAGGCCTTTAAAAAATCGTCTTTTACTTTTGCAAATTAATCATAATTTATTCATTTTGATAACATTAATTTCTACACAGTGAGTTCTCATCTGATAAATATTTCGTATTTCCCGGCGCATATACATGCAGGTGTACAATTTTTAAAGTCAGTGGAAGCTCTCTGCATAATTTATTTAATTATTCAGAAGCTCAGTTTCACAAGCAATTAAGAAATGATCATTCAATCCTAAAACGCCTTTTACATTGTAAACATGTCTTCGAGCAATCTCTGTATTTTTATGTTGTTGAAACTTTTTAAGGGTAACTCAGTTATATTAATCGGCGTGAAACGTTCGGGTAGATAGCGAAAAACCCTCAGCGAATATTATAAATTGTATTAATACCGCTTTGTAACACGCTGAAAATGAAAAAAAAAAAGGTATTATAAATTGCGAGCGCAGAAGACGACAACTGAAGAATTAATCCATTTCCCACTGACAAACAAATCCATTTTAACGTAAGCTGTTTATCAACATAGACTTTTTAATTAGTAATTTGTGTGGGTTGTTATTTCTTGTTAAACGCTGTTGAATGGAAACGTCATGCCAGCTGTCAAATTCATTACATTCAAACAAAACACCACGTACAATCTTACATTAAAATTCAAATGATAAATATGCTAAAACAACCTGAATCGTTTATTTTAAAGACTTTAGTCTTTCCTTCCACAAATTTATGTATTTTAGGGCCTCTACAGACTAGAGAGATAGTTGTCGACAACTATTTAGTTATAAAAAAGTTGTCCGTGATAACAAAAAAGCCAGTGTGCGAAGCTAGTTATCGATAACTAAGGGACTTGGTTATCGACAACTCGCTTCACACACTGGCTTTTTTTGTTATCGACAACTTTTTATGATCGACAACTAAATAGTTATCAATAACAATTGGCCTAGTCTGTGGAGGCCCTTAAGCTGTCAAATAGCAGCGAAGGACCGTAACTTTGTGAATACTTTTAGGATCAACAGTAAAGATACTCGGTTGTCAACTGGTGCACATTATTATTCCCGAGCATTACTTCACAATGAACATTTTGTCTTTTGATGACGAACCTCTATTCATTTTTCTCAGTATGAAGTCACTATATTTGAAATGCACTGTATTACCGACTTGAAATTTCTCTGAATTAGCTCCAGTGTTTGCTTTGGGAAAGTGCGGTTCACTGAGCGATTCCGATGCTTCCTTGCTTTTAGTTGAAGCAACTTTCTTGGCATCATTGTCCGTAGCTTTCAACTTAATGAGCGGAAGCTTCATAGTGTCACTTACAAACATGTCTGTGAAGTTCCCTGTTTTCCTTTTCAAAGGCTTCGCGTAAGGATCTCTACAAACAAGTGGTGTGTGTTTGTGGACATCAATCTCTGGTAATTTGAAGCGATAGTTCGCTTTGTTGTAAATGTCGTATTTGTACGGGACCTCGTGTACAGTTTCCAAATGGTCCGCGAAGCAAACTTTATCTTTGTTCCGCCGAGAATAAGTGGATGTTCGGCGAGATTTTGAATTCATCGCGACGTCTCGATGCGTCCAGTTAGTCAATGTTTGCGAAGTCATGATCCCGACATTTTCTTTGCAAGTTTGTTGTCAGTTCTTCTTTGCCAAGCAACCAACTTCACCACGAGCATATAGTCGTCTTTAGATTCCAGTTAGCACGCGAGGTACAAAACACCATGACTCTATGACAAGGAACGTCCATTTGGCAATACTCTCTGACTTCAAAACAGCAAGAAAATTTGGTCATAGAGTCAACACAACAAGCAGTTATATAGACTAGTTTATAAACTCTTCAAATCCTTTCTCCCTCTGTCACCTTGGACAATAGTGTAAACATAGATGCTATCACGTTTTCGGAAAGCTGTCTAGCCCTCTTGGGAAGGACTCAATTGTTCACCTCTTCACGAAATGAATTGTAAACAGTCTTCGTTGTGAGTTTGCTTTTCGAATTCTGTAAAAAGGTAGTCGAAACGTCAACTTCGTTAATCCTTCTTTGAAAGCAATTCTAATCTATTTGTCGCTCCGTGTTTGATGAAAATTTCGTGGATGCGTGGAAGCGACGATGAGACAAAGATTTGATTATCATACACAACAAAATGCAAATAATCTTGTCCAAAAATACTTATATAGTTTTTCTATTGTCAAAGCACAAAGCCCAAGTTAATAGACTTCTAAAACGGAAGCCTTAAATCTCTCTAACAATAAAGTAATTAAAATGTCCTTGACTACTATTTGTTAATTTCAGTATTGCGCAAACGATCCACCAAGTTTGAAGATTTCATTAAATTTCAAACACCAATAGCAATGGGCTTATTTGTTTTATTTTTTTCCAACGGTTAGCGGGATTTCCAACATATGGTAGGACATTTACCATTTTAATCAGTTTTCTGATTTAAACGTTTCAACACCATGGAAAAATTACAAAATAAAGAGAGCAAATTGATTTTTGAAAGCAGCTGCTTTTGAAAAGGTTGTTATGAAGATTACTTGTAACTTTTTGAACATCACAGACAAAACAGCTAACTGCCATCGCCAACAAAATTGATCCAGTATAAACACGTGGTAATATAAAATTTGAACCAAGAGAAATAAACACACGAAAACACTTCTTGAGCTTTCATACCAGGGGATTAATTGCTATATTTTCTTTGCTTTTAACAAGAATTATGGCTGATTCAATCTCGATCCGAAATCAGCTAAAACACACCGCTATTTACATTAATTGCTCGCGGGATTTGGTAGAATGTCGCTTGTTATTAAAGGAGCTACGTCACGGTTGGCGCATCTTGAAAAAATTGGCCAAGTTTTTCAAGTTCGCCATTCGTAATCTATCTTAATCTTCTCCATCTTCAACCATCCTTGTTCCTGTTTGGTTTATTATTACCTCTTTGGTGTTTTTCTACCTTAGTAAACTATTATTTTGAGGCTTTCTTCAATTTGAAGGTGATTTTGCACTTTGCAAAACATAGCTTCTTTAAGTAACATGGTATCTGCTAATACTTGTAGTTATTAACGGTTGAAAAAAACTGTTAGGTCGCTTTTTCTATCTGATTGGAATCAACCGTTTTCAGTTGGTTGAGTTTTTTGTCTTCTAACATTTTCAGTCGATTTGGTTGAAAGGATCGTTGAATATGAATCGTTTCAACCGAAAACGATTTTTATAGTGTCCTACTGGGACACTTCAACAAAATCAACCATTCCAACCGAGTTTGATGTCGCTTGAAAACGTTGATCAACTAAATCAACCTAAAAAGAACTTTCCTGAATAGAACACGAAAAAACTCAAAAAGCAAGGAGCCTCAATATTGTTCGGTTATGACTCTTTTCGACGCCATGTTGCAATTTGATGTCTGAACGAATGATGTGCTAAAGGATTGAACTGCTGATTGGGAAAGTGATGATGCCTCTGAAGACAATGTATTAAAACACGGTGTACTACTTTTGAATTTACCGTTCTTGACATGTATTGACAATAGGTTGTGGTGGAACCCCGCCTCACGACCACCTCGTTATACGACTACCTCGTTAATACGACCACTTTCTTTTGTCCCGAACTAAAGTTCTGTCAGTCATTTCCTTATTTAAGTACCCCCTTTAATACGACCACCCCGTTAACACAACCAGATTTTGGTGGCATGTTGGTGGTCGGATTAACGGGGTTGTATGTACTGGGAAGAGAGAAAAACGAACTGGCATACCTGACCTTATTATATCGTCTACTTTGGTCAAAATGGTGCAATTTTCTGCGACTATGTTTTTATAAATCCAGTTAGATATATGAAAAGTTGTGCACCGGGACTTGTTAATGTTTTGTCGATAGAAATAGTTCAAATTAAAATTATCTGTGCGGTTTGTTTTCGATCGCGGGGAAAGTTTATAACTTTTAACTCAGTCCGAGCGCAGTGAGCTTCGGGCGAAAACAAACTACACCATGTTTATTATATACCTAATGTAGCTATTTATGAGAAAAAAAAGACAATTTTTTTAAAACTTCTACCGCTCTAGCTCAATGTTTGATATATACTGATAGTCGCTCTTAACAAAAAACACTAAGAAAGAATTGCCGTCCACCTGACGAGGGTCTATTAACAGACACATTTTATCAAATACATGATTGCAAAAAGCAAGTGATTTGATATAAATTTTTTTTTCGAAAAAGCTAATCAATTTACACTTTTCTTAGTTCAGATCTACTAAGAAAACGTTTTCTTCCGAAAAATAGAAATGACGAAATTCATGCGCGTCGCGGGATTTTAGAAATAAGAACGCACTGAATGAATGAAATATCTTGTAAACTTGGCCAAATCTTTTATCTATACTGAAGTATAATAATTCGTTCCTAAGCTATAAATGATTGAAACTGAAAACAAGGCTGACATATGCCGTTCCTATTTTGACTATTTCTATCTTGATGACGATCAAGCTATATTCACCAATGATTTCACAATTTTTTTAAAATTACTACCAATAATGTTATACCTGATCAAGAAAGGATGATCTAAGAGAAAGATTCCCCGTGCCCCATGAGCTCTATGAGCGGACAATCTCGGAAGCGGACAGCTCTACTTGCGGTCGTCTTGACAAAATCCCGTTTGAACCATGCTCTAGCTCATACAAACTCTGTATTTACGAATTCCCGTAAGCGGCCAGCTCCAGTTGCGCCCGAGAATGTAGAAGTACATCAAAACAATGTCCCCTACGGATGATTTTATTTATTATTGTCAACCATCTGCTTGACGATATGCTAATTTAGTATTGTAATAATAGTAAGGAGCCGAATTAGATTTGGATACAATTCTTGAAATTAATTTTATAGATTGACCAAGCTACCAATTATGTCAAAAAATATAAGTACAGTTTTGAAATAAGCGGTCTAGCCTTAGGGAATGGGTAGATGACCGCCAATACAGGTTTGACTGGAATATTAAATCAAGTCGAATAAATCGAAATCTAAAAATGTTTTACGTCTTGATAAAATGGCAGATAGTAAGCGCGGGCCAAACGAGGATGAGAGTTGTTGAGAAAGTTGGCTCTATTGAGAGTTATCTTCAACTCTCATCGTCTACTCATCAAGCGTGGGCAAAACGAGAGGAAAATCTCCGACGACTCTCGTTAACGTTTGAGTAGGTTCAAATTCCATGAGAACGCATTATTTTACTCTAGTAAAGCCTGGTTTCCATATGATCGCAACGATCGCAGCTGCGATCGTTGCGATCATATGGAAACCGTACCAGGCTTAAGTGACTGTATTCCGTTTGTCACGATAATTGGACGACAAAGAAAAATAGTTATGAGTCCCTGACGAGAGTCGAATCTATGACCTTCCACGCATCGGTCAGATGCACATGTAATGGTCGTTTTAAGCCTTGTTTGAATAAAATAGATTTATCCAAAGTTTGATTAATTATCACAAGTTAGAACTTTCTTATAAGCTTCTCGGAAACGTTTCTGCATCAAGCCGTAGATTACGGGATTAATAGCGCCATTTGCTGCACCAGTGTAAGTCAAAATGAGGTAAACCTGACGATGCAGAGTGTATTCTCCTTGAAGTATGTCCAAAAATTCGATTGTAAAACCAGGCGTCCAGCAAATTAGGAACGCAATCAATACAGCAAAGAGAATCTTCGTTATTTTGACCTCTTCTGTAAACGAATTATGCGTGTCTTCGTGGAGCGTGGAGTCCGCTATTTGCGCGAAATGGGCGCGCACTTTACGAAACACTTTGTAGTAGCAAAATATCATAACTGGGTAAGCCATGGAAATGAGAACAGAGTAGGAGCTGAGAAGAAGGATTTGATCGTTTTTGTTGCCGCTTTTGCAGACGAAGCAGGACAGTGAACCAGGATGAAAACAAAACGTCTGCGTCACAAATGGAACAATGAACACTCCAGAGAAAATCCCACACGATGCGATCGATAAAAGGACATTCTTTTTGGTGTATATCTTCTGATAAATGCTTGCCGATCTGACCATCTTGACGTATCGATTAAACGCAATAAGCATCATGTTTAGAAGCGAAAAACTTGCGAAGTAATAAATTAAGCTGCCTTGTATCTGGCAGATTGTATCACCAAATACCCATCGACCGAGAATCATTGCCACAAAACCCAACGATACACTAAGAAATGTCAGTAGAAAGTCTGAAATGGCCAATGCGACGATGTAGTAATTCTGGATTTTACGGAGCGCTCGTAGTCTGTGAATTGCTAAGCAGAGAATGATGTTTCCCATCAATGCTGATATTACAAGAACTGAAGCTGTTGTGACTTCTACAACAATCAACCATGTTTCTCTGTTCTTTAGATCTTCTTCGATGCTTCTTTTCCTTTCCAGTGTGTCATTCATTCCGTAAGCGAAGGAGGGATTGTTTCTTTGCTCTTTCTTGTATTTTTTGTATCTTTTCAAATTAAAGAAACGTATTTTACCTTTTAACCTGTGTTCCGCGAAGACCTCAATTTACTTGTTTATTGCATAATTAAAGATTGTGCCACATTTAAAACATTGCGGTATCCTTGACGATTAATTTGCAGGGGGTAAATTTTTGACTAATGTATGCTATTTGAGATACCTGCTTTAATGATAATTGAATTTTCTTGAAGTAAAGTTGAAAATATTGTGTCCAATAAATGAAAATTACTCGAAGGTATATCACGCATATAGGAAAAGAGTCGCTTTCTATTGATTTATCAGTTTTTATCTAAGTTTGCTTTCACTTACTCGGCATGGGGCCTGATAAATAATTAAATTGCTCAAAAGACAAATTACTTAAAATATTTTGTTATGTAAGCAGACATTTTTAATTTGTAAGAAACACCTGGTTTAGCTATAGTCATTTTAATGTTAAAACACTAAGCATGCAAGGTAGAGTTAGCTTATTTTATAGAACTATTTATGCTTTTCATACACTGTATAGGGTATTCAGTATATACTATTTTGTCGCGTAACTAGCTTTTTATCTACCAATCATCGCTAACATATCGAAGCACACTTTTAAAATCTCACTGGATGGGACTGCTAGTCAAACACCAGGTAATTCCCCAGCCCCAGCATCTTGTGGATCTTATGTGATCTTGTGTGCATCTTCTGGATTTTACAGAGCGCACGAAATCTGTAAATCGCTAAGCAGAGAATAATGTTTCCTATCAATGCCACTGTTATGATGACAGCAACAGCAGTTATTACATATGTCAGCGGTTTGACATGCAAACGAGGCGAAAGGGTCAATCTGGTATTGTCAGCCGTTTGAAATGCAAACGAGGCGAAGGGTCAATCTGGTATTATACTGGCCCATTAGCCTCATTTGTAGGCTCAGATTACCAGCCGCTGTTCGGGAAAATGAGCCAGAAAGAAGAACGGACTCGAGAGAGCGGCGGAAATCGAGCAAAAATTGCTTGTTTTTACGCTTCCGAAGGCTTTCCGAGCAAACACGAATGCAAAAAATATAATTACGGTAATTTTGATGATTTAAATCCACGGGTTATTGTTAAAAATGTATACATAAAAGAACAATGCGTGGCAATTAATCGTGTACAGCTGTTTCGAGAAAGGTCGTCGGAAAAAGCGCACGCGACAATCTGGTAATCTGGGATATAATCAATTAATTTTAATAAGTCAAATAAATACATCAAACCCGCGATGCCTACTTTTGATGCTTTCTTGGTGAACCAATATACCACTACACCATAGAAGAGAGCATAATGCTCTAGATCAAGGATAAATTAGTAGTCTATTGAGTCAGGAGCATATCACCCAGGAGCCTCTATCTATGATGATTAAGGACAACAGTGTAGTTACACCTTCAACTATTTTTAGAAACAAAGCAGAACAGCAAAAGTCATTGTATTGTATTGTTTTGTATTCTATTGTAGCAGGAACAATATCATTGGTTAAACGTGGGTGCGTGGCTCATGACATCATATTTTCGCGGCAAAAATGATTCTAAAAATAGCTCAAGGTGTAACTTCGCCGAGGCATAGGCCCAATAAGGGAGATGGAGGCTCCGGGGTAATATGCTCCTGATTGAGTAATATCCAAGATATACCAAATACCCAAATTTTAGCGTGAAAGTATCAGATACCCAATCTAGCCCACCCATCTCCCTAACCAAACCCTGTATACCGTATAGCCCCAAACCCCGATCCTGATCAGTAATGGTTCATTTAATTTGATTTGTCATTTTAGGGTTTGGACAGTCTCAAACTGTAACTTTTAGCTTTTAATCGTTGGTTAGCGTTAATCGGCTTTCGAACACGCGGGCCCTGGTTGGAAGTACGCATAAAACCTGTTGTCGTCAGCTCTCTGAACAATCCACTGTGTGACGGGAAAGGGATGGTATCTATTGATAAGTAGTAGAAATCTACTAGTATATTAATGCAAATTAGTAAAAATCTACTAGTATACTAATGCAAATGAGACAATCTGATTGGCTGAGCTATTCGTATACTATCAGCCATTAGTGTGCAGTGGCTGGAAATCGTCTACGAAATTGCGGTTTCTTCTCGTTTCTCTTTAGTTTTGGAAGAGGATTTAGAGTTATTACAAGACAATTGTTATAATTTTTACTAAAACAATTAGATTATTCGCTCTCAATTTCTATGATGTGATAGTTGATTCGGCCTACGGCCTTATAGAAAACACATCATAGAAATCTCGAGCTCATAGTCTAATTGTTAATGAGACAATCTGATTGGCTGATCTACTCGTACACAAACGGCCTCATCAACTATCACATCATAGAAATTGAGAGTGAATAATCTAATTGTTATGTAGTAGAAACTTGTCGTGTTCTATTGCAAATCAGACAATTTGATTGGCTGTGTCATCGTTTTCTATTCGCCGTTAGACATCGTTCGCGCGCACGTTGTCATATTGAGGATTCAACAATTGGCATCTTTTTTTTTATTTAAGTTGGAAAAATTGCATAAAATATAATTTTTGTGGCATAGAACAAGTAAAGTTTCTACTAAAACAATTAGACTACTCGCCCTCGTTTTCTACGAGCGATAGTCAACTCGGATACGCCTCGTTGACTATTCACTCGTAGAAAGCTCGAGCTCGTAGTTAAGTTAAGTAGTTTGTCGGGGTTAAGCTACTCTCTAAGCGGACACCACTGTAAGGCGGACACCTCTTTAAGGTGGACATGGATGGCTAGCTGGTCCTGGCCGAATTTCACTTGTTTCTCTGTAACTAAACTCTCGTTAAGGCGGACAGCTACTAGAGCTGGTCCCGAAGGTGTCCGCCTTAGAGAGAGTTGACTGTATACAGAAAAACAGGCCTGCTTTCCCTTGGGAACAAGCTTCTTCTTGTATCAAAATATTATGAAGGGTGGTTTTCATAAATTGATGTTATAAAGGGATGTTTTGTTAAAGCCAACTATTTGCGGCATTGCATGTCACAGCTAAGGTTGTATTAATTTAGTACCATAAGTTCAGAAGCCGATCCAGAGCAAAATTACCTTGGGTGCCAGATATTTTTTTGTGCGCGGCGCGGAGAAGCCGCGAAGCGAGTCACCACGTAGAGGAAATAAGTAGCAAAACTGAGCAATCAGCGTGCATTAGATCAAATTCTGAATGAGTAATCTGCACGGAACTGTTTGTGTTAACCGCAATTATCATACATTCAACTAACTATCTCTTTTCTTATTGGCCGAAAGCGTACAGTGAATTTTCGAAATCAACGCCTTTGAAAGCATCTACGTCATCTACCTGCAGATTAGCGAAAAATCCGTCTGAGCTGCATTTACAGGTCTTTACATGCTACAGCGAGAGGATCGAGCGAGAGTCTTTCGGATACGGTCAGTAGTGCTACTACTGGAACGGGAAGCGCCGAAGTCGGATGAAAATATTTATCGTAATACACGAGGCGAAGCGAAATCAGACAACGACGAAAAAAACACGTCTTCCTTTTAGAGCGAAAACAACCAAGGAAAAACACATTTTTGTTATCATGCATACTAATTTTAGGTGTGAATTTCTTGCCTGAAAAGCTTTTTTTATTGTCAATAAGTTCCCGTGGGACAATCCTCTTAGCAACTAGTTGAGTGCTACTGCGCACGCTCGGTTGCCCGGCACCGCTATGTCCGTAATTATGCAAACCATTTATAAGGAGTTTCTACCCCCCACCCCCTGGGTTTTTGTGATATCCAGAATAATCAAGATCTCGGCTTCGGCTGATAACTCTTTCCTCGATCTTGATTATACTGGATATCACAAAAACCTCATCCAATAATTGTTAATAAGTAGAGGTTTTTTTGCTTGCATTCGCCCACTACCTCTCGGAACGAGGGACATCACTGGATCTTGAACAATATAGATAACAAGTCATAACAATGACCCTATAGCCCTAAAAAACAATAGAGCTAGTGTTTCTAAGAGACCAATGAAAATAGAGGTTCCAGAAAGGTTGTGCCTTATTGTTGCATTCCAGCTTCGTCGTCGTGGATCACTTTTGCTGCTTCGTCGCTCATAGAGCGGTTTTCAATTGAGTGTCGTAAAACCAAAACCAAAGCAATCACAATGGCTGATCACAACAAACGTAAACAGCAGAACAAAGCAAATATACGCGACAGGCGCCAAGCGCGGGAAAACGCGTGCGACCAAATCGCGATTGTGTTTGGTTCTGCATCTGATTGGTTGAAAAGGTGGCGCGAGTTTTTTTAAACTAATCACGGAGCAAAACCAAAGCAATTTAGCGATTACTTTCGACATTCAATTTAAAACCGCTCTATCACTCACATTACCAACAGCAAAGAAAAAATATAGAGGAAAAAAGGAGGAAGAGGAAGAGGAAGGAAGAGGAAGAGAGGAAGAGGAAGAGGAAGAGGAAGAGGAAGAGGAAGAGGAAGAGGAAGAGGAAGAGGAAGAGGAAGAGGAAGAGGAAGAGGAAGAGGAAGAGGAAGAGGAAGAGGAAGAGGAAGAGGAAGAGGAAGAGGAAGAGGAAGAGGAAGAGGAAGAGGGAAGAGGAAGAGAGGAAGAAGGAAGAGGAAGAGGAAGAGGAAGAGGAAGAGGAAGAGGAAGAGGAAGAGGAAGAGAAGAGGAAGAGGAAGAGGAAGAGGAAGAGGAAGAGGAAGAGGAAGAGGAAGAGGAAGAGGAAGAGGAAGAGGAAGAGGAAGAGGAAGAGGAAGAGGAAGAGGAAGAGGAAGAGGAAGAGGAAGAGGAAGAGGAAGAGGAAGAGGAAGAGGAAGAGGAAGAGGAAGAGGAAGAGGAAGAGGAAGAGGAAAGAGGAAGAGGAAGAGGAAGAGGAAGAGGAAGAGGAAGAGAAGAGGAAGAGATTGGTAAACGATTAAAAATACTGTGTTCGTAATCAGGCATGATAAATCTAAAAATTGGAGTTGACACTGATTAAAAAGATTTAAGAAAACGTTTCGGTCACTTCAGTGACCGACGAAGGTCACTGAAGTGACCGAAACGTTTTCTTAAATCTTTTTAATCAGTGTCAACTCCAATTTTTAGATTGGTAAACTACCATCTACTTTACAGTACAATAGATCGAATAAGCTTTGGTCTTACTCAAGGCGATGCACTTTATTAACAAACGCCTGCTGCCCTTCGTAACAATAGTGGTAAATACTGACGAGGCTACAAATAACTTTTATCTTCATTTCTTTCCACCGGTCACACCGGTTGTTTGGCGCGATTCACAAGCAGATGGTTGAATGACACTGCCTTTTATCGCTTTAACGTTTTCGGCGGGGCCTTTAAAATCCATCCAGGACTTTACATTTCCAATTCCTCTCAAGCAAGAACTCGATAGCTCTTTGACTTCGTCAGGCGGCAGGACTTTATTCCAAAGATTAAAACCTGACATTTCATAAGGAAAACCAAGAGGATTTGCGATATAAAAATAACCACCTCCCGAAAAAGAAAAGGCGACTTGGAAAAAGCCGCCGATCACTGTTGAGTGACGTTTGGTACCATCCAAATAATGCGTAGCGACTCCACTGTCTCCTGACCACGTGATGCACATGTGATGCCATCCATTATCAGTCAAAGCCTCCAATGTAATGCTGAAAATGCACAGAAGGTATCGCTTTTTAGTAAAAGGTTTGCAGAAAGTGCCCCCTATGTATCTCGAAAAATATTGACGCTATGAAAATAAAACTTATATGTTTATTTTAGTGAAAGTCACGTGCCAATTATGACGTCATATGATGCCATAATGACGTCATACATATAAAAAATCCGCCATCTTGGATCCTTAATCTTGGATTTCTAAATTGTTCAGAAATGTCAGAAAATCTCCAAATCTCCAATGTCAGAAAATCTCCAAAGTGAAGATTTTGGAAGAAACTCTTCGTAAAAAGAGAAAATCTCATGAAAACTGACAATTAAACTGAAAACACCAAATTTGGGTAAAATGGCCTGTCAAAACTTGGTTGCCATGGAAACATCAATTCACGTGATCAGGAGCTCCTGACGTGATAAAAAAATTGACACACTAAAATGTTCCCAGATCATTTATAGGAAAAGTCGTAAAGTTTGGCTATGATTGCTTGAATGCTCTTTAAATAAATTTGAAATCAGCGCGAGGACTTTCTGCCCCCCCCCCCACACCAGGCAGGATAGGGTTAATGAATGAGCGATATCTAAGTAAGTATTTCCAACTCAAAGATACCGAAGAATGCCAATAATCTCTTTCTCCGCTCTTTCAGCAAAAAACAAAACAAACAAAGAACGTATTAATAATATTAACCCATCACCCTTACAATAGAAGCCAACAACTCAACCAGAATATTTGTGGGGAAAAGGGGTAAGGGATAAAGTACTGAAGTGCAACGGACACTAGTTCGCTTTTCCCTAGGGGTGTGATTATCTCCCAAGGTGCTGTGTGAGAGGTAATAATCACTCTAGGGGTTGATAATCTCCCAGAATACTCAGTGAGAGTTGATAGTCCTCTCAAGGGGGGGGGGGGGGGGGGGTGATAATTCCCCAAGATACTCAGTGAGAGGTGATAATACTTCTAGGGGTTGTCAATCCCAGGGTACTGAGTAAGCCTTTCCTAAAATCTTTGTAAGCCCACCGAATAACCTTTTTAACAAAAATAAGCCCAGAGCTTATGATTGGAACGTTTAATATATACCATACCCAGGTGACCATAGTTTGTACTGTGCCTCATGATCAATAGTAATCTGAGTCTCCATGAAAGTACTTTTAGTATTTCCATCACTAAAATGAAACCGCCAATCCACGCTAAACACCTCCTCCGAGTTGTAGTACGCTATCATAGGTTGATATGAACTCGACGTCCCTGAGTAACTGATGTCACCCGGTATGCGGATCCAAAAGGACATGGTAATGGAAGGCAGCTGGGGAATGTCACGGATACTCAATATATATTGATCAGTAAAGGAATAATGGTACTGGACAGCAAAGTTGAACACTTTCACGGCAAAGTCAAAGGTAGCTTGAGATAAATAAGAAATACTGTTTAATAATAATACACAATAATTCCTGGTAGGAATTAGTCTGCTTATCTATATTTCCATGACAGAGGAACTATTATATAATCTGAGATAAATAAATTATCAGTTTGGTTCAAAGGAAAAAAAAAACAAAACAATGTGTAACATATATGATCTTTAATCCCAGACAGAAAAGGCAACATCTTCTTATACATGGAAATATGATAAATGACCTGAAAGAGTCTAACAAGTAAAACAGACGGTCTTCTTTTTGGGATGGGTTGTGTGGATTAATTTTATGAAATGTTACTCCGGTAAATTTAGGATGGGTGTGTGCCGCGACGGTTCTTGAACCCTGACCCTATTTAGTCTATTTAAAGGAAGAAAATCGAAAATTGCTATCCTTTTTAATCCCCCAAACCGACAAATGACACCCTATTTGAGGGAAAAACAATAACTCAGAATTGTGTGAACAGGTCGTTTTTATTTATTTTCTGTTCATGGGAAGCTTTAACGGGTAGTTCAGTTTTAACAGACCATATCGTTTTCGATTAGCTGGCCGTTTTAAAAAGTACTGCAATTTAGCTAATACAATTTAAAGGAACACTATCTAAGGATCACAATATCAAAAAGGATACCCTATTTAAGGACTAAGCACCTCAAAAACCATACCCTATCGGGCGGCACATACCTATATAGCGTATATAAGGGAGTACCCCTCACAGGGCTAAATTTTTTTTTACGCCCACTTCAAGATGGCGGCCATTTACATGTTGTATATTTTTAAGCGACTAAATATTGTTTCGGGTTTATCAACAGTTTAGAATTTGAATTTAGCCAACGTTTTACTGTTTGGGGTTAAAAAATGGTTAAAAAATGGTTACTTAAAAGTAACGATTTTATGATTCGTTCGTAGTAAACCGGTTAGTATTGGTCAGTTTTGACGTATGTTACGGGAGCATGTTATTGCCTTAAAAATTAGTGTTTCGGGCAGCTAGCGACTCGATTGTGTTGTGCTAGGGAATAAGGTTATTGTGGGTTAGTATCAACTCAATTCATGAACTGTGTTCCTTTTTTAGTGGAAAAAGTCTTAACGCCGCCATCTTGCCGCCATCTTGAAGTGGGCGTAAAAAAAAATTGCCCTCCCCGGGTATCTTTCCCAAGAACACAACACAATAAACCTGTTTGGATCCAGATTAATTGTACAACATAATTTACGGTACTAATATAGTTATTTGCAAATTACCATTTCTGTCAGCACATTCTCCATATTTTGTCAAGTGTTTGGGTTCTTCGCAAAATGGAAGGCATTCGCCAGTTGCTGGTTCCTTTGCTACGCGGCAGACATTGCACTCTGTTGGTAAGGGATTGCCAGACGCAGCCTTCATCAAAATATAAAATTAAATAAAAGTGTGAAAAAGTTCATTAACAAATAAAGAAGCGTAAATAACACGGCATATGTCGCGCAATGTTCACCATCACAGAGGTAAACTCAGATATGCCTTTGCAGATACTGGAAAAAAATCAGATGCTCCGAGTGGGATTGGAACCCACAACACCCCGATCTCATGGCAGGTGAACAAAGAGTTCACCTCTCTGGGCGCGCGCAGCTTTTAAACGTCGATATTTTAAATAGAAATAAACAACCATACTTAATTACGTTCAGACTGGGCCGGGAAAGTTATCTTCAAAATAACTGGATATTTGACGTGCCAAATTCTCGGTTTTATTTAAAAACGTTCCTCAGGGTAACTCAGGGCAGCAGACTGGGAAAATGATGTAGATGGAGGATGAAATTGCCCTTGCGGGCTTCAAAAGGTTCCTAATTAAATATAATCACCAATTTTTCTGAAACATTTTGGCGTAAAAAAGGAAGGTTCACATAACTTTTGCACGACAACCACATTGTGACAGGCATATTTAGCCAATTTATAAAATGTCATATTTGAAGGTAGGTAAGGTAGATCTTTATTTAAGCAGGGTGGCCCATTCAGGTCTAGGCTAGTATCTATAGGGGCCCTGCGTCTAAAAAATACATTATATTACAATTTAAGAAGATTAAAAATATTACTATACTAATTACAATAAGAAACTATAAAAAATAACAGACCATAAATAAACGGCTGGGGCTCTTTTCGCCTGTCTATATAGATATGTTGCACAAATTGAATAAACTACAGTGAGTCGAACCTGTATTAAGCGGCCACCCTCGGGAGGTTGGCCGCTTAATACAGGTTCACCAAAAATACTTCGTAGGCGTGTCAAATGTCAATTTCAGTGAAATGGCTACAGAAAAAGCTAGCTGAAGAAGGATTTCAAGTCAAGCAGTAATTCGAAAGGAACAATAATTCTTTCTTTTCATTTTCTACTACAGTACATTAACATCTAGAAAGCATTTATGAACGGGTGAACTACATACAGTAATGGACAATAACAACTCTGTAGCGCAGTGTTGACTGCTGTAGTGTCAGATGGATCCTTTTTAAGCGAAATAAAATCGTAAAATAATATGTGGTTTTAGGTTACCATTCAAGTGTGTCCGCATAATACAGGTAAAAAGAAAAAAGAAAAACAAACATGGGACTGCTCAAGGGCGGCCGCGACCGCTTAATAGAGGTGACCGTTTAATACAGGTAGCAAATACAAAGCTTGTATGGGCGAAAATTCGGGACTATGAAAACTGGCCGCTTAATAGAGGCTGGCCGCTTAATACAGGGCCGTTATACACCTATTTCAATTAACGTTGTCAGATAGAAATGTTTTTAAAAGCCCACAAGACAAGACCGAAAGGTAGCATGGGTAAAAGTAGAAAACTGCTGCACGCACCGAATACTAATGAGAAGTAATTATAACTGACATGTAAAACATTATTTCTAACGTTTCCTTTTTGTTTTAAACCTGTAGAAGTAAGCTACTTTTAGCCAAACTAAATTTTAGCAGAATTAGCTAGTGAAAATCATGGAAAAACAAATTATATAATTCGGGGCAAACCAAATACATCACTGGTGCGAAATAAAAACGTTTAGATTTATTTTCCAGCGATATGCAAATTCTAATAAATACCCAGACTACCATTTGGTCTTGTCTTGTAGGCTTTACGCTTTTATCCAATTTTTATCCGACAACGTTAATTGAAATAGGTGTATACAGGTTCGATTGTATTACATGTATTATGATTTTTTTTGATGATGTTTCCATTGTTTCTCCAAAAAACACCAGATGTAATTACCGTGAAGAGGTTCACAATCCTCGTGACATTTCTGTACACACAGTCTCGTTTCCAGGTCCAAATGAGTCTCCCCCTTACAAATGGCCTGGGTTAAACCACGTGACACAATGTGGGCATCTATCACATCTGCCTCGCCATCTCTATTTCCAAAGGCGTAAAACCTAGCATTTAAGTGTCCATCGATGTCAACCATGTTTAGGTAAATGTCACCACTGTCGGAACTGCCGAGTGATTTTCCATATTCGATGAGAGTGGTTGAATTGGACTCGGTGACACAGACGAAGTAAGACTGGAGCAGAGATGTATCCCCCAGGCCACGCGCGTTAATATCTGTAGTCGAGGTTTTCAGTTCTTGTCCCTTGAAATAAAAGTGGGGATATTACAGTCTTCAATTCTTTAAATTAGACTGCCAGTTTCATGCATGGATAAAATAAACTCAAAAAATATATTCGGAAATATTTACTACTGACATATTATTTTAATCTGGAACTAAAATGATGACCTTTCGTTTCATCAGTACCTCAATTCAGGAGAAAAATTAAAACCAGAACCAGGCCACCAGATCAGTCAGAAGCAAGCAGATACATGTTTGGTAGAGTCTGACACAGTGGTGATTGTCTTTTAAAATACTGTTTAAGTTACAAATGAGTGGAATAGCCATATTACTTCAAAAGAAGGTTTAGAAACGACATAATCTCACCAAGTTTTATTTACTAGCCTTCGTTACTATTGCTTTATATTTGCTCTCATTTCCCATACAACCAGTCTTGTACCAATTTTCGTGCACAATTTCATAAACATTTTGGGAAATCATCATTGTAAACTAAAAGTTAATGATAAAATATTAAAAATATTACAAAACTACATGATTGCCATGTGGAAATCCGACAAAGAAAAAAAATTCGCTGTAATTTTCTTTAGACGGACCCTGCTATGCAAGCAATAATAACTATATACTTCCATACCTTATATATAGCCACCCTATCTGGTCCTATTTCAATGTAATACCACGATGCCTTCTCATTGGGTAAGGTAGAGAAAACTACGAAAATTGTTCCCGCAGTTGAAGCGGTGAAATGGAGGCACTTTCCATCGCTGTCTGTAGGATCGAATCGGAGAGTATTTGACCACTTTACATTACAAGGCGGATTAGCCAATGTTTCCAGTCGCTTAAATCCAGTTTTAGACTTTCCATGTGCTTTTGTTACAATGTTCGCCAGGGTTTTGCCCACCAGGGACTTGTGGAGATCAGGGAAAAATTGCCTTGATTCCTTTAGATCCGACTGCAGCAATTCCAAAGTTTGTCTATTTTCGTTGTAAGACAACACTAGGCCCATAATTGACATCTTGTATTCCTTAGGATTTCCACTTTTACCGTTGTTGAAGGCATTGAACAAGTGGAAAGATCCATCTTTCAGACCAGTCATCCATTTGCCCTTCTCGTATTTTACAAGACGGCTCATGTTGTGTGGTATCTTGTAACCATCTACTCCAATCAGATCTGTTTTCATGTCAAAAAGAACACTGAATAATTCACGACCACTGGTGATTTGTTGCCAACTTCCCTCATGTTGTGGATCGTCCTGAGCCGGTGATGAACAATGAGGCAGCTTGAAATCAGTAATGGAGGTAAATCCCTAACAACAAAAAACAATTTTAGCATAAAGTATGAAAATAAAATATTGTGGATAAGATGCTCAAATGATGAGAAAGAGTGACACAAGTTACAAAACATTGTGTCACTGACTGATTAACATCTTTCTCATATTTCTACCATTTAAGGTAAAAAATATACCATCATTCTTTGACTACTCGTAGTCTACATTTCTTTCCACATGTACTCAAATAGTAAATTCAGTAAGCGATATGGAATGAAAAAGACAGAAACAAATAACGGCCCCGTTACTTTCAATTTCGGAATAACAGGTCTAAAGGGCAGCAACTTTCGGGTAGGGCTGTTGCTTTCGGACAACGCGAGTCAGTAATTAAAGGCAATACATTTCTTATCGGATTCTCGTACAACACTAAGCTGTTCTATCTGAGTTGCAGTTTGGGTAGCTGTTAGATTCGGATAGTCGTTATGTTCGAGAGGCCGTTACTTTCGGAATTATATTATTTTTTGGCCTTTCTAAAGAAACTTGGCGTTGAACTACAATCGTGGTCAAAACTGTTGAGACACTACCAAAATTCTCCCAATTTGAGTACTACAGCCTATTTGTTCAACCCCCCTCCCCCATTTCAACGTTGTCGCGTTGTGAAAACGATGTTAAAACGAAGCAGGATGAATTGGCAGCCCCATGAAACAACATTGATCAGGGGGAGAGGGGGACAAAAATATTTCTACCCGCTCGTTAGTTAATTGACTTGTGAAAAGTGGGTGATATTCATTTGTCTCAACTAGTTTTGACCACGATTGTAGCATCCCACCCAGGGGGAGTAGCAAAACTCCTAGTCGGCTTCATGCTACAGAAACCGGGAAAAGCTCCGGTAGAGTGGGCCAGTTTGCCCCTAACGGCTTTACCAATACTGTCATATGCATACGTTTTACCTCTTCCATGTAAATCTCAATTGCTCTTTGTAAACTTATCCTTCTTCTTTTGATTGCGTCTTCTAAACCTTTTCGGCTGTCAGACACGCAGTAGTGCTTCTTCATGGTACCATTGGCTCCGGGGGTCTCAAAGTATTTCACTTCATCGGCATTTGCGGTGGTTTCAGTCTGCATGTTTGCTGCGTTTCCCTCGCAACCCCAGTTGACATTCTCATTCGGAAACAAATCACTTGCCCGAAAATTCAGCAAATTTGTAACTGGGCCAACTTTAAACAGAAATGGTTTCGGGTATTTAGGGATTGAAATTAGCCAATCTTTAAAGTCATTCTTAAACGTCGGTGCGTACGCATCTGACAAGATCGTAGCAATTTCATGGCTGCCACCAAAGGCTGAGATAGTGGTGGAGGTCGTTTTTGATTGGTTCCGTTGATAAGTCCCGCCTGCAGCGCTTGCTTTGGCACCAACACTGGCAAACAAAGTTTTATATTCCATTTCCATCTCAGTAGCAAACTCCTCCTTGCTGGTAACCTCATTGCCGGACATCGTTTTACGTATCTGTAATTGCCCGCCAAAGTTGGAAGATTTGATGTAATGTGTTCCCCACCTCTGAATAAAATCCTCTGAAAATTAGAAGTAACGTTTACATAGGGTGAAATTGAAAACAACAACAACAACAACAGTGAAATCTATATCGAGAGTTCAGATCCTACACAAACAACAGAGGATATATATAATGTGACCATCAAACTGTGGCCTCTTTTAAACATGTTAAAGTTTCAACTCTAAAAATTTGCAGGCCCTTGTTTCGGAATTGAGCCGCCCTAAAATGATCTGGAGGTTAATTAATCAACTTCCCCCTTCTGCATGCTCCGTCCAATTTGTGCCTCAAAAGGTAACTTTCTCTGGAATCCTGTAAGAACGGCAACAGACAATGCCTAGAATCAAATCTAAAAATATACAAAATCGGAATCCCTATGTTGTGTCACCGCAACATTGGAGTCAAACATCATTTGGCCTGGGCTTTAAGAATACTATTTCCCTTTAAAATATAAACTGAAAACTTCGCGCGCTCTGATTTGTTAAAAACCATGTTTTATCAGAGTATAAAACATAGAAAAGCGTGTTTTATCGTTTCGCGCGCGTAAATCTATATTTTAAAGCACATAAAGAAGCCAAAACCATGTATTATACTGTCATAAAACACGACGGGAATTTGAGAACACTCGAGAAATTTAGAAAACACTCGCCTGCGGCTCGTGTTTTCTAAATTTCTCTCGTGTTCTCAAATTCCCGTCGTGTTTTATGACAGTATAATACATGGTTTTGGCTTCTTTATTTGTTAAATAATTTATTAATATGACTGTATGATTCTCTCTTTTATTACTAGCACTCTGATACAACCGTTTCAGTGGTATGTATATAACTTACGATATTGAAATGAGGCTCCGGCGGTAAAGTAAGATGTCGGTAATGACATAAATTCCCTCAGAAAAGACAAACTTAAGGATTCAGGTTTGACTTCGTCCAAAAATATTTCGTACCTAAAAAATGAGAAACAGTAACAAGTTTATGAAAATCAAAAATTGTCGCGCAGCTAATTATATCGTCTCATCAGTGCTTCACCGTGAACAATCAGCAGTTTGTGGGGATAGTCTGGCATATTTTTTTGACCAATTGAGGGTTAAAGGATAAAGTCTGTCTACAAGCCAAGTGGCTTATCTGGCCGGCGCTTAACTCCAGTTTCCATAGCATGAAAAGACTGTGTAGTTGCAGGCAACGGGGCATTTTTTGTCAAGTTGCCCTGGCAATTCACCGGTACCCATTTACTCCTGGGCGAAGAGGGCTTTATATTTTGGAGGGGCTTATATTTGGGAAGGGGCTTATATTTCGGGAGGGGCTTATATTTCGGAGGGGCTTATATTTCGGGAGGGGCTTATATTTCGGAGGGGTTGACGGTATAGTGTGCATTGTTACCTGTTGACATCAACACTTAACAAAGCCATATATTGCTGACCGGCTCCAGAGGTAGACTCGCCCCACGCCTGCTTCACACCTGCGTAGAAGCCAAAATATGCACCAGATACGCCGGCCTCTTCTTGTAAATATGTCTGGAATTCCGAACGGCTCTCAAATGTCGTCATACTCGCTTTAGTGTCGTAAATTCCATGCACATTCATTGTATCAGGAACATCGTAATCGTCATACCTGAAAATAGTGTTATTACAATTTATCTTATATAATCAAAAGAGAAGTTAAACTCGCGCCAAAAATACATGCAGCATGACCTCCTGTTACTCTGATTATTATTTTTATTGCTATCGATTGATTGCCTGTACTCTAAGCGCTTATCCATCGTCATTCTAAGCGCTTTACAAAAGTATAATGGATCTAATTACAACAATGGAATAAAAGGTAAAAAATAACTTAATTAATGAACGGTAAGAATTTCTTAAAATTATGCCACAAAAATTAAGTATTCTGCTGGGATAAAAACATTAAAAACTGGTGACATGCAAATCAAAATTAAGCGATACGCAACTTTAGTGATACGCAACACATTCTCCGTGTTAAAGTTAAAAATGTCGCGTCCACCTAAAATATGCAAACAGAAAGCTTTTAACAATAGAATTGGTTATTCTTACGTAGCTTTTCCAGCGCAGCTGCGTTGTACGATGCTCATTTTTCTTGATTCAGGGCTGTATTCACCACGCCCATCAAAACCCACTCCCATAAAGGCAGCACCATCAATCATGTTCTGTGAATAACAAAAAAGTATCATTCAGAAATGTAATCATCAGCATACACGCACGTCACAAAGTTTTCATAGTGGTCAGTAGTTGGTAAGGAATGTCGCTAGCGAATTGACAATATTTGCTTTCCTATACCGACTTAGTACGTATAAATTGATATCTATTTTCTCGCTCCACAATATAACAAAACAGCAAACTGAGCTATGCGGAAGGGAAGAAAATCGGGAACAATAGCCCCTTTGCATCATACCTTTACGTCAGACTAAGTTAATCTAACCCCCAAGCCTCGTTTTCGAAGTCTAAACTTGTAAATGTTATGATGAATAAATTCCCAAAGCAGTAAAGAGGAAAATGATATCCACGCAGTGTAACCAACATGCACTTGACAGAGGTTGAGATGAATTTCGTGTGAATGATGTTCGGAGGTGATTTTGAGCAAGGTGAATTTCGCCGAAAATAGAGATTCCTTGCATAGTCTAATTAAAGGTCTTTTTCAACTAGTGTGTATTGCGCACAAAACTACTCTCAGCGGCCATTTTCGGGTGCCACCGCCGAAAAGCTCGCGAAAATGGACACCGTAACAGTCACCTCCGAAGAGCGACCGTCCTTGTGTTACTGAAACAAAACTAAGAGAATTAGGTTGAGACAATCTACGTATGATCAATGGTATCAGAGGAAAGTGTATGAAAACAAAAACAACTGCCCGCAATGCACACTGGTTGAGGCAGACACTTAGCTTTAAGATATAAGAAACAAATTGCGCGACAAATAATTAGTTAGGCATATGTTAGGCATATGTACCAGACAGGCATTCAATGTCCATTTTGCTACGTAGCACGGATCTCCTTCCTGGTACCCAGTCCCATAACAACCATTCATCATCACGCTTCCAAGTCCTGCTGGGTAGGAAAACGCGGCCATTTCCATTTCTTTAGGGGCGCTCTCCTCCTCGGATATTGTTGAATCCAGGTGATAACCTGGGGGTACGAACATATCATCAGACTGCCATCCTTTATCTGGAACAATATCCAGTTTTATCTGCAAGAGAAGCAAAAGGTAAAACCATGAAAACAGAACAACCGACCAGTGCGGAAGGTCATGAGTTTGACTCCCGTTGGGGACTCAGATGTTTTCTTTGTCCCACACCGGAAATAACATTTTTCTTATGAAAACAATTGCACGACAAAAATCCTTTGTCATATTCATTTGAATAACTTTTTTTACAGATTTGTTATCTAACCTCCTTCTTTAGAAAGTCCTCCGCCTTTTGTTGTGCCTCATCGATAATCTGAAGTTGTTTATCAACCATCTGCCCCATCACTTCAATTCCTTTTTCTACAACGGCGCCCTGCACGTCAGCTGCAGCGAGCGGCGAATCAAACTGTTTCATGGGCAGATTTCGTCGCCATCCAGCTACCGTTGTTCGTGGGCTGCTATCTGCTGAGTTTTGAACTGTTTTCATGAACGGACTTATCACTGTAGGTAAATAAATCATTTACCCGTTAGCAGAAAGCCTTAATGAACTCTGTCTTCATTTTTAGCATGGTTTTGGGAAGCTCAGAAACATATCTAGATCATAGGAAGCTGAACAATAATGGTTTGATTCTGTATAATAGTACTCGACAAATGACAGGAACCCATTAGGAAGTGAGGATGACTAATGACAGCGAGGATGGAAATGGATTACAATATGGATTTTCAGTGAAAAAGTGACAGGATGTCAGTTTCAAGTTTGGCGCGGAAATTTTTGAATGTCGTTTGCAGTATGGAATTTCTTCAAAAAATTGCTTTTTATCAGTTAGTTAGAGCTTATTAAGAGCGACTTCCTGTAAAAGTCGACCAAACGGTGGCACAACTCAAAAAATCGAATTCGCTCATATTTTGCTCATGGATAGGCCCTAGTCAGAAACTAAACGGACTGTAGTTAGTTTTTGAAAATACAGCTTTTTTCGGTAAAAATATGCCAAAAACCATTTTGCCCCCATTAGGCCCAAAATCGACTTCCGGTTTGACAAAATTTTCGGAAAATTTGATAGCTTCGCGTACCATACTACAGCTATTTTCGAATCTTTAAATAACATTTATATACTGTCTAGGTCTTAATTGTTCGATTGAATGAAAAATAAAATAAATCTAACTTAGTTTTGATCCCGAAACAAGATCAAAATCATAGGCTAAATTTGCGAACTTGTTGCAAGCTAATTTATGCAGATAAAACATTCACCATTTTATCTATGTGCGATAACTTAAAATTTCGTAAAAACGTTTTATATGGGTTAACTATACGTTCATCTGATAGGATATGTACAAAAATATCTGGGTAAATGATTTTAAGTGGCCCGCTTTGGCCCTTGTTTATCACTTATTTTGCCGAAAATATGCCGTTTCATGTGTAAACAATGGCGTGACAGGGCCAGTCGCAATCCGAATACTCGATAATAATCACTTTAACATAGCTATAGGGAAACGCATAAATATAGCTGATCATTAAATCGGAACCTAAAGAACATCTCTTATTGACTTTTTTTATTCGACTATTAGTATATTTGCATTTTGAAACGACAAGTTCGTTTTATGACCTAAAATATGTGTTTGTTTCTCTTCAAACTTTGCAAGTTTGAAACACTATCATATTTTGTTCATTCTTCAAACACTATAAATGTATCGCCCTCTTGGTAAACTAGAACTTTCAGGTAAAGATCAAATGAGTAAATTATGTTCTTGAATTATTGACCACTATTCTCCCTGCAGCATGTTCGACATAGCTAGAGCATTGCGTGACTCTGTTAGCGTGCGACGGGAATAAATATATATTTTTTAATGTTCAAATAGCTAAGTTTATTACTTTCGCTGATTACCACTAATTACAAATGGTTGAGAAGTACAACTAACTAGTTCTCAATGGTTTATTCAATTTTAAATAAGTGATAAATTAATATATGGAGAAATGCTCTCTGCTGGTACGGCCTGTGGTATATACAATATGCTAGCTCAGCCTCGGCAAGAAAACAATGACGAAAGAAGATTAACGAAAATGACGGCGAAAATTATTTTGTGTTTCAATAATACTACATGTACACAAAAATGATTAAAATAGCACTTTCGTTGTTTGCTGAATCCAGTGCTATTTTAATTATTTATTTTTATCAGTTTCTCATAACATTGGGCATCTCTGGTTCCGCTGCTGCTGGTTTTCGTTTTCATAGCGACAGGGCCATGGGCTTGGGAGTCCAAAGTATTCCAGTAACTATATAGAGGGTCCTGATGGATTCTTAGTTACAAATTAGAATTTGGGAAATCCTCAGTTATCGGTTGAAATTTTAGCCGTTTCTCAGCTATCAGTTTTGACCGATCTCAGTTGATAATGACTGGATCGAGCCTCGACATTCTTCGGAAGACCTCGTATAATCCTTGGAAATCTTACGTTGATTTTCGGCAATCTCTGAAAGACCGGAATTATTTAATTTAGTAACGCTTAGACATCTTCGGGTGATCTTCATGTAATTGCCAATTTATGTCAATGTATTATTTATCCTCAAAAGCTAAGTAAGATGTTTCAGATTAGGTGCGAAATACTTCGCTCACACATGTGTTGTGTTGTAAGACTACTGAACTGGAGACATCGTGACGCATCTCAGACGTGCAAAATTTGCACTCAGAGATGCTAAAATGTTCAGTAACTGTTCACTCATTTCTCAGGATCAGTTTGATTTGACAACTGTTTGATGTTGCCATGACAACCGCGTGTTTTGACATGCAAGTTTATCGGCCCAATTATTGAATTTTTAAACGACATTTCATTTACCGATTTACTGGCTTGTTTCTGACGTCACGAGAAAAGAAAACCTGAAATAGAAGATGATGTACTTCATGACGCACGTATATTAAACGTAGACGTCATAATTAACAGCAAAACCACGTACCTTATGCTGTAAAGCAAGCTATAGGCTCTCTACTAAAGGTATAAGGCTTTCAAGGAGTCTTATGGGATTGAATCAACTCTCCTCCCCCTGTACAGTCATGGGTGTATAATTTGGGTTAGGGTAGGATATAACGTTCGAGGGTTGGAATATTTCGCAACTCTCATTTCTTGGGACACCTGAGACGGGGTCAAGCTTCTTTCCAGTTTGTTTTTGTTCATTACAGTAGGTGATCCTTTTGAATCAAATTGAACCTTGTTTTCCGAACGAAAGAACTCTTGAGAGCCCAACCAGCATGGACAAAGGAGGAAATGTAACATCGTAGCTGGTTTTCGTTCTCAAGTATTCCATGTCACATTTTCATGCACATATATATAGCCATATTTCTCTCAGTGTATCTCATGTTCCAGGGCACGTCAACTGGTGCTTACCACACGGTGTTGCTCAAGACTGAAATACCTTCAAATATTAAGCATTGAAAAAATGTTGTAAATATACATTTGCAAAAACATAAGTTTGTTTATTTTCCCAAGTAAAAGGGTTAAAAGGGTCAGACTACATTGCCTACCGTACAATACTGTAAAACGTTTTTTGGAAACTGAAAAATCTGGTCCCCTTGGGCGACGGTAAACGGAACAGAGGGCTGGCCTGAACAGGGCTCTCCCCAGGCAGTGATGTTGCGCTTAGCTTATTCAGTGATAAACATCAACTTGTTCAATTATTCCCTTGTTTCTGCCTCGAGCGTGAGTGCGCAAAACCGCAACGATGACATACACCATCCGCGGTAAAGAGCAGAAAAGGTGCGTGGTGCAACCGCGCCCGACTAAAGAGCGACGACTGGGACGAGGCAGATGACTGCACGACGACTGGTCAAGGTATTGAGACGAATCGGAAACGTGCACAATTGAAAATGAAAACGTCTATGGTTTTATTAATAATTGAGCTAAAAGAAGTGGACGTAGTAGTATCTAGTAGTACGGATATTTTGTGAGTTGCCGTTCCAGGGGGTTGTTGTTATTGTCGTACCTCTCTGTTAGAGTTATCCCGATAGCATTTAGGGTATTGGGTAGTAAGTGGTTTTGTTTTAGAATTGATGCATCTTAGGAGTGAAACTGAATTCGAGTCACACCCATATAGCGTGATTCTGTTATCCTTGAGGGGTTCCTTTCGAAGGAAATTACCCACCGTCACCCACCGATGTCACTATGATACGAGAGAGTCCCGGCCCCAGGTTACGGTATACGAGCAATGAGTGAAATATATTTATTACTGCAGGAGTTTCCTTCAGATACAAACAATCCCGACTTGTTATGCTTAACAATTAACTGGGAATGTATTCCCTTTAGAACCCGCTCGACGAGATTTAACTTAAAATTACAGTCTGCACTGCGACTTTGTGATCAACATCGTGTACTGGTCACGCAACGGTTTCCAAGTCTCACTCCAACTGCCTTCAAAACGGGTGAACAAAAACTATCTCGGATTGCTCTTATTTTTTAAAGAGTTCACAACTAGGTAGTTTATATTTATAGCCTTGGCTTGTTTTGAGGCTACTTGGACGGAATTCTCAAAATAACTCATGCTATTTTATAAATAGGTTGTTCAACCCGGCAATCGGGTACGAAAAAATAAAACTGCTAAAAGCGATGCCATAAATTATAATTAAACGAACAAATAAAACAAAAATGGTTCCATTATGTTTTTCATTTACCTTTATCTAGATATCTTCCTGTGATTAATTGGAAATCACTTTTTTTATCAGAGCGAGTCTCCGGTGAATAGCCGTGTCGCGCCATTGTTTACACATGAAACGGCATATTTTTGACAAAATAAGTGATAAACTCGGGCCAAAGCGGACCACTTAAAATCATTTACCCAGAGATTTTTCTATATATCCTATCAGATGAACGTATAGTTAACCCATAGAAAATGTTTTTACGAAATTTTAAGTTATCGCACATAGATAAAATGGTCAATGTTTTATCTGCATAAATTAGCTTGCAACAAGTTCGTAAATTTAGCCAATGATTTTGATCTTGTTTCGGGATCAAAACTAAGTTAGATTTATTTTATTTTTCATTCAATCGAACAATTAAGACCTAGACAGTATATAAATGTTATTTAAAGATTCGAAAATAGCTGTAGTATGGTGCGCGAAGCGATCAAATTTTCCGAAAATTCTGTCAAACCGGAAGTCGATTTTGGGCCTAATCGGGGCAAAATGGTTTTTCGCATATTTTTACCGAAAAAAGCTGTATTTTCAAAAACTAACTACAGTCCGTTTAGTTTCTGACTAGGGCCTATCTATGAGCAAAATATGAGCGAATTCGATTTTTTGACTTGTGCCGCCGAAAGCCGATTTTAGTCGATTTTTACAGAAAGTCGCTCTTAAGTTCTTATTCCATAAATTTAGGGACCATTTCGAGTAAACAGTTTTGAGCAAATACCCTGGACAGTGTACCTTTAAGCCTGGTTTCCATATAATCGTAATGATATTAATAAAAGTGTTCTGCGATCCTTGCGATCATATATGGAAACCATAAAACGTTGCGATCGCGATCGCAGAGATAGAAAACTTTCTATCTCTGCGATCCTTACGATCGTGCAGTTTTTATATGGAAACCACTCCTGCGATTGTTGCAATCATAATTTATGGAAACCTGAGGTCTCAACGATCGCAACGATCGCAGCGATCATCGATCGCAACGATCGCTGCGATCGATCCTTGCGATTATATGGAAACAAGGCTTTAAGGACCTCCCGGGGGTTCTGAGCAGGTGAATATCAGTGAAACAAACAATTCGGGAAAATACACTCCAGGAATAAGGAAACAAGGGAAATTATTTTTTGGTACCACAAACTACATCTTCAGTGAACATGAAACAAAAAATTCGGGAATATATTCGGAGGGATATAAAGGGACTAACTGAAGGTAAATTGTTTCTGGTACCAGTGTAACGTGTACTAATGGACAAGGCAGCCTCTTCTCTGGGACTGCCTTGACTTAATAGCGAGGGCAAATTCTTGAGCCTTATCACGGGAAAGCTTCAAGGGAACAACTTCAAAGCAGTACTTAATTTGGTATACTTTTTAGAGGGTGTCAGGTTTCTCAAACTCATTAATAATTCATCAAGTTATAGCAAAGGAAATCATATTCGGGTATCTGATCTTATTTTATTAACACATATTTTAACGATTTTATGTCCTTAGTTTTTTCATAGTTAATGGAGGGAAATGGTTATGAAGCCCGGCAAACTTCAAAGAAGCAATCAAAGATGGCAAGATTTATGTTGGAAGGTCCATGACCGTGCACGATCTTTTGTTTTGAGATCATACACTATGCATGAATTACGTCACCGAAACGTTTCTATTGGTTAGTTGTTTGAACACACGTAACCACCTATTGTATTTTGTCAGGTTTTGTGCACGGTCAAGGCCAAAAAAGCCAACAAAAAGATATAACAAAGAACTTTGCCGCGCTTCATAACCATTTCGCTCTATTAACTATGTTTTTTTCGAGACAGTGTCGTCAAAAATATTCCGCTTCGCGTCGTATTTTCTTGGTGTTTGGAAACTTAAAGAAACACAGTCTCTCCCTCGTGTTTGTCTATATTACATAAAAAAAACAATACCTGCTTCGGAGATGTTTGGAACCTTGCTTTTCAATGGACTGGATTTAGAAACATCATTGGCTTTCGCATTAGACAACAAATGCCCTGCTTCATTGGAAGCGTACTGTGCAGAAGGGACTTGATGCATCTGAACTGGCCGGGAATTTTTCTTTGGTGTATTCGGCTGCGCTGCAGGGGTGACATGTTGACCATGTCGTGAAATGAAGTTTCCCATTCCTGCTCCTAAATAACCATTCGGACGTTGAAGTTTTGTGACATTTCGTGCAGAGGAAGCAGACAAAATGGGTTTGGCAGCTTGAGGAAGTTGCTGATTAATCCAGTTTCTTTTAGAATTTCGCAGGGACTCCCTGTGAAGCGACTGCGCATCCCTGGTCTTGTGCTGAGAGTTCAATCTGGTCGCGCAAGCTGTATAAGAAAAAAAATCTTAGTCAAAGTACATGCGATTAAAGGAAATGAGTTTGGTAACTCCTCATTCCACCCACCAAAAGAAACATGAAATGTTCTGTTTTCTGCTTTTGGTATTGTATTATTATAGTTATAAATAAGTACAGATAACTAAGGTAAATAGCAAACGTAATGGGGGAAGTGTATTGTGTGCGGCTGTGGATCAAGGAACGTAATTTGTGGATTATTTTCAGTATTCCTTTTTAAAGCCTTAACTTTTTTGTCACTTATCGCGCGCTCTGATTGGTTGTGAAGTCGTTTTGCACGAGGCTATTGAAATAGAGAGGAAGTTTGGTAGAATTCGAAACGCATTTCTGTAAAACCGAACCGCAATATAATATATGACTCAGAACCACTCACAGTTCATGACTGAAAACTCATATAAACGCAGACTTACCTATTCCAACAAGCACACTAACAAAGAGAAGATTGATTTGCATAGCTCTGTAACAGAAAATACGTTTTGTGAATCATCGTGTATAAACGCAGAATACGGTTCAATTGGCGTTTAGTTTGACTCTTGTCTAAGCCAATTCCTAAGCTTTTATTTCACATTTTCAAGATTTGGTACTCCCCAACGTTTTAACATGTATCCAACTAAGTCGAAAAAAAATATTTTTGAACTCAGCTAGCCAATCAGAATGGCTCAGCTAACCTCACAATGCGTAGCTTTGAATTGCAGCACTGATTAAAACATATAGTTTTTTACATTAGAGACGTGGTAACAGATTTCTGAAGACTCAACTGATTACTTATGAGACAATGAACGGCGATCTAAACATTGAACCGAAGACAATAATAAACGAAACTGCAAAATTAGGTACAACCCAACCCACCGTGCCGAGAGGTCAAATTGTAATTTCCCTGTACAAAGTTAGCCTTTACCTTTTTTTAGAAGAGACAACACGTTCCTGAAGGCTCGACTGATTATATATGAGACAATGCTCGCCGGGGCAATATTATATATTTTGCTAGTTCCATTGAAAAATGTTATGAATGTCAATACGTTACTTGTCCCCCCTTGGGAGGAGTAGTTGAGGTGACATACATTACGTACCGTTGGGGAGGATCAATAGTTAATGGCCTTTTTGTCGAATTATTACGCTATGTAAATTCATCAGCTTTCACTTCCCAGGGATATTTAGAGAATCGATAGAGAACTGTGTCCATTAAACATCGAAAGAGTGTAATATTTTCTGACTGCGCACTCTCATAATGACGTTATACAAAATCTCTACGCTAAACGACCTTCATTCCACCTCTTTTTTCTACAACTTTTCTCGTCGATTGAATTTCTTGCCTGGTCTTTTCAATAATATATATTTTAAAGATGTAATCCATTGTCGCCTATCTTTTTCTATCTCAAGGGGCTTTCTTCTAAGCTGTCGGATTTAGAGCCTGACACGATAATCATTTTGAGCGAGGGTATTTAAGGTGGCTCCCTATAGTTTTATGACCGAGCACGCGCTGTTGACGAAAGCTTTAGTAATCTGCGCGCGCTCAAAGGAAAATCCTCGAACCGCGCGTGTTTTTCCGATTTTTATGACGTCAGCATGGTCAAAAAATTCAAAATTAACCGTGGATTTTCTCGCATTTCCTTCGGTAAAGTTTTGTGAAAATTCACACAATTCAAGGCAGAAACGCTACCTATCACATGACCGTTTTTTGAAGAAATTTGTCAGAGCAAGTAAGTTTTATTGTTTAAAATAACAAATGAGGTAATATTGGCAAAATCGTCTGAAAAACCACAATGTTTTTTCCCTCCAAAATGCCAGGCAAACTCAGTTTCATAAGATGGCAAAATTTAAAGAAATTTCACCGAAGGAAACTAAAAAAAATAAGGAATAAAGATAAAATATAGCAAAAATGTGCCATTCTTTAGATGCTATGTTGCTATGGCAACGGCCTCCACGAAAAAAGTAACAACCTATAAATAACTGTCATTACATCAGTTTCCTTACTGGTAAATATCGGGAACGAAAAATCAAAGACAAAATAACTGGGGTTTCCTTTCTAACTCATGTCAGTTAGTGTAGGTCAGTGGTAAATATTCTAGGGAGTCACCTTATTTAATGGTATTCTAAAATTAAAGCTAACCTCACAATGCGTAACTTTGAATTGTGGTACAGATTAAAACAGTTCGTATACTTTTTCACATTTCAGAAGTGGAGACTCAACTGATTACTTATGAGACAATGAACATCGAACCGAAGACAATAATAAACGAAACTAGCAGAAGAAGGGCTGCAAAATTACGTACAACCCAACCAACCCACCGTGCCGCCCGCCCGCCGAGAGGTCAAATTGTAATTTCACTGTACACAATTCAAGTTAGCCTTTACCTTTTTTTAGAAGAGACATGAACACGTTCCTGAAGGCTCAACTGATTATAAATGAGACAATGCTCGCGGGCAATATTATATATTTTGCTAGTTCCACTGAGAAGTGCTATGAATGTCCATTACCTGTCCCCCTTGGGAGGAGTAGTTGGTGGTGACATACATTACGTACCATTGGGGAGAATCAATAGTTAATGGACATTTTGTCTGATTATTACGCTAAGTCAGTTCAACAGCGTAAAGGTATACAAAATCTCTACGATAATCGATCCTTATTCCATCTCTATTTTCTATACTACTTTTTCGTTAATTGAATTTATTGCCTGGTCTTTCAATAATAGATGTAATCCATTGTGACCTATCTATTACTACCTCAAGGGGCTTTCTCCTAAGCTGTCGGATTTAGCGCATGAGCTCTTTATTTCACACCGTTTTAACATGGATTCAACCAAGAGAAGGTGATTCAACCAAGTCGAAAAAAAATTGAACTCAGCAAGCCAATGGGTCAGCTAACCTCACAGTGCGTAACTTTGAATTGCAGGACCGATTAAAACATGTAGTTTTTTACATTAGAGACGTGATCACAGATTTTTAAAGACTCAACTGCTTACTTATGAGACAATGAACGGGGATCTAAACATTGAACCGAAGACAGTAATATACGAAGCTAGCAGAAGTAGCGCTGCAAAATTACTATACGTACAACCTAACCCAACGCGGGTCAAATTGTAACTTCCCTGTACATAATTCAAGTTAGCCTTTACCTTTTCTTAGAAGAGACAACACGCCGCCTGAAGGCTCAACTGATTATATATGAGAAAATGCTCGCAGGCAATATTATATATTTTGCTAGTTTCACTGAGAAGTGTTATGAATGTCCATACCTGTCCCCCCTTTGGAGGAGTAGTTGAGGTGACATACAAAACGAACCGTTGGGGAGGATCAATAGTTAATGGCCTTTTTGTCGGATTATTACGCTATGTAAATTCATCAGCTTTCACTTCCCAGGGATATTTAGAGAATCGATAGAGAACTGTATCCATTAAACACCGAAAAAGTGTAATATTTTCTGACTGCACGCTCTCATAATGACGTTATACAAAATCAATACGCTAAACGACCTTCATTCCACCTCTTTTTTCTACAACTTTTCTCGTCGATTGAATTTCTTGCCTGGTCTTTTCAATAATATATATTTTAAAGATGTAATCCATTGTCGCCTATCTTTTACTATCTCAAGGGCTTTCTTCTAAGCTGACGGATTTAGCGCCTGACACGCGTACGATAATCATTTTGAGCGAGGGTATTTAATGGTATTTTAAAATTAAAGCTAACCTCACAATGCGTAACTTTGAATTGTGGGACAGATTAAAACAGTTCGTATACTTTTTCACATTTCAGAAGTGGAGACTCAACTGATTACTTATAAGACAATGAACGGGGGTATCGACATCGAACCGAAGACAATAATAAACGAAACTAGCAGAAGAAGGGCTGCAAAATTACGTACCACCCAACCAACCCACCGTGCCGCCCGCCCGCCGAGAGGCAAATTGTAATTTCACTGTACAAAATTCAAGTTAGCCTTTACCTTTTTTAGAAGAGACAACACGTTCCTGAAGACTCGACTGATTATCAATGAGACAATGCTCGCGGGCAATATTATATATTTTGCTAGTTCCACTGAGAAGTGTTATGAATGTCCATACCTGTCTCCCTTGGGAGGAGTAGTTGGTGGTGACATACGTTACGCACCGTTGGGGAGAATCAATAGTTAATGGACATTTTGTCTGATTATTACGCTAAGTCAGTTCAACAGCGTAAAGGTATAAAAAATATCTACGAAAATCTATCTATCTTTATTCCATCTCTATTTTCTATACTACTTTTTCGTTAATTGAATTTATTGCCTGGTCTTTCAATAATAGATGTAATCCATTGTGACCTATCTATTATTACTTCAAGGGGCTTTCTCCTAAGCTGTCGGATTCAGCGCATGAGCTCTTTATTTCACACCGTTTTAACATGGATTCAACCAAGAGAAGGTGTTCAACCAAGTCGAAAAAAAATTGAACTCAGCAAGCCAACGGGTCAGCTAACCTCACAATGCGTAACTTTGAATTGCAGGACCGATTAAAACATGTAGGGCCGATTAGTTAAACGAAGTCTAAGTTAGACTTGGTTTAAGGCTAAATCGAGGTTTAGACAAGGCTTCCATAGACCACGGCTAAGCTGAGTCTAAATTGCGTTATTAGAATGCGGATTAGCCGCATTTCACGGAGGCCACGTCTAAACGTGGTTCAACAAGTCTAGCTATTGTTTTTTTAAACCGCGCTTTAAAAATTCGAGGTTTTGCTTAGTCGGATTTGCGCAATTTTCTACGCTATAATCGCTGTAATGATAACACATGGAAAACAATTCAAAACTTTTTCTTCGCAAAACTTGATGGGCTATCTTTCATCCTGAAGTGCAATTATAACGTAAATAATGTTAGCCAAAAATTACCTGCTTTCTACAGGGAACTATTGGATTATTTTTTATTAATGACTTGCGAAATAATTTTGAAGATACTTATTGGTTTTCATTTTATGGAACAATAAGGACATGCTATTGAACTAAACTTTTTTTTCTTGGACACTTAGTATGATATAAATATCCACTATTTAAACTTGCTTCTTTCCTGAGCCTAAACCGTCGATGGAAATTAGACTGTTTTGTACGGTAAGGGAAATTGTCATCGTCGTATTCTTCTAGCGGATTTAAACTATCCCTCAACTATCTGAATCTTCGGAATCAGCTTGTTATCCTATTCCTGTAACTGTCTATACTTCGAACTTCCATCCATGACACAAACCTTCACTAATAAAAGCGTTAAACTACGTCTAAACCTACTCATGAAAAGGTCTAAGTTGCTATTGTTTGCAAGTCGGTGTTTAGACACCGCTTAGGCGAGGTTTAAAATAAAGGACGTTTAAATAATCCGGTTCCCCGGTTTAGACCAAGACCTTCTTAAGCGATGTCTAAACGTCGTTTAAATAATCGGCCCGTAGTTTTTTACATTAGAGACGTGATCACAGATTTTTTAAGACTCAACTGATTACTTACGAGACAATGAACGGGGATCTAAACATTGAACCGAAGACAGTAATATACGAAGCTAGCAGAAGTAGCGCTGCAAAATTACTATACGTACAACCTAACCCAACGCGGGTCAAATTGTAACTTCCCTGTACATAATTCAAGTTAGCCTTTACCTTTTCTTAGAAGAGACAACACGCCGCCTGAAGGCTCAACTGATTATATATGAGACAATGCTCGCGGGAAATATTATATATTTTGCTAGTTTCACTGAGAAGTGTTATGAATGTCCATACCTGTCCCCCCTTTGGAGGAGTAGTTGAGGTGACATACAAAACGAACCGTTGGGGAGGATCAATAGTTAATGGCCTTTTTGTCGGATTATTACGCTATGTAAATTCATCAGCTTTCACTTCCCAGGGATATTTAGAGAATCGATAGAGAACTGTATTCATTAAACACCGAAAAAGTGTAATATTTTCTGACTGCACGCTCTCATAATGACGTTATACAAAATCAATACGCTAAACGACCTTCATTCCACCTCTTTTTTCTACAACTTTTCTCGTCGATTGAATTTCTTGCCTGGTCTTTTCAATAATATATATTTTAAAGATGTAATCCATTGTCGCCTATCTTTTACTATCTCAAGGGGCTTTCTTCTAAGCTGTCGGATTTAGCGCCTGACACGCGTACGATAATCATTTTGAGCGAGGGTATTTAATGGTATTTTAAAATTAAAGCTAACCTCACAATGCGTAACTTTGAATTGTGGGACAGATTAAAACAGTTCGTATACTTTTTCACATTTCAGAAGTGGAGACTCAACTGATTACTTATAAGACAATGAACGGGGGTATCGACATCGAACCGAAGACAATAATAAACGAAACTAGCAGAAGAAGGGCTGCAAAATTACGTACCACCCAACCAACCCACCGTGCCGCCCGCCCGCCGAGAGGCAAATTGTAATTTCACTGTACAAAATTCAAGTTAGCCTTTACCTTTTTTTAGAAGAGACAACACGTTCCTGAAGACTCGACTGATTATCAATGAGACAATGCTCGCGGGCAATATTATATATTTTGCTAGTTCCACTGAGAAGTGTTATGAATGTCCATACCTGTCCCCCTTGGGAGGAGTAGTTCGTGGTGACATACGTTACGCACCGTTGGGGAGAATCAATAGTTAATGGACATTTTGTCTGATTATTACGCTAAGTCAGTTCAACAGCGTAAAGGTATAAAAAATATCTACGAAAATCTATCTATCTTTATTCCATCTCTATTTTCTATACTACTTTTTCGTTAATTGAATTTATTGCCTGGTCTTTCAATAATAGATGTAATCCATTGTGACCTATCTATTATTACTTCAAGGGGCTTTCTCCTAAGCTGTCGGATTCAGCGCATGAGCTCTTTATTTCACACCGTTTTAACATGGATTCAACCAAGAGAAGGTGTTCAACCAAGTCGAAAAAAATTGAACTCAGCAAGCCAACGGGTCAGCTAACCTCACAATGCGTAACTTTGAATTGCAGGACCGATTAAAACATGTAGGGCCGATTAGTTAAACGAAGTCTAAGTTAGACTTGGTTTAAGGCTAAATCGAGGTTTAGACAAGGCTTCCATAGACCACGGCTAAGCTGAGTCTAAATTGCGTTATTAGAATGCGGATTAGCCGCATTTCACGGAGGCCACGTCTAAACGTGGTTCAACAAGTCTAGCTATTGTTTTTTTAAACCGCGCTTTAAAAATTCGAGGTTTTGCTTAGTCGGATTTGCGCAATTTTCTACGCTATAATCGCTGTAATGATAACACATGGAAAACAATTCAAAACTTTTTCTTCGCAAAACTTGATGGGCTATCTTTCATCCTGAAGTGCAATTATAACGTAAATAATGTTAGCCAAAAATTACCTGCTTTCTACAGGGAACTATTGGATTATTTTTTATTAATGACTTGCGAAATAATTTTGAAGATACTTATTGGTTTTCATTTTATGGAACAATAAGGACATGCTATTGAACTAAACTTTTTTTCTTGGACACTTAGTATGATATAAATATCCACTATTTAAACTTGCTTCTTTCCTGAGCCTAAACCGTCGATGGAAATTAGACTGTTTTGTACGGTAAGGGAAATTGTCATCGTCGTATTCTTCTAGCGGATTTAAACTATCCCTCAACTATCTGAATCTTCGGAATCAGCTTGTTATCCTATTCCTGTAACTGTCTATACTTCGAACTTCCATCCATGACACAAACCTTCACTAATAAAAGCGTTAAACTACGTCTAAACCTACTCATGAAAAGGTCTAAGTTGCTATTGTTTGCAAGTCGGTGTTTAGACACCGCTTAGGCGAGGTTTAAAATAAAGGACGTTTAAATAATCCGGTTCCCCGGTTTAGACCAAGACCTTCTTAAGCGATGTCTAAACGTCGTTTAAATAATCGGCCCGTAGTTTTTTACATTAGAGACGTGATCACAGATTTTTTAAGACTCAACTGATTACTTACGAGACAATGAACGGGGATCTAAACATTGAACCGAAGACAGTAATATACGAAGCTAGCAGAAGTAGCGCTGCAAAATTACTATACGTACAACCTAACCCAACGCGGGTCAAATTGTAACTTCCCTGTACATAATTCAAGTTAGCCTTTACCTTTTCTTAGAAGAGACAACACGCCGCCTGAAGGCTCAACTGATTATATATGAGACAATGCTCGCGGGAAATATTATATATTTTGCTAGTTTCACTGAGAAGTGTTATGAATGTCCATACCTGTCCCCCCCTTTGGAGGAGTAGTTGAGGTGACATACAAAACGAACCGTTGGGGAGGATCAATAGTTAATGGCCTTTTTGTCGGATTATTACGCTATGTAAATTCATCAGCTTTCACTTCCCAGGGATATTTAGAGAATCGATAGAGAACTGTATTCATTAAACACCGAAAAAGTGTAATATTTTCTGACTGCACGCTCTCATAATGACGTTATACAAAATCAATACGCTAAACGACCTTCATTCCACCTCTTTTTTCTACAACTTTTCTCGTCGATTGAATTTCTTGCCTGGTCTTTTCAATAATATATATTTTAAAGATGTAATCCATTGTCGCCTATCTTTTACTATCTCAAGGGGCTTTCTTCTAAGCTGTCGGATTTAGCGCCTGACACGCGTACGATAATCATTTTGAGCGAGGGTATTTAATGGTATTTTAAAATTAAAGCTAACCTCACAATGCGTAACTTTGAATTGTGGGACAGATTAAAACAGTTCGTATACTTTTTCACATTTCAGAAGTGGAGACTCAACTGATTACTTATAAGACAATGAACGGGGGTATCGACATCGAACCGAAGACAATAATAAACGAAACTAGCAGAAGAAGGGCTGCAAAATTACGTACCACCCAACCAACCCACCGTGCCGCCCGCCCGCCGAGAGGCAAATTGTAATTTCACTGTACAAAATTCAAGTTAGCCTTTACCTTTTTTTAGAAGAGACAACACGTTCCTGAAGACTCGACTGATTATCAATGAGACAATGCTCGCGGGCAATATTATATATTTTGCTAGTTCCACTGAGAAGTGTTATAAATGTCCATACCTGTCCCCCTTGGGAGGAGTAGTTGGTGGTGACATACGTTACGTACCGTTGGGGAGAATCAATAGTTAATGGACATTTTGTCTGATTATTACGCTAAGTCAGTTCAACAGCGTAAAGGTATACAAAATCTCTACGATAATCGATCTTTATTCCATCTCTATTTTCTATACTACTTTTTCGTTAATTGAATTTATTGCCTGGTCTTTCAATAATAGATGTAATCCATTGTGACCTATCTATTACTACCTCAAGGGACTTTCTCCTAAGCTGTCGGATTTAGCGCATGAGCTCTTTATTTCACACCATTTTAACATGGATTCAACCAAGAGAAGGTGATTCAACCAAGTCGAAAAAAAATTGAACTCAGCAAGCCAATGGGTCAGCTAACCTCACAATGCGTAACTTTGAATTGCAGGACCGATTAAAACATGTAGGGCCGATTAGTTAAACGAAGTCTAAGTTAGACTTGGTTTAAGGCTAAATCGAGGTTTAGACAAGGCTTCCATAGACCACGGCTAAGCTGAGTCTAAATTGCGTTATTAGAATGCGGATTAGCCGCATTTCACGGAGGCCACGTCTAAACGTGGTTCAACAAGTCTAGCTATTGTTTTTTTAAACCGCGCTTTAAAAATTCGAGGTTTTGCTTAGTCGGATTTGCGCAATTTTCTACGCTATAATCGCTGTAATGATAACACATGGAAAACAATTCAAAACTTTTTCTTCGCAAAACTTGATGGGCTATCTTTCATCCTGAAGTGCAATTATAACGTAAATAATGTTAGCCAAAAATTACCTGCTTTCTACAGGGAACTATTGGATTATTTTTTATTAATGACTTGCGAAATAATTTTGAAGATACTTATTGGTTTTCATTTTATGGAACAATAAGGACATGCTATTGAACTAAACTTTTTTTTCTTGGACACTTAGTATGATATAAATATCCACTATTTAAACTTGCTTCTTTCCTGAGCCTAAACCGTCGATGGAAATTAGACTGTTTTGTACGGTAAGGGAAATTGTCATCGTCGTATTCTTCTAGCGGATTTAAACTATCCCTCAACTGTCTGAATCTTCGGAATCAGCTTGTTATCCTATTCCTGTAACTGTCTATACTTCGAACTTCCATCCATGACACAAACCTTCACTACTAAAAGCGTTAAACTACGTCTAAACCTACTCATGAAAAGGTCTAAGTTGCTATTGTTTGCAAGTCGGTGTTTAGACACCGCTTAGGCGAGGTTTAAAATAAAGGACGTTTAAATAATCCGGTTCCCCGGTTTAGACCAAGACCTTCTTAAGCGATGTCTAAACGTCGTTTAAATAATCGGCCCGTAGTTTTTTACATTAGAGACGTGATCACAGATTTTTTAAGACTCAACTGATTACTTACGAGACAATGAACGGGGATATAAACATTGAACCGAAGACAGTAATATACGAAGCTAGCAGAAGTAGCGCTGCAAAATTACTATACGTACAACCTAACCCAACGCGGGTCAAATTGTAACTTCCCTGTACATAATTCAAGTTAGCCTTTACCTTTTTTAGAAGAGACAACACGCCGCCTGAAGGTTCGACTGATTATATATGAGACAATGCTCGCGGGAAATATTATATATTTTGCTAGTTTCACTGAGAAGTGTTATGAATGTCCATACCTGTCCCCCCTTGGGAGGAGTTGTTGGTGGTGACATATATTACGTACCGTTGGGGAGGATCAATAGTTAAGAGGCTGTCTCTGTTAAAACCGACCAGTCGATTTTCTTCGAAATTTGGATTTTTCTCATATGCTTGGATTTTGAAGCCTTTAACAAAGTAATCACTAAAATGAGTTTTATTTGATCAAAAATTCTAACTGGAGTTATTTATGATCGATCAAACTTTTGGGCAGGTTGGCTCTAATTTCGGGCCCCCCGGAACTGCAAAATGAAGCATATTGCCGTCGCCGTAAAAAAATAAATATTCGTCCTAAAGATCCAATTCTTTTTTTAATCTATAGATATATCATAGAAGTTTGTTCAGACTGTTGCAATTAGAATTCAATTGTGTTACTTCGGCGGTAAAAATTAGATTTTCTACCACACCTAAACGAGTTTTGAACGAAACACGAAAATAGCTCAACTTTGAGGGCAAATTTTAAAAATGTGGCACCTGTTTCAGGCTGCTTAACTACATAAACAAAAACTAGAAATGACCGTTAATTCGAAACTAAAATAAAATTTGTCTGCACACTACATTTGCAACTCTAACAACTGTTTGAATTTTGGGAAATTCTGAAAATGTAACAGCATCTCCTTCAAAGTACCCATTTGGGTCGTCAGGCAACATTTACCTTTTTGCCACTTGGGAATCACTCGTTCAAAAATAGTTATGTATTTAACATTAATGGCGGCACTTTATTTCAGAAAGTGCGATTCCCAAGCGGCAAAAAATCGTGAAGAATTTGAACTGACACCTGAAGCCCAACAACACTGAATAATCTAATATACCATGCGGGGTTTTCAAAGCGACGAGAACTTGGAAAGGCAAAAGTACCTGACTTTGCGTTGTAAATTCTTCAAACCGTACGTTGGAAACACGCTAAAAATTGGTAGCGACCTTTGAAATATCCTGTTCTAGCTCCTGCTTGAAAAGAATGCAAAACAAATCGAGACATTTTTTGTAAGTTGAAATTATATCATTTGTTTATTTTTCTCAATCATTCGGCAAACCCTCCATCTTTATTGACTGCTAATATTTTATGTAAGTCTCCGATCTTTTAGAATTTTACCCAAAGGTTTTAAGTGATATCAACCTTAAAAAGTGTGGGTACTGGGTCAGTATAGATATGGACATTTATGCGGCAATTGCGACAGACGCAACAGGTCGCTCGTTTGGGAAATCTACGGTACGGATTATCATGTAACTTGCTGTGAGTAAACTTAAACTGTTTGCCAGCTGTTTGAGGTTATTACAAAAAAATTCACCGTGGCGTGTGAAAAATAATCGCATTTTAATAAAAAGGAAGACTACGGAAAACCTCTTATAACTGAAACAAATCGAGTTTGATCGCCACAAAATTTATCATTTTATATTATTTTAGGATTCTTTTATCAGATTCTGAAAAATTATAGAAATCGCTTTACGTTTTCTTGTTCAAAAGCGCGTTTTAAAAAAGGACCTGTCAGCCCGATAAATACCCGCGGGCCACCTTAACATGGATTCAACCACTGAGTCGGAAAAAAATTGAACTCAGCTAGCCAATGGGTCAGCTAACCTCACAATGCGTAACTTTGAATTGAAGGACCGATTAAAACATATAGTTTTTTTACATTATAGACTTGGTAACAGATTTCTGAAGACTCAACTGATTACTTATGAGACAATGAAAGGGGATCTAAACATTGAACCGAGGACAATAATAAACAAACTAACAGAAGTAGCGCTGCAAAATTACGTACAACCCAACCAACCGCGGGTCAAATTGTAATTTCCTGTACATAATTCAAGTTAGCCTTTACCTTTTTTTTGGAAGAGACAACACGTTCCTGAAGGCTGGACTGATTATATATGAGACAATGCTCGCGGGAAATATTATATATTTTGCTAGTTCCATTGACAAATGTTATGAATGTCCATACCTGTCCCCCCTTGGGAGGAGTAGTTGGTGGTGACATACATTACGCTCCGTAGGGGAGGATTAATATGTAATGGACATTTTGTCAGCTATCATTTCCCAGTGATATTTAGAGAACTTTGTCCATTAAACGTCAGAGTGTAATATTTTCTGGCTGCACGCTCTCATAATTGACGTAAAGGATTTAAAGGGGAAGTAACATGGGGATTTTGACCTTTTTCGGTCAAAACTGTGCTGCAATACCTTTACTTATTTACAGAAAGAAATCAACCGAATTCGTGATAGAGGAACAAATCATGTTCTATTCTGGCGCATTTTGGAAACGAAAATGCGAGAACTTGAAAAAAATTAGCCCAATTTTTTTCAAGTTGAAATCCATTTTGACCAGTCCACCTTTGGCCAGAGACACTCATCCACACTTTTAGTTCATTAGGGTGGTAATTTATAACAAAACTGACCATTATTTTTAGGTTGTTGTTAATACAAAAACGTTTTTTAGTTTTTGAAATGACACTAAATCCCCCCGTGATGCTACTTTTCTCGTGGATTGAATTTCTTGCCTGATCAATCCATTGTCAATTAAGAATGAAAAATACGGGTACAAGCGAACGACGTTTCGACAATCCATTGTCACCAATCTATTGCTATTTCAAGGGACTTTCTCCTAAGCTGTCGGAGGAACTGAAAAGCCCGTAGGGAGTATACCAATAAATTATTTAATCCATTCAGCTTCCCAAGGCGCGTTTGCTTTGAATTGCCAGTGCTTCCTCGACCTAGCCGAAGTTCCATTAGTTTTCATCGTCAACTGAGGCCTATACACAGCTCCCTAACTGATCCCCAGCACGACATGATCCCTAATCCCAATTCCGAACGACCCCGAAATGATCCCCACCGGACGAACTGATCCCTAACCCCTTTCGACCCCGAAATAATCCCGAAGGAATTTTAGGAATTGAATAGCATTCAATCCATTCCATATCGAAGAAGGTTGGATTTTGAACACAATTTAAGTAAGTAAGATAATTCAAAACATGAACACGTTTCAACTTTCTTTCATAATTTATATTTTTCAAGGACAACGATGTTTAGTAAAAATAGAGGGCGTCAGTTTTTTTTACTAAATATTGAGTAAGGTAAAGCCATACTCGGGCCAAACTGCCGGAGCATATCCCAGTTTATGTAGCATGAAGCCAACTAGGAGTATTGCTACTGTATTGCAATGCATGTACATGCTGTCCTCGATTTCAAGACGAGATCAGAGGTCAATGTATTGTTATCATATTGCAGTGTTTATGACAGCAATGCAGTATGTTGTCCTCGTTTTCAAGACAACGTTCACAGTAGAGGATAACACTCAGAAGTTCTGACGCTCATATTGCAGTGCTCATGACAGGAATGCATGTATGTTGTCCTCGTTTTCAAGACAACGTTCACAGTAGAGGATAACACTCAGAAGTTCTGACGCTCATATTGCAGTGCTCATGACAGCAATGCATGTATGTTGTCCTCGTTTTCAAGACAACGTTCACAGTAGAGGATAACACTCAGAAGTTCTGACGCTCATATTGCAGTGCTCATGACAGCAATGCATGTATGTTGTCCTCGTTTTCAAGACGAGATCATAGGTCAAAGGTCAATGTAGAGGATAACACTGAAGTCCCGACGCTCATGTTGCAGTGCTCATGACAGCAATACATGTATGTTGTCCTCGTTTTCAAGACGAGATCAGAGGTCAAAGGTCAATTTAGAGGATAACACTGAAGTCCCAACGCTCATGTTGCAGTGCTCATGACAGCAATGCATGTATGTTGTCCTCGTTTTTCCGGCACTTTTTGATCCGTCTGTCTTGTTCCTTCAACAAGTGTTCGATTTCTAAAGAACGAAAAAAATACCCCGACATTTAAATTGCAACATAGATGTGGTGCACGAAAGAGGTAAAACGTGACACAGTAACAAATGAGGACACAATCTATTATTTTGTTTTCGGAATGAAATGATAGTATATTTTAAGCTTGGTAGAAATATGAGAAAGATAGTATTCAGTCAGTAGCCTGCGAGCAAGCTCTCTTGGGGTTTTGAGGGGAGTAGGAATCAGTGACACAAGCTACTCGGAAAAAGAATTCCGAGTAGCTTGTGTCACTGAATGAATATCTTTCTCACAATCTTTTCTTCTTCTAATAAATTTAGAAAAAAAGGAATAGGTTATATTGCCCTTGTAGCTATTATAATTTATTTCAAGCACTTCTCTAGCCCAGAGGCACTTTCACTGGAACGAAGAAAGTAAAACAATAAGTGGATGTTTGTCTAATGGGCTTCCCATAGTGATGATTTTTCCCCCCGAGTAGCTTGTGTCACTGACAGAATAATATCTCTCTCAGTGATGTTGTTCTTGTTCTAACCTCTGTTTTTCTTGGTAAGTTGCTGCCCAGTTTGTGCTAGGGATTGCAAGATCATCTCGGCGCGTCTGTAAGTGGGTTCACTGTCAGAGGACGTTTTCTTCATGGGCGCTGCAGCTGTAACAAATGATGTAGTTATTCCAGTTGAACCCGCAGTCAAATATTGTTTTGTTTTTAAAAAGTATGCAAACGAGTTAGGCTCGATTTCCGCCGCTCTCTCGAGTCCGGTCTTCGTTCTGGCTCATTTTCCCGAACAGCTTCCGGTAATCGAGCCTAAAAAAATCGGTTAATGGGCCAATACAATGCCAGATTGACCCTTTCGTCTCGTTTGCATGTCAAACGGCTTTCAATACCAGATTGACCCTTTCGCCTCGTTTGCATGTCAAACCGCTGACCGTCTGTAATAACTGCTATTTAATGTAGAAAAAATATAAGAGAAGAAAATAACAAGAAAGATAAAAGACAAGGAACGGAATGGAAGGAAAGGAAAAAGAAGGGAAGGGTGAAGGCAAAAAAAGCACGTTCTCCCCACCAAGACGTTTTGTATCACGAGAGCAAACACTAAACAGACACACTACCGAGCCGCTAGCTGCCTAATAACGTACTACCTAATAATAAATCAACAGTCAACTACTGACTAAGACTCGATTTCCGCCGCTCTCTCTCTCCGGTCTTCGTCCCTGCCTTCGGGGCTGGTAATCGAGCAGCGACTGGCAATCGAGCCTATTATAGTAGAACCCCGATATAAGTGCCAAGGGTTTGTTATATCGGTGTTCTCTGTTCCATACATTTTACTGTAACTTTGGACGGGCTGGCTGAAGAATATCATTCGTTATTATAGCGGGGACTTCGTTATAAAGAGGTTCGTTATATCGGGGTTCCATTTTACTGATTGCAAAGGCTCGCTCACCTGATATTCTTGCCGTCAACTCTTCTTGTTTTCGGTGCACAGTCGTCGCTCGCACAGAATCCGTATCAATATCTCGTTTCTGATTTTGAGGTTCTGGGGCACTGGGCGCGAGTGTTTCTTTGGTAACGGCTCCATGTCAGACTTTAGACTTGAACTCCGCTGACTACTAGTCATAGAAGACGCACTTGACGTCGGCTGCCAAGAGCGAGCCGCGTTCAAGAGATCACGTGATATGACAGTGTCTCCGGTGGACGTTGATTGGTCGATTAAAAGCGACGTGACATCTGAGTGATCGCTCTGAATCGATAAGGACAGTGGCGAGAGAGGTCTGTCAAATGTTTGTGAATATTCACTGAGCACTTCACTACTTGCAACACTTTCCTTCTTCGGAGATGAACTGTGCAGCGGAAGGACAAAGTCATTAACGTCGTCGAGTTCGTAACTGGTATTTACTCCCGAGTTCAAATCTGTTGTCAAATCCGCTGAAGGTTCTTCTCTGTCAAATGGATGTTTATATTTACTAGAAACAACAGCGTAAGGAGGACGCACGTCACGCTCCTTTTGGGCTGTGCTTCGGCCATGTTTTCTGTCTGTCCGTGCCTCGCCATGTCTTTCTCCCTCACTCATTGGACCAGAATGGGCGTCGGTCTGACTAGGAACGTTTCTCTGACCGTTTCTCCTCCTGTCGGCTTCATCAGGGTGAACAGGGCCATCGTCCAACAGTGCTCGCTCAGCAAGAGGACCTTGTGACGCAAACGCAGTACTCGGAGTCTTGGCTGGGGTCGCAGTTTGAGAAACGTGCGCTTGGAAACTTGTGATCAAGCTTCGCACTTCATGTAGTAACGTCTTTAGGTCCTCTGTAACTTCGCCGTTCTTTTTCGAAGAGGCTTCACTTGTCTGTAGAAAGAAAAAACAAAAATAAAACTCTGACTATAGACATGCATATAAGACTGGTTTCGAACGTTTCTTTAACTAAACACTAAGCCCCGCTAGTCACAGCAGAAGTGAAAAATAGGTACGCAACGCGTACATGTGTGTACTGCAAGGTTTTTCCTAGGTTGATTTATCATTTGGAAGTGGTAAAGTCTTTGTCACTAAATATGATTTACTCAAAATACACTAGCCAGCTTGGAAAGGATGGTGGGGATAGAAGGGAAGAAACTGGGAAGGGTGTATAAAAATAAAATTCACATCATAACAAACTGTGTTAATTTTACTTGCCAGATAAATTTATTATTTATCTAATCTTGATAAATATGAAGAATGTAATTTACAGAAACAGAGTTGTAAGACTTGAGGAATGTGAATTGAACTGTATTGATAATTTTTTTTTTTTTTCAAAACTGATCAGTTATATTAAGCTTGAAGAAAAAAGTATCAATTCATTATTTTGAGATAGTGACTGACTTCACAAGCCAAGTTAAAACCAAAAAGAACAAAGTAATGTTAAATTAAAGTGTGGAGACTACTTGATGAGAGGGACTCTAACATGGCGTTTCCATACTGAGCTCTATAAATTTGTGTGGAACATTTTGACAAATAACTCGAGTACGGAATACCGCACAGACCTGAGACTTGGACTGATTCCTTATTTATTCATTATCTATGACATGCCAATTCCTTGACTTCATTCATTGAACGGTTTTGATTTTTTTATTTATGGCGTGACAGTGAAAACCGAGAATAGGATGGTGCCCAGTCTCTTTGGCATATTCCGAAACTGCGGAGTTCTGAGTACCAGCAAGCTGCATGTCTCTGTCGTGTTCCTTTATTCTTTCACGCATCGATATCGCTGTTTCACCGATATATACTTTGCCGCATTCACATGGAATCTTATAGACAACACCGTCTCGTCTCGTTTCTCGCGAGACGTGTCTCGTTTCTCGCGAGAGTCAATGAGCCGGCATATACTCGCAAGTGACACCTCGCGTGTCAATGGCGTATGTGTCAAATGTTTTATCTACGATCCGTTGCCAAATCGATGGGACCGAAGGTCCAATGTATAAACAAGCAATAATGTTCATGCAGTTAAACGTGTTGACAGAACCAGGGTAAAACTTACTGGCAAGTACAGAAAACGATCCGCTAGATTAATGGCGTAACTTATCGAAGGCTTGATTCATTACGATCGTATCGAAGGTTAAATACTACACACTGGCTTTTGTAATTAAATATGCAAAATCTTGCAACAGAAATTTCAGAGCGGAATTTCTAACAAACGGGGAACAAATATTCTAGCTGTCCTGCGCTTTGAAACCCCTTTCGATAGAGATGTTTTTCGATTCGATCCGTTTAGTAATTTTCGAGAAACGACTTTCGAGCGTGTGAGATCGAATACAAGGCATTGCGTTACGTAGAAAATTGAGACGACCACGAAGTTTCAATTGACCAAATTTTGACAGCTCAAACAGCTGGAAACGGCGGGGGGGTTTGAGGGGCGGCATTCAAAATTCTGAGACATAAGTGCAAGCTCTCTTTCCCCCGCTCTTTCTATTTTCCCTCCAAAAACGCCAAGAGAGCTTGCTCGCAGGCTAGATTTATCGCGTAACTTATCGAAGGCTTGATTCATTGCGTATCGTATCAAAGGCTAGATCATTGCATCTTTCCGAAGGCTTCATTCATTGTGATTGATGTATGTATGCATGTATTGTATCAAAGGTTAGATTTATCGCGTATCTTATTGAAGGCTTGAAACATTGCGATCGTATCGAAGGTTAGATTTATCCCGTATTTTATCAAAGGCTTGATTCATTTTGATCGCATCGAACGCTAGATTTATTGGGTATCCTATCGAAGGCTTGATTCATTAGTTTTTATCCATTATACTTTGTAAAGCGCTTAGCCCAGCGATGAATAAGCGCTATGTAAATTAGTTATTATTATTATTCATTGCGATCGCGTCGAAGGGAGGATTTCGTATCGAAGGCTTGATTTATAGCGCATTTTATCGAAGGCTTGATTCATTGCTATTGTATCGACTTGATTTTCATTATTGTGTATGGTATCGAAGCGCCGGCCATTAAAATTCGGAAACCGTGGTTTGTTATTGATTTGATCGATTGTCTGTGGTTTGTTTATCGATTTGATGTTAACAATAGAGCATTGTTAACATTTCTTTTGTTAACATTTCTTTTGTTTACAATTTTACGGTATAAGTGCATAGTGTTGACTGCGCAAGCGCAGTACACACAAAAACCACCGTAGTGAAAGAATCCACCTCTTACCTCCCGGGACGGTTCACTCTGCGTTAGCTGCCCAGTCTCCAACTCTGCCAATTCAGGCTGCGAGCCTTGGGGCGGAGGTAGAAGCGTCTGTAGAGGTTGAGGAAGAGAACTCTTCTGAGGCATCAGAACACTACCGTAATTCGCCTGAGCGGTCAGCGGAGGCCACCTACAGACAACAAACAAACAAAACAAAACAACAAGATTTTGAAAATTGCACACTGAATTTGGGAAACAGTTTCGAACAAATTATTGGAAAATCTAATTGCTTCCATGTTCCCTGACAATGGAAATACCTACCCTCTGTAATCTCACAGACATTGTAGTGATTTGACTATTTTTTTCACCCTCCAGTAGTTTGGTTCCAGAGGATTGCGTGAGGAGAAGCGTTGCGTGACAACACAGACAACGATTAGCATGTAAGACACTCACCTAAATCCAGTATTTAGTTTTGTCAAAAGCTCAACCAACGATGCAGCTTCTGGTCTGATAGAAAGAGGAGTCTTAGAGGTCCGCTCAAGTTCCTTGGATAATAAGTCAATAAGTGAGGTTAATCACATTAGGAGACATATCATGAAATTATTTTGAGTCATTTTTGGGGGATGTAAAAAAACTCACTTATAAATTGAAGGAAACGTTAAAATAATATTTCACTAAGGTAGAGAAACACCAAAGATGTATTAAGACATCAAAAAGAACAAGGATGGGGAAGATTAAGACGGATTACGAATGGAAAACTTGATATTGCAACGGGTCTCATCCAGAATAAGATGTTGGTCAGTCCAGCGGTTTATTTCCATAATCACATAAGGAGACTACAGAGTATTACCGTGAGAGTAAGATTCAATTTGTTTGTCGCCCGGTGGTTTTGCAGGCCCATCCCCCTGGTTTTATAAGTAATATATCAAACACGAGTAGACTGTTCACAGTCCCTCTATTTTTTACGCTGAAATCGTCGCGCTTTCACGATCGATCGTGGAGCCGCCATCTTGGATGATTTGGCCAGCGAAATCTGGGGAGAGGACAAAACTCCCCTGGGTACGGGGCGCGGGGCGCAGCGCAAAAAATAGAGGGACTGTGAACAGACTAGATACGAGAGACAGTGTTTCATCGGGATATCCAAACACCGAGAAGAAAGTTGAAAATACGACGAGCAGCGGAGTATTTTTGACGAAATTCGAGGTGTTTGGAAATGTGATGAAACACTGTCTTGAGTGTTTGATATATCTTCTCAATCGAAACAAAACCAAGTAAACGGAGAAATAAAATCATAAAGATCTATGCTAATTAACCCTTTCACTCCCAGAGTCAAAACTTGAGTCAATAAATGTGGTTCTAACTTTTAAGTCTGTGGATAAAACCCTAGCGTGTGACCATTCAAATGAAAGCTATTGAGCAGTACTTCCATGTGCCACTGTTTGTTTTTGACAATTTTGCAAAATGAAATTCAAGATTTTTTCCTTAGTTTTGAACTTAGCACTCTTGGGAGCGAAAGGGTTAAGACCAGCTATCCAAACCTCGAGAACACAATGCAACAAGTTCATACTACAGTGTAGTCCAGTCCATGAACTCTCTCTTTACCCCGCCTGGGTTCCAGTCCCTATGGGCGAGGGTAAGAGAGAGTTCAGGGACTGGACTAACTACAGTGTAGCTGAGTGTACCTTCACTTCAAGTGAGTGCTTCAGTTTGAGTCTCGCCATTTCTTGTTCCATCTTCTCAATGACACCTTGTGAGTCTGCGTGTTTGAGCGCCGCCTTCGAAAAGGAAAATGTGTATGAAAATACATGACTTTGGAAAAAACGTATGACATGAAAATGTTGCGGGAGTTTTGTTTTGAGAATTTGGCGATTTTCTTCGCTGTAGCTTTGTATGGAGGAGCCAATTTTTGCGATTCCCAACAAATTGAATGGCGAGCAAAAAGTCGCAAGGGATGATATTCCATTTTCTACTTATTACTCATTGCATTCCCATTTGGGGTTTAATAATGGAAGAGATACGATATATTCTATCCTATGTTACCCATCCTGGACTATTACCCATAAAGCTCGACTATATGGATGTACTGGTTAAGGAACTTTACTATAATTTTCAATATAAGAATCCGATATTCTGATTGGTCGAGAAACTCGGCTTATGTCGCTATAGAACTTATGGTGCGGTTGCTAAGCCAAGCCACATTTGCTATGCTGGCAAGTAATCATGGCGGCTGGTTTTTGAATGAAATTTTTCGTTTATTCTGAAGACATCACTCAAACTCCTGTATCTTCAAAGCACTGGGAATATTTACCTCGTCTCTGTAAATATTCACCAATATTCACTTCGCCTTCGGCGAATAATTGTTAAATAATGCGATTTTCCCCGATGTATAAAATTACGGAATCTCAAAACAATACTCTATTAAGGTAGAGAAACACCAAAAAGGTATTAAAGAACCAAAACGTAACAAGGATGGTTAAAATTGGGGAAGATTGAGACGGAGTACGAATGACGAACTTGAAAAATGTATAGGTTAAACATTTCACGCCATCCGTGACGTCGGCTACGATATTTTAAGCCATTTTTGCGAAGTGCAAAATCACTTTCAAATTGAACACAGCCTCAAAATAATAGTTTACTAAGGTAGAAAAAACCCAAAGAGGTGATAATAAACCAAACAGGAAGAAGGATGGTTGAGGATGGAGAAGATTAAGACGGATTGCGATGTAGCACAGATGCGACAAGATGTTTTCAAGGTGCGACATCCGTGACGTCGCTCCTTTAAATATACCATGTACCTTTTCAAGCGCTTGTTCCATGTGGTTGAACTGCTTTTTGTGTTCATCACTCTGTTCCTGAGTCTTCCTCAGCTCGAAATCCAACCGGTCTCGCTCAGCTGTCAGTTGTTTTACCGTGTCCGACAATTCACTGCTTCTTCTCTCGTAATAGCGCGCGTCCTAAAAGCAACACAAGAATCACAAAATTAAAGGCCAAAGTTATCGAACCAGTAACTAGCCCTGCAAACAGAATTAGTATAAAACTATCACAACTCAAAGAAGAAAAAAGGTGTAACTGGTTGGAAACATATACATAGCAAAGACGGCCATTGAGAATGAGAGCAGAAGAAAGAGGGAGCCGACCTGCTCAGACGCGGAGAATGGGTTCTCGTTTGGCAGAACGACAGGCCAAGGTGTGACATGGGCGGCAGCAAATAAAATAGAAGCTAAGAAGTGTGAAGAAGAAGAAGATTGAAACCGCGGCACGCGTTGCGTAGGCCGATTCACTATCGAATTTGGTCTTGTGTCTGATTGGCCGAAGAGGACATGTAGCATCTTCGCTGACCAATAGAGTGGTAAAGTGTGACGTCGCAAATTTGCGAAATTATGAAATTTGATCAGCTATTCAGAGGAAGCATGCCAAAAAAACGTCCACTTGCCAAAAATTAGCTCTCCATTGCAATTTTCGGCCGAGATATAGAGGTTCAAAGTTTGGTACCGTCCATACAAACCTCTCTAATTTTGCGCCTGTTCTAAACTGAAGGAACAGACGCAAAATTAGAAGGGTTTGTATGGAGAAATTAAAACCTGAAGTACCCATATCTCGGACGCTTGGCATGCTTCCTCTGAATAGCTGATCAAATTTCATTCAAATTTAATTTTTGTGACGTCATGACTTTAGTACTCTATTGAAATCGCGAAAACTTCTGACAATTATGTGACACTCAATGGTCATGATCAAGGTTCCCTACCTTGGAAGCTGTATTGAGACTTTCTGTCAACCAATGGATTCTATAAAATATGAGACAAGGACAGGAAATGTAAGTTTCATTTAAGAAATGTTTACATAACTACTTTCGAATTCTCCCAAACTTTCTCGAGTGTTTGCATCAGGTTAACCGTTATAGTTGTATGTAAACAAGAAGCGACCGCTTTCTATATTTCTTTTATAAAATAAAGCCAACAAAACGCAATGATACATGTACGTCATGTAACTGTGTTACATAGCTTGATTCAGAACGACTACACAACCAATCAGAGCTCGCGTTATATGATCAAATTTTTATAAAAATAGATTAAGTTATATGGCCTAAGCTCCCCCTCCCCCCCCCCCCGTCTTCTGTAGCTCAGGGGTAGAGCGTCCGAGACCGTTTGACTCTGGCTTAGCAAGTTCCTCGCCCTCAGAACTTCTTACAGGAGTCGAACCTATGACCTTCGGACGGTCGGGAGAACTCGGAATTTTTTTTCGGAGTAGCTTGTGTCACTGACTGATAAAACATCTTTGTCATATTAATTTCTACCACAATTACTAACTTGTTTTGTAACGTGTCCAGTTCTCCACGTTTTGCGGTAACTTCCTGTTGCATGGCTCCTGCCACTCGAACAGCTTCAAAATAAATACAATACAAAAGCCTTTAACTGCATATTAACAGCAAGCTCCAATCTAACACAACAACAAGCGTAAGCCCGGGCCAAACGAGGATGAAAGTTGATGATGAGAGTTGGCTCTCATGAGAGTTTTCTTCAACTCTCACCGACTATCATGGGCCAAACGAGAGAAAACTCTCGGCAACTCTAATGAAAAACTTAAGCAGGTTCAAATTCGACGGGCGCGCATGAGAGTTTCAGGCCAAACGAGTTTGAACTCTCATCTTTGTTTGGCCCGGGCGTAAAGCCTGGTTGAAATGGTCTCGACATTTTGATCCAAGCATTGTAGGATCGTCTTGCGACATGTTGGGGCCAAACGAACGCAACATTTTGAGACTGCTTGCAGTACCAGCCTACGAGCGCTTTACCCTGCATGCATGTTTTCTAAAAGTTGTGCACAATCAGACATGAAGTAGACCAATGTAAATCCACAATTCTAAACACAACATGACTTACCTTTACCGCTCATGTCTCCCTTTGTTTTAAGTAGTTTTCGCGTCAAAGCTAAATCCTGTTCTGAACCTTCAAAACCAAGGAGAAATAGGCAACATGAAGTAGTGCATGATTTTCTTCATATTGTACAAATACCATAATTGCTGTAATAGTTCTCTTAAGGTAGAAAAATGCCAGAGGCGACAAACCAGAACAGGTAGACTACGAGCAGTTCCTACTTTCCCCTACAGCACGTCGAACGTAAAAAACAATATATCGGGGAAAAAAGGCCGCGAGATTGGGGGCTGGGCGTAAGGGAAGACATTCTCCCGCTTGGTTTTTTTTTCGCACCTCGGGTTTCTCGAGGGGAGCGCGATGGAAGGTGGCTGTATTCGCAGGCTTGGAAAGTATTTGTAGGTGCCTTTCGTAGTCTACCAAAAAAGGAACAAGGGTGTTTACGATCTGGGAAGATTAAGACGGAAAGCTCGGATTTTGAAAAAAGTACAGTTGAACCTCCCGTAAGCGGACACCCTTGCGACCAGAAAAAGTGTCCAGTTAGGAGAGGTGCCCGCTTATGGGAGGTTAAAATGTGGCTGGGGCCATGTCTTAGTGTCAGGTTACGGGCCGGAGGTGTCCGTTAGCGGAGGTTTCACTGTATACATCTGCAGTGATGGGCTTGCCTAGCCCCTTTGCAGATTAACAATTTAGATTTAGATACCTTTTAGTCGAGAGAGCAATTTAGTGATTTCTTTCTCTCGTTCTCCGTGTTTCCCTTCAATCAGCGAACTCAACGAGATATTCTCATCTTTCAACTTCGTCACTTCAATTTGCCGCAACTTCAGTTCCGCCATGATGTTACTTCGATCCTCCATCATAGCATCCAGTTCTTCCTGCTTGATATTTAAACTGTTTGACATGGCGATTTTCTCCTCTTCTAATTCCTTCACACGTTTATCCTTGGCCCTCAGCTTCTTCGCCAAAATCTCGCGATGACCTTTCATTTCTTCCACATCGCCGATTCTCTCTTCCAGCGTTCGAATCAACTGTTCCCTTTCTCGCTGCAACGAATCTCCGGTTTGACTATTCCTCTCGAGAATTTCTGCGAGATTCGTTCCCTGTGCTTGAAAGCTCGCTATCGTCTTCTCCCTTTCGTTGAGCTGTGTTTGAAGTTTTTCAACACAATTCTCAACATCTAACAAGCTTTTTGATTTGACTTCTAAGGAACTGGTAAATTCTTCGACTTGTCCGCGCAAATTAGAAATTTCGTTACGAGTCTTCTCAAGTTCTGCGGATAGCCGAATTTTCTCCTCTCTTAAAATATTTATTTCCTTAGTTCTCAGTTCCAAATCGTCCTTCATTTTGATATTTTCCTCTCGCTGATTGGATAATTCGAGTCCTTTCGTTTCCAAATCCGCTGTCAACGTTGATATATTGTGATTGGATTTCGTAAGTTCGTTTAAAATACCATCAAGGCGAGCGTTCGCTTTTATCCCTTTCCTGATTAAGCGCTTTTTCTACTTCACTTTCCCGAAGTCTTGTGCTCTCTTCGCGAATGTCTTTTATAAGTGATTCCTTCTCTGTGACATTAGCTCTTAAACTGTTCGCTTCTTCGCTGTACTTTTCCTGACGAATAGTCAACTCTTTGCTCAGACCTTCGTTCTTTTGTTCGGCTTCTTGTCGAAGTTTCTCTGCTGCACGGAGTTTCTCGTTAAGTGTAATCACGTTAGTTTGCTCTTGCGAGAATTGGGTCAATAAGTTCTGTTTCTCTTCTTTCACGACTTGAAGTTCAGATGTCAATTCTCGAACAGAGCATTCCAGTTCTTTACACTGAATGGTAAAAAAAAATCAATTTTAATAACTCTCGCCAAGACTTCGAAAAGTCTGTAATACGAAATGAGAGCAAGACATGGAAAGGACGCGATGATATTAGAGACGTACGTTGTCAATATTGAGACCACTGATGTTTTTAAGTAAGACATTCTTTGGCGGTTTGAAAATTTTGAAGATTTGTAGGGATTTGAAAATTTACTAATTTTACCACGTTCCTTGCAACCTTCAATTGACAAGGTCACGTGACAGGGTTTGGTAAAGGGCCTATTGTGGTGACATCTTTTAACTGCAAGAGAACAGGTATCGAACGTCAAGACAAGACGATTTAAGATTGCCTACCTTTGTTTCAAATTGTACCGTGGTTTCGTAATTTGATTTTTTTGTCTTTTCAAGCTCTAGCTCGAGCCATTTCACTTTATCCTCCATAGCTGACACTTCTGTTTGGTGTTGCTCTCTGTAAAAAAAATAAAAATAAAAATAAAAACAGGAAGAACAAAATGAACGTGTTTTCATGCAGTTGATACCAAACAAGGCGAATAAGCCATTTCCGAGTTGCCTTTTACCTCTGTTTCAAAACGAGTCCTGGTGCACAACCTTTCATGCGAAAATGAGTTTCACTCACAAGTTCATTTTCATGCAAATCATACAAATTTGTATTTCAATGGTTACGCACCAGCACTATTGGCATCATGATGCATAACAAAAGTTGTGCACCAGTACTCGTTTTGAAACAGATGCAAAAGGCAACTCGGAAATGGTTTATTACATTACTGTGCATAATAAACAGCTACAAATTCTCAGTTACATAATACCTACAGTAATATAAGAGTGCATATAAGAAACATTACATTAAACACCACAGTAAGTGAATACAAGATGAAAAGAAAGGCTGTGCGAATCAGTGGAAGCCCCACTGACCTGAGTTTGTCTGTTTCTTGTTGTAAAGTCTCCAGTTCCTTTCTTACAAGTGCTGCTCTGCTGGCTGACGAGTCTAACGCTTGGCTATGTTCCTCTTCCAACTTTGAAATCCTAGAAAACAGAAGCATTGGCATATGAAATTTGATCAGCTATTCGGAGGAAGTATGCCAAAAAACGTCCACTTTCCATGCTCGCTATTGCAATTTGCGGCTGAGACGTGGGCACTTCAGGTTTTAATTTCTCCATACAAACCCTTCTAATTTCAGTTCAGAACCGGCGCAAAATTAGAGAGGTTTGTATGGGGCGGTACCAAACCTTGAACCTGTATATCTTCTGTTATGTTCGTGCTAACAAGTTGAAATTTTGTGACTGATCATACAGCAGCAATCTATATCTAATTTTATTTTGAGGCTTGATAAAAATAATTTGAAAATTTGTGACGTCGAACTTAACCACTCTATTGTCCACTTCCCAGGAGAGAGAAAAAAAGGTTTATTTTTCTTGAAGGAGGTGGGCGAATGCACAAACAGGTGTAATGTGCATGCAGATGCTACATAACATTCCCTCACCTCGCCTTGTATTCTCTCTGCATTTCCTCTTGTTTGTTATCTGTTTGTTCTCTATTGTTCCTTAGTTCTGCTTCAACCTAATACCAAGCACAAAATATATAGTACGTTATACATGCCGGCAGTAGTTCTAAAATGACTTTTTTAAAAGCAGTCTTGATCGAGTCAATTGTTTGTTTTCCTATAAAGCCAACCAATGAATCACCAGTTGCTCTAATTATATCGGTGAATAGTGGACAAACCTAAAAGCTATCGTCATTTATTTTAAAAAGAAAGAAGTTAAGGGAGGTACTGCACATCACGGATGGCCCATCTTGAAATTTTTCGAGTTCGTCGTTCGCAATCCGTCTCAATCTTCCTCAATCTTAGCCAGCCATCCTTGTTCCTGTTTTGTTTATTATTACCTTTGGTGTTATTCTACCTTAGTAAACTATTATTTTGAGGTTTCTTCGATTTAAAGACAATTTTGTACATAGCAATAATGACTTATTTGTTTTGTGACATATAGCTTATTTTATTATACTCGATGAATAGACGAGTAACTTACTATGTAGGGTTCTTAAAATTTGGCTACTCAAAATAAGTGTGATAAATTGATGTATTTGAGCTTAACCCTTTCACTCCCAATAGTGCTAAGTTCAGAACTGACGAGAAAAACTTGAATTTCATTTTGCAAAATTGTCAAAAACAAACGGTACCACATGAAACTACTGCTCAATAGCTTCCATTTGAATGGTCACAAACTAGGGTTTCATCCACAGACTTAAAGCATAATAAACAGCATAATAAACAGTACCACATTAAAGTATTGCTCAATAGTTTTCATTTGAATGGTCACACACTTTCATCCACGGATTTAAAAGTTACACCGACATTTATTGACTGAAGGTTTGACTCTGGGAGTGAAATGGTTAAAGATTTCTACACCAACGAAGACAGAAACCCTTTTATTACCCTTTCCAACTTTGACTGTAATGTCTTCTTTTCATTGTCATCATCAAATAGACATTTTTGGATAATTTCAATCAGGGCGTCACCAATCTGGCCCACGGCAACGTTGTTTTCCAGTGCACTGGTAACTAGGCCTGAACGGAACCGTTTCTTTTCTTCCTCCAATGATATTCTTCTGATTTTGTCCAAGAAAGACTTGTGACCTGCTACGTCTTCTTCGAGTTGCCTGATACCGGATTCCATGGACGTTAAGCTCTGAAGCAATTACAACATGTCAGTTTCAAAGTTACAACATGTCAACACGCGAACGTTGACAAAAACTACAATCATGTAGCGCTGAAGAGCTTTTTCAGCATTCTGGCCGCGCGAAAATTGGGGCGAGAGCCCCTCCTATTTTTTTTGCTCTCGCCCCAATTTTCGCGCGGCCAGAATGCAGAAAAAGCTCTTCGTTCCTACGGGAACCCTTACTACGCAGGCTATGTCAGAAGCGCTTAATCTTATTTTAGATGAACTGAGAACTTACAGAAAACTCTGGTTCACGGAATCGACGAACGCTTCTTATTGAACTACTGTAATTATAGGTTTCTGTTAACAGGTTTCCTCAGTAGTCTAACTCATACGCTGTACATCACGTCATAAACACAACCATGACACTCGACCAACAATCACGTTTCGCGCCAACGAAACGGTTTTTTGTTAAAGTTATGTAATCGTTTTATTCTGATCAGATAGAGAAATGCGGCATTGCAGTTACAATTTGTTTGATAGAAATTCTTCATCGAGTGTCTAGTCATGGGAGGCCATCAAAAACTGTAAGTAAATGAACTTTAATCTCGTCTCGCTAGATGAACAACGCGTCTTGAGAGAAACGAGACGAAACTGGTATTGTACTCCCTGTAAAGACTATTCAATTCGAGTATTCCTGCAGGTCATACCTCATCCTTTGCCTCTATGATCTGCTGCTGTTTCCTCAGCCCAGCCTCCAGCTGATGAATCAACTGCAACTGACCCGCGGCTTCGTTTTCTCTGAACATTAGTGACAACATAAACGAGGTTAGGAGATCCGATTCATGAACATGGTGCGTTTTCCAAGTGTACAGGTTCTGCCCTACACTTGACACAATTAGACAAGAAGCGGAAACTTTCGAATGAATGTAGAAACAGCTGCAAGAAACCGCCTCGAGAAATACAATACTTAACACTAATTTTACAATCATTATGAAAGGAAATAAAGTAACGCGACTCGCGGAAAAAAAAAAAAGAGATGCGTTTTTGATCACGAGAAATGAATCTTGTGTCGCGAAAAACCAGACGCGCGTCTTGTGAGAAACGAGACGCGTTTCACGAGAAATAAAACTTGTCTAGAGAAAAATTCACTCGATTACAAAAAACCCTTGGGGCAATGCGCCACATGCGTAAAGAGGCTACACGACTTTGTACATGTAAGTAAAGCCCTGTTTGTGTGAATGCCAATGGTGTACATGTATTAGACTTAAAAACAGTCCAGTATATTATACTTTTACATGTAGAAGATAACAAGACAAAGTACATTGTACATGTAGGCTTAAAGACAAACCTTTTTTTACATTGTACGTGTATGTACCTGAGTGTAAGGACATGATCTCTTCCCGCAACAGTTTCATTCAGCCGATTTTCTAGCTCACTGATCACCTCTCTGTAATATGCATCTTGCTTTGCACAAAGCTCTGTGGTCTGTAATGCAAAGTGGTGAAAGTTGATTGACCATGGCATAGTACATATAACTCTCCCTTACCTACATGTAGCCTGCGTACATGTAGCTGGCGGTATTGTTCTTGCGAGATAAAGTTTTGTCGGCGGAGCGCCAAAATACGTTTTTGAGCCACGGACGGCAACCGGAAGGGAAATGTTCTTGTTTTTGCCACGCTTTCACCCCCCCACAAATGAGTTGGAAAGCCCTCGTTTTAGCATTTATAACTTGACGTTGCGGACAAAAAATCGATAATATGCGACAAAGAAGAGAACACTCGACTTCCGTTTGCCTTACGTGGCTCAAAAGCAAATACAGTCACTCTTCCCGCCCCAACCTCTCGCGGCTCACGAATTTTGCCATCGTGCGCCAACAAAATCACCAGCAGCCCCTGTGTAGGGCGGCGCAAGGGAGAGGTCAGGAACTGGACTAGATTGACCAAAACCAATGACTTGGTTTGTGTGTTCTATAGTCTGTAGACTGCATAATTACCATTTTTAACTTTCTTTTCAGATCATCTATCTGTGCATTTGATTCTCTGATACCAAACTCTGTTCCAATGTTTCCAAATCCAGAAATAGGGTACCCAACTGGCCTGGAACCCAGACCTCCAGGCCGTAGAGGTCCACCATAAGTAGAGCTGACACTGGGACTGAGATGAGAAGATGTAAATAATTACTACCTAACTTTAACTACAGTCAACTTTCTCTAAGACAGACACTCAGTTAGGACTAACACCAACTGTCCATCTTAGGGAGGCATCAGAACTTTATTACAGGACTCGAAATTGCGACCGATATGGTCGCCAATGCGACTAACATTTCATCCTTGGCGACTATTAAAAAGTTCTGGTTCAGTCGCCACTTTAGCGACTAAGTTTCTCACAATTTAGACTAGCAGTAATCACCAGATTAGGAAAGTGCGTTCAACTCTCTGAATGACAATAAAATGGCCAGTATGCTGACTGTATAACACTTATTTCTGTTATTTTCGAAATAGTTCCACATACGTATTTGAGGGTGTACTACATGTACAAGCACTACTACACATTCAGTTTTTACTGGATTGTTTATATAATTAGCACAATGTTGACTGTTCAACAAACTCAGTACAGTGGAACCCGATTTAACGCACAAATTTATTCAGCCCGGTCAGAATTACAATAAAATGTATGGAAAAGAACACCGATTTAACGAACCCCGATTTAACGAACACATTCTAGAAGCCCGAATGTAAAATCTACCCCGATATAACGAATAAATGTCATCACGCCACAGAAGATGAATAATCGACTATACAGTAAAATATTTTAATTATCTAAGAAAGTTGTCAGCAGTCCATTAAAGTCATACATGTTGCTAAAAATAGTACTGTCGTGGCCATCTAATCGGCTTTATCTTAACATTACGGCAAATTAATTATTAACTATACCCCGATTTAACGAAGTTTTTGGTCAGTTTTCAACAAATTCGTTATAAATTATCGGGGTTCTCGATTTAACGAAACCCCGATTTAACGAACCAATTTCCCCAGTCCCTGGCACTTCGTTAAATAGGGGTTCCACTGTACAGGCAAATATCAACATGAGATATAGTTGCTATTTTTTTTCGCTGTGTTCCGAAGGCTGACTTTCTGTATCAGTAAGTACAGGCATACACAATAAACAGTTGCTTGTGTGTTCCGAAGTGTGTTCGGATGATGACCCGTGCATTTAGGATATGATTGCATGATCTACTTTGGATCAGTTTCTCAAAGCATTAACTAGTAATACGTGACTCGCAGGTCCTCGTGAAGCTGGGATTGATTATTTTTGGTATGTGAGGGTGATAACCAGGCTTTAGAGATCAACTGGAGTTCCGTTAGTCTCCTTACATCTGTTTGTACTACGCCTTTCCTGTTCATGATCTTGTTTTGGACTGTTCAGCAGGGGAAGGAGAATAGACAACAGCCGTGTTTTCGCTATGTTATACCGGATTTTGTTTTTGCCCCAAATCGGCCTGTACTAACAATAAACAAAGTCGCACGATGGGGAGAATTATCATTGTTTTTTGCATAGCTCGGCCGAAATCTTGTGCCACACTTCAAAGATGTGTTTGTATTACAGGATACACCAAATGGTATGTTTTATTGGCGAAATACAGAAAGCAATTGGATTCACACATTATGTGGAGAGTGCAGTCCGTGTTAATCTTGTTCCCAGAGTCCTCGTTACCCTTGTCCAGCAGTGGAGCGGCCAACAAGGACCTCTGGGATGTCCTCTGGAAGAGTGATCCGCCTGACTTGCGCAGTAAGACCGGCAGTCCAAGAATCTTGGCGTCCGTAAGTTGAAACATGGGGTCGAACACATGCGCAGTAGAGCCGGAAGTCCTAGAATCCGGTCATGGCAGATCGCTTTATCCCAGAGGTCCGTATTGGCCGCTCCACCGCTGGACAAGGGTAACCAGGACTCTGGGAACGAGATTGATTCCGTGTGGGAGTTCACTGATTTATTTTATGTAGGTATTGCATACGACAAATTACAGTGTATAAGAATGTTGTGCTATGTTGTACCACAACGAAGAAAGAAGAGGAAAGAAAGAAATTATTGAACAGTCTCCCTTAGGAGGTGGGTGGGGTGGTTGGTTGAAAGCAGCCATTGCTAACCCTTTGCCAAAGAGTCCACTTTTGGTGCGTCCACTTTTGGTGCGTCCACTTTTGGTGCGTCCACTTTTGGTGCGTCCACTTTGGTGCGTCACTTTTGGTGCGTCCACTTTTGGTGCGTCCACTTTTGGTGCGTCCACTTTTGGTGCGTCCACTTTTGGTGCGTCCACTTTTGGTGCGTCCACTTTTGGTGCGTCCACTTTTGGTGCGTCCACTTTTGGTGCGTCCACTTTTGGTGCGTCCACTTTTGTGCGTCCACTTTTGGTGCGTCCACTTTTGGTGCGTCCACTTTTGGTGCGTCCACTTTTGGTGCGTCCACTTTTGGTGCGTCCACTTTTGGTGCGTCCACTTTTGGTGCGTCCACTTTTGGTGCGTCCACTTTTGGTGCGTCCACTTTTGGTGCGTCCACTTTGGTGCGTCCACTTTTGGTGCGTCCACTTTTGGTGCGTCCACTTTTGGTGCGTCCACTTTTGGTGCGTCCACTTTTGGTGCGTCCACTTTTGGTGCGTCCACTTTTGGTGCGTCCACTTTTGGTGCGTCCACTTTTGGTGCGTCCACTTTTGGTGCGTCCACTTTTGGTGCGTCCACTTTTGGTGCGTCCACTTTTGGTGCGTCCACTTTTGGTGCGTCCACTTTTGGTGCGTCCACTTTTGGTGCGTCCACTTTTGGTGCGTCCACTTTTGGTGCGTCCACTTTTGGTGCGTCCACTTTTGGTGCGTCCACTTTTGGTGCGTCCACTTTTGGTGCGTCCACTTTTGGTGCGTCCACTTTTGGTGCGTCCACTTTTGGTGCGTCCACTTTTGGTGCGTCCACTTTTGGTGCGTCCACTTTTGGTGCGTCCACTTTTGGTGCGTCCACTTTTGGTGCGTCCACTTTTGGTGCGTCCACTTTTGGTGCGTCCACTTTTGGTGCGTCCACTTTTGGTGCGTCCACTTTTGGTGCGTCCACTTTTGGTGCGTCCACTTTTGGTGCGTCCACTTTTGGTGCGTCCACTTTTGGTGCGTCCACTTTTGGTGCGTCCACTTTTGGTGCGTCCACTTTTGGTGCGTCCACTTTTGGTGCGTCCACTTTTGGTGCGTCCACTTTTGGTGCGTCCACTTTTGGTGCGTCCACTTTTGGTGCGTCCACTTTTGGTGCGTCCACTTTTGGTGCGTCCACTTTTGGTGCGTCCACTTTTGGTGCGTCCACTTTTGGTGCGTCCACTTTTGGTGCGTCCACTTTTGGTGCGTCCACTTTTGGTGCGTCCACTTTTGGTGCGTCCACTTTTGGTGCGTCCACTTTTGGTGCGTCCACTTTTGGTGCGTCCACTTTTGGTGCGTCCACTTTTGGTGCGTCCACTTTTGGTGCGTCCACTTTTGGTGCGTCCACTTTTGGTGCGTCCACTTTTGGTGCGTCCACTTTTGGTGCGTCCACTTTTGGTGCGTCCACTTTTGGTGCGTCCACTTTTGGTGCGTCCACTTTTGGTGCGTCCACTTTTGGTGCGTCCACTTTTGGTGCGTCCACTTTTGGTGCGTCCACTTTTGGTGCGTCCACTTTTGGTGCGTCCACTTTTGGTGCGTCCACTTTTGGTGCGTCCACTTTTGGTGCGTCCACTTTTGGTGCGTCCACTTTTGGTGCGTCCACTTTTGGTGCGTCCTTTTGGACGCAAAAGTGGACGTTTCAAAGCAGCTTGGCTTATTTTAAATAAATCGTTGTTGATTTTACATATTGAACCCATTCTTTATTGCTTTTTTGAACTTGAGCGCTCTTGAGCGCACTTGACCCAGTCTTGCTCTGCATCAAACATTGCACAAGAGCGCAGTGCACGTTTCACCGCCCATCCTTTCCTGCGCCCTGGTGGTAATAAATAGCTATCTGCCATGTTGATTCCTCTCTCTTATGATCGCGTTTCACTCACGTAAACTACTAAGTCAGCGGCAGTTTGTGGTAAAAAGATTGCTTTGCAAAAATCTTTTAGCTTTTTCGTTTCATGTTTTTGTGTATGGAGTCATTTTATTCGTAAGTATTTAATTATGTTCTTTGAATGTGTCCAACGCAACTAGAGTCCAACTACAGTAGATGTCTATAATGGATTTAAACACTTTAAAACTAGCTCCTGTTTGAGTTTACATCTGCTGGCGACTAAAAATTTGCATTTGGCGACTTAACAATTATTTTTAATTTCGAGCCCATGATCCGTATTAGACAAAGTAGGGGAACTATTACCTGATACCATTAATACTAAAAGACACCAAGGAGGAGGGTTTTCTTTTCAAGTGATCAAGTGACTTGTCTGTTTGGATCCTCAGTGAGTCACCCGCATTAATTACACATAAGCAACAAAGCCCGCCCTGGAATGTTTGATGTACAGTTGTTAAGTATTCTGCACAATGTACATGTACAATCGAATGTATACAGTTGAACCTACCGTAAGCGGACACCCTCAGGACCAGGCATAGGCGTCAGCTTATGGGAGGTGTCTGTTAGAAGAGGTTCGACTGTACTATTAAAATGTACTTACTACTGACTGGAAGACATAGTCCTGGCTGGGATATCAGTTTGCTGTGAAATACCAGAAAACATATCTCTCTCTTTGTGCTGTAAAATAATATTGAATTCATTTGACAGTGTGTTGTAATCACATAACACATGACAGAATAAAAACTCACTAAGCCTAGGTTATCTGACATGACTACAATATTGTCACAACCTGTGTTGTTGTCAATTTAAGACAGGGACCTGCCAATTTCTTGTATCATTCAGGTGGCAAAAAAAAAGTCCTGCAGAGCAACAAGGCACAGTCAAATTTAATTACCAGAGACAGATCTAGGGAAGGGTCCCTCCCCCTTATTTGAGCAACAAAAGGCCACCTTCATTCAGCCCGCAATAATTATAATAATAATATTGATTTATTGATTTGTATTTCGCAAATTCAACATACATGTAAATTTTTAAATGTGCGTAACAATTTGTTTTATTTAACAATGATATACCAACACTTCTACATTCCAATTCGATCTGGGATCCGAGGGCCACAGGTTTGTCAGTTGCAAGAGTGTCAAGTGTTACCCTCGTTAAACAAAGTCAATTTAATAAAACACCAATCTAAAAGATAAGTTTAGAGTACGTACTTGTTTAAAAGAGTGCTAGTAATATGTTTATACATGTACATACAGTGTACATGTACAAGAAAAAAGCCCCCCCCCCCCCCCCCCCGGCCCACTTTTTAAGCAAGAAAAGGCCCATATTACTGTACATGTACCTTCCCCTCCCCAGACCAGAGCACATCTGGTTCCACCACTGATTACCACAGGAATCCCTCATCAGGTACAATGTACCGTACCTTTATTTAGCACGTAAATATAATTTTTAATTATTATAAATATAAACATAAATTGCAATAATATTTAGGACCAGGTCAGTGTAAATCAAGGCCTATAATCAAACTTCATTTTAACTACCTCCATGTTTTCAAGATCGACTCTGAGTTGGTCAACCTCACTGGCCTTTGATATCAGGTGTCCCTGAAGATCTTTGATGGCACCAGACTATACAATGTAAGTTGATGGCATATAGAAAAAATATCAAAATTAAATATGTACATCATGTCAATTATTACTAACAATGATAATTTGGTGACACATGTATTGTACATACATGTAGTTACATTGACTAAGTCGATCTTAGGCTTGGTTCACATTTTAGTCTAGTGAGATAATGGCAAGCCAAGGTCAGGAAATTTATACAAAAAAAGACCCACCACTAGTGTGAACAACTCAACATAAACATCATAATATATAAGTAAAAAAATGATATTTTCATCTGTACATGCACTGCTGTTATGGCCACATTTTGTTATTGGTTACCCTCCATGCTCGACTCGTTTTGCATGTGGCTCCACCCTTACAGGCACCTTCCCCATGCTCATCTATTGGTGACGAGTTTAAACTCAGACTGACTTGAGTGTATGTATTGATTAGGTAATTACCTAATCAATATACATAATTATGTATAACACCAACACATGGCTGTATTAATTTACCTTGTAAAAATATTTAACGCTACAAGGAAATGTAATGTGACATGTACTTTACATGTAATATAAGCTTATGTTAAATAAAAGAATGTTGTAATAATTATTACTTATGTACATGTACATACAAACACTCTGTCCACTTGTGTGCCAACTTGATTTCTTATCATGTTGTCAAGGTTTTCTGGTGGTCTGCTGCCTTCAATCCCAGCAGGATTACGTAGCCTTTGGGTAACTGGTTATGATAAAAATTACTGTAGATAATGTTTGGAAAAAAATCGGTCACAGCCTAATGTAAACATGAGACGAAGTTTGGGAGAATTTCAATATTGAAAGTTTAATATGTAAGTTTAAATTTTACATACCATACATGTACAAAATGTATTTCCCTGAATAATAGCCGGGGGCAATTATTATATTTTTCGCTCCAAAGGGGGAACAAAAGCTAGAGCGCATATCTCAAACCACTCCATAGTTTCCATATAAGATATGTTTGGTGCAACGATAGTGATACCAAATGAGATCAGTAGTTGAGGGGAGGCGATTAATCGAGGGGGGTGATTATTTCAAATATTGCTCCCGTGAAGTGCTACATGTAATCAGAGAGCTCCAAGCATAAAGGAAAGTGTCAAATACATGAACATCGCTACAGAAAAATAGCCTGCGTGCACACGCAGGCTACAGAAAAACTGCAATGAAACCTGTGCTTCTGTAGCTTTTCTGTTGTTCAGTAACAATAAAATTATTAAATCAAAGCTTACATTGTGTATGTCCTATCCAAGGTGCAAATTTTTAACTTGACTGGGTTAAAGGATGAAATATTTAAGGGGAGGGAGAGAGGGGAACGCAATTATTCAAAGAAGGCGAGGGGGCTTCCACTCCAGGGAGGCGATTAATTGAGGGACAGCTATTGCAATTTGTATGAGAGCAAAAGTGGCCATTTTCTTTAATTTATATAAATTTATAAAATAGTTTTTAAAATGTTATGTGACTTCATACCCCCGTACTTACCATGGCCGTTGCTTGTAACAGATGCAGAAGAATACGGCAAATTAGCGCTCGATTCTGCAGTCACACACTGAGTCACACCAGCTGCAGTTGTGTGACCAGATGTTGGCGGTCGCAACAAAGGCGAGGGTATGTCCGGTATATGGGGAATATCGCAGCTTAAGCGATATAGATAGGCTGAGGAACTGTTGTTTTCTGTTCGGACGTGTCCTTTACCTTCGTTGTTGATTCCGGTTGTTGTCGTTTCGAATGGTGCAGTAACAGAACCAGTTGTAGATGGAATGGATACGACAGTTGTACTTGAAGAAGCCATTACAAATTCCAACAGATGACAACGAAAAACTATTCTAAAGTGCGGAAATTTTGCACAATACGGCTAATTCCACACGTCAAAGTTAAATCCTGGAGCTGTTCTATTGAAATTTCTCTGTCAATTGCTTGGAGAATTTGAACTTATTCAAAACACGCTCCGTCCGCCATTTTGTAACCGTTTCTCATGACGAACGCGGGAAACTGGGAACGACAACAAATTAGCTAGTTCCAGTCTCCAGCCAGACGAGTAAGGAGCGGGAAATTATCCGGAAAGAGCAGTCATAAATTATTTTACAACGTTTTGTCCAAATTATAGCTTTGTAGCGTTTTTAATAATAATTACCGAAATAAATTAAAGTACTGTAGTATGTAGCCGCTGGGTTGATGCCCTTTTTACGACACCCGGTAAAATAGCAAAAAAATGACAAATAAAAATAAAATAAAATAGCAAAATACCATAAATTTCATGAGCTGTGACTTCAAAAATCTCACTTCTAAGCCATTATCACATCTGTGAATTATACAAAATGTAGCCTGCGTAGCTGGCGGTCTTGTTGGCGCGCGAAGGCAAAATTTGTAAGCGGCAGAGCCGCGAGAGACTGGGGCGGAGGGTCTGAAAGAAAGATGTTTAGCAGCTTTGCTAGACCTCTTATTGTTATTTTCTTACGGATGGAATTCGAACATGGAAATGGCCATCGGTATTTGTTATTAAAAAAGTGGGAGAAATTAACGTTTAAGGTATGCATACAAGCAGGAGCATATCACCCTGGAGCCTCCATCTCCCTTAGTTGGGCCTATGACACGGCGTAGTTACACCTTGAGCTATTTTTAGAATTACTTTTGCCGCAAAAATCGCCCGTTGCGAGCACGAGGACGAGGTTGTCATTCATGTTTCAGATTAAAAATAAAACCAGGAACGTGGAATAAGAGCTAGAACAGTGGAATGTCGTTACTATGAATTATCACTATTGTCCGCGGACGTACATAGAAATCTTTTCGCGGGAGAATGATTCTAAAAATAGCCAAAGATGTCACTACGCTGTTGTTATTACTCAGCACAGATAGAGGCTCCGGGGTAATATGCCCCTGATACAAGTAAGTGCAACTCTGGTAGAGATCGGATCTTTGACTTTCGAATTGCATGTGATGGGATTTCAGCTTAATTTTCCATTTAATAGCCATAGATTTCCCTGGGCCCAGAGGTTTTTTAGTAGGTTTTTCAGGGTAGCCAGAGATTGATTTAATTTTCATCTTTGCCATGGTCATTTATTATTATTTGTTCCTTTCATTTCCGGTCAGAGGTAATCTAAACCTTTTTTATTTCGGTCTAAGAACGGGCTGGGATTCGTTGGTCCTAGGAGAAGCCTCCAACAAAAACATGGCAATGTGAAATTAGTTCATTTTATTTTCAACCCCTCATGAGCAAAAATTAAGTATACATTTTGAACCCTCTAGAGCTTCATGAATTAGCAAGATCCCATACAAATTTAATGATCACAATATTTGTCTTAAATAGCAGTTATTACAGATGTCAGCGGTTTGAAATGCAAACGAGGCGAAAGGGTCAGTCTGGTATTGTTTGCCGTTTGACATGCAAACGAGGCGAAAGGGTCACTCTGGCATTGCATTGGTCCATTAGCCTCATTTGTAGGCTCAGATTACAAGCCGCGGTCCCGAACAATAAGCCAGAACGAAGACCGGACTCGAGAGAGCGGCGGAAATCCAGCCTTAGTCGTTTGCATACTTTTTAAAAACAAACGAATATTTGACTGCGGGCTCAACTGTAATAACTGCTATTGCATCAGATGTAAGAAGATCCTATATACAAAATAATACCACTAGATAACTATGTTAATACAAATATTAACTTGGAAAGGCCTCGTATGATATGGAATCTCCTCGAGGTATAGGGAGCAGAGGAATGTTATTCTATCTATTGTATTTGTCTTAAGCGTCATTGTTCTGTTCAGCGATATCCAAAAGAGGTTCCCTCAGTTGATCCAGAGATCGAAACTGCCACCAACAACGATGACATTGCTTGATTAGAAGCACCACGACCCTTACCAGCTGGGACAGAATCGCAAAAGTGACCAAAACAGACACTAATGCTGGAACAAAAGCTAGAGCGCAGATCTCAAACCACTCCAGAGTTTCCAGATAAGATGTGTTTGGTGCAACGATAGTGATACCAAATGAGATCAGTGTTGCTTTTGTCAGATTGATGACGGCAATGATCGATAAAGCAGAAAGGGACAATGTTTCAGCTTTATTAGCCGTTGGATCACGATATGGACTCTTCAAAACATGATGAATGGTCATCAGCAAGCATGCTGCAGCCATGGAAACCATACGCAGCATCAAATTCGCAATGAACGATTGGCATGCGAGAAGAATGAATCTTCGACCAATCAAAACACTCTCCCAGTAGAGTGTTCCTTTATCTTCATTGTTTGGTGGACGGAAAGGGCCATGAAGTATTTCCAAAACATCTTTGTTGACAACCTGCGTACTCGTAGATTCCTCTCTTCTTTTCTTCAGCATTTCTTTAACAAACCAGTAGATGAGAAATGGCAATGGAAGCATGCAAGCAGCAAGGAACTCATTTGCAGTAATGGTCGCCCTGTAAAGCTTGGAGGATCCACAATAAAGAACAATGATAAAGGGAACCACAAAAACTACAATATAGGCGAGAAGGATATACTGCCACCATTGCATACATGGAACATTTGCATTGATGAATAACCACTTTCCAGATCCAATAGAGATACAATGCATCAGTTTTAGGGACGTTTCTGCCAGCCGTTCGTAACCCAGCAACAGCACTTCCATGACAACGGCCATGTAGTGGATGAGTGGTGGTTTTTCTTTTCCCCTCAAAATGCTGATGACAGAATGGACGCCATAAATGATTACAACGTTAGCCATTGTCACGAAAACCGTACAAGATAGAACCAACTGCTTTGTTACCGCTGTTAGCCGTTGATGGTTCGAACCTGGAAATTAAAAGCACCAATCACGAAGTAAATAAATGGTATCTTTTGAAGAAGGCCTTCAATAGAACCGACCATCAAGAGCTCGGCAGCTTGGTAGAAATAAAACGTAATTTTCATGTAGCCACTGTCTGAATGTTTACGATTCTCGACCAGGCCCAAGTCATCTCTTAACTGATTATCTCCTCTTCTATTAAACCATAAGATCTGAGTTCCAAGGAAATTCAGGATCGGAGGTTTTATCAAAAGATAAAGCACCAATACAATGTTAACAGTATTGTGAGAATCCACACAGAATAATTATTGCATTTGGTGGATTTGCAGCATTCAGCCGAGAAAAGAGTTTCGGTAAACCCCTCTGCGCATTGTCCACAAAGGGTACCGTTTCTGTTACCATGACAACTGTTATAATCTGCTGAATCAGTTGAAGGACCGCAGTAATGTTCCGGACAGGCGATGAATTTCAGTGATGGTGGACCACTGCTGGACACTGCATAACCCCAGAAATTTGGATTTGCAGCTATGTTACGTTGAGTACAGTTGGCTCCAAAAGGACATGGCAGACACACAACCGTAGAGTTCACAACTATTCCTCGTGAAATTCCTTTTTGGAGGCTGTAATAACCCGGTGAGCAGGATCTGCAAAAATACCTCAGAACGGTGATATTAAGTCGGCAAAAGCTGTTGTTTTTCTCTGTGTATACAATATGTGTGTAGTTTTCTAATAAAAGATGTTGTCCTTCACTGCATTGTATGTGGATGTTTCATCCATGTCAACAAATCCTCCACTTGAGATGTCAAGCATGGAATACGAATTCCTGTCAGGGTCCAGTGAGATCATAGTTGTGTTTTTAAGCTTCAAAGGACCTCCGCTTTCGGAATAAAGGAACGTGGGTTTATTAAATGTAGAGATGTTTAAAACTGCCATGCTTTTCTTTGTTCTGGTGAATGAACAATCTTCAAAATCTACTCGGCCAGTTCCATACGCGGAATAAACATGTCCAGTTTGGTGAATGCCGAAATTATCGCGAAAGGTACATCTTTGGAATTTCGCAAAACCGTTACTGATGTAGACAGCCCCAGCAGCCAAGCCTGCGTTTTCCATAAAGACGGTATCTTCAAATATGACGCGACTGTCATAATTCCATAAGGGGTGGATCTCGTGAGTGGCATTTTCTTGGACGCATCCCAGCTTTCTGGGTTTGTCAGGGTTCATCAAGATCGAAATTGCGCCTGTAGCAGTCTCGTAAAAGAACCCACTCTTGGAATCACCCACTTATATTGACGAGCATTGATACAATTACGAAATAGCGAGCTTCGTATTGTCACATTTTTATTTCCTTCGGAGAAAAGAGCAAAATGACTGGATGGTTTGGAGTGGAATGTATTATTGTCAAGTTCAATGACTGCCTTCGATGAAGTGATGCGTTTAAGGGGTGCAATACAAAGACGAATAGCATAGCTTTTGTCGCTCCTTTCAATTGTTTTATTTCTTCTGGTAAAACGAGTGTTCTTGATGATTACGTGGACGGACGTTGGATCAAGAAAAGTCAGCAACAAGTCATAAACATTATTGATAAAAGTACAATTATCAATGAAAATGTCGATTAGAAACGAGCTATTTTTGGGTGGTGATGATATTACTTGTAATCCGTAACGAAACGAGATCAATGTGATGTTGACCAGCTTAATGCGGTATTTGGGGCTTATGAACAGGCCTACCTTCTTTCTCTGTTGCTGGTTATCAAGCTGTCGGTAATTGTCACGATCCCTGCATTACCGTTTCCAGCCACTATGTCAACAAAAATTCCTTTGATTGCTTTTGCAGCAATGTCTATGAACCTACATTTTGAAATTGTTACATTCGTCTTACCTCCAGTGGTAACCACGCGCAAAGCACTAGTAAATGTTTTTTTCTTTTTCTTATGAAACTTGGACTCCTCTACGTTACGTTTCCACTTTTTAGCAGAATGCTGACAGCTACGCATTTGGACCATTTCCCTTTCACCGCTCAATGGTTACGTTTTGAGGTTAAAATATAACTTTTGTGGACTCGACTGATTATGGTGTCCAGGCCACGACGGTTTTCCAACTGATATGACGCATCCGTACTTCCTTGCACCGCATTTACTGAATGTAACGTTGGTAATGTTGATATTTAGAAACCCACGGGGGCTATCGGCAAAAAGCGACCCACCTGCATCAGCTTCATTTTCCCAGAACCTTGAGTTTAAAATTCTTAAAGATGCCCCAACGTTACCCTCGAGAGACAAGCAGGAACCGGATCTCTTCATGGCAGATTGCTTGTAGAAGGAGGAGTCCTGGATGTCTATTTCTGCCATGTCGGACTGAATTTAATGCACTGCACAGACGGGTTTTTATGGCACTTCAAGTCGATGAACTTTGCGTGGGTTTCCCTCGCTTGTGAGAAAAACAAACTATGCACAGTAGTGAGTTTTGGTTTTCTATCCAATGAATTCTTCCAGGAAGGTAACCTGTTAAGGTGTAGCTCGACGTCTTTGTATGTCTCGTTTGTTACTGCCGTTGAAACGTTAAGATTTATGAAAGGACCTTGGTTGTCGACACACTTGACCTTATCGCAGAAAACATGAATATCTACTAATTTTAAAGTTTTATTTTCTTTGGATGCAATCTTCATAACTCCTCTTTCAGAACGCTGTTCACCGTAAAATCCATTTTTTTCAAAATACGTACCACTGATATTAATTGCAACAGAGCGCCTATCGTTTCCCATATTATCGAGTAGAAGAAGGCTGATGCATTGCGAATTATTGTGAAAGGAAGAAAATCCTTGAATTTCCAGTCGGAAAGTTGCGATGTTATGCATTTCAATTCTCAAAGCTGTGCTCAAAGTGTCATGAAAAGAACAGTTGAGAATTTTTACGTGATGACAATCTTCACAGCTAAGAGGTGTTTGCCAAAAAGTGATTCCTGACAACTCAAACCTCGACGTTAGCTGCTCATCATTTGCCTTTTGAAAGTGAAATCCTTCCACGCATAAAATATGAGGAGTCGCGTACACGCCCTTCATAGTCAAGCTCTTGTTAATGTTAATACCTGGATAATAACCATCAGTAAGATTGCGGGCACATTGATAAGGATGCTCCTCGGTTCCAGTCCCTTGAGGTAGATTTCACCGCCCCAATCCACTTGACGAACGGCTTGGGCAATGGACTGACAGGGTTGCTCCTGCGTGTCGCAACGTTTAGAGTCTTGTCCAAATGGTGCAACATAAACTTTCTCGAATTTAGAATCTATTGCACCTGAAATTCGGAAATGAGAAATTATATGGTCGAGTCACAACTGATTTGTCGGTTTCTAGTCAGTAATTTACTTTGTAAATGATGTTGTCCAAACAAAATCGATTGCTCGTAAATGTGTTTATCCTCCAGCTTTCCTCCCCCCTACACTTACCAAGAAGAACCCCGTGTTATATTAGAAAGACATCTTGCTGTTCCCGGGGGAACAATAAGCTTTACGGTACGGCCGGTATGAACCGTCTCCGAGGATTGCCAAGACCCGCAGCTATTTGGGCAGCAGACCTGTTTGAAATGCAGTGTTTGCATGGAAATCGTTTCAATCGTTCCGTGACTGTTTTATGCGGATCAAAAACTCCTTATAAAATAGCGAGTTGTTATTTGACTTCCACTGAAAAACAAATGCGATTGTAATTTCGGTTTGTTGTTCAGTTGAACTTCTCATCTTGTGAGCATCCTGTCGACCTTAGATAGAAGTCTTTTGATTTTTTTTAATTTTGTTTCTACACTACATCTCGAACTAGCCATTTGAACTCCATTTGAATTTGATTCAAGGCAATAAAAAAAATATATAATTTCATATGTAAAATTATCTTTAACAGGTTTTGGAACCGTTTGGGGTGTTCTCATTTGAAAGTGAAATTTAACTTTAATGTAAAACGTTATTAATAATGTTTTACTATACTCGGTGCCAAAAACCTTGCCGGAACCAACATTCGTGGTTAAAATATAAAGGAATTTGGATCAAGCGAATTTTATTCGTTAAAGTCCAGCATTTCTCTTCACTAAATAAACTGCTCCAAATCAGCAAGGTCTTGTTTACTGCTGATTCATTTTTACTATAAGAATAGGAAAAGCGTGAATACTTTGACTGGTACTTGTCAATGTCAGTCAGAGGGGTTTTTTGATCGCATCGAAGATCCATATTTACAGCAAATTACTCAATTTTGCAGAAAAACTTTGCGAAAATACCAATGAAATAGCAAAGGAAAAACATACGTTTCGCCACTATTCTTCAGATTCGCACAGTAAAATAAAATTTCACTTTCAAACATTCACAACATGATGACAATGCGTATTTTAAAGTCTTCATCCTGTTTCTTTTTCGCAGATTTCTAAAAACATTAAGGTATAGGGTAGAATTGTTTGCACTTTTACCGGAAACATTGGACTTGCAAAGTATATGATATTAATAGTACATTATTACGTATCACATGTTTTAATCTTTCTCTTTTGACTTAGTACATTATAAAAACAGATTGACGTTCTAGATTTTTAAAACTTATGAAAAATGTATTGAAATATTAACTAGAAGGCACCGTTCTTTAGTTTAACTTTTTAACTTCAAGGTTGCACATCTTGAAAAACTAAGCCAATTGTTTTCATATTCGTAGTTCGCAACCGTCTTTTATTTTACTCTGTTGTAATCTGAGGAATCTTCCTCAGTTGTAATCATCCCTCCTTTTCGGTTTAGTATTACATCTTTGGTGTTGTTCAAACTTTTTAAACATTATTTTGACGTTTCTTTCAGTGATTTTGTACATCAGAAAAATTACTTAAAATATTGTGACCTGATTAAGCTTCTTCAACTGAATCACGCCCTGATAACAAGACCTCGTCAAGAATTATTTCACAACACTGTTTAGCTTGCTCTAGTTCGTATAGTTACCTGATTTCTTGTTCGACAGCGTCAAACTGAACAGAACCATTATAATAATCCATGGATTCGCCATTGAAAATCTCCTCAAGGAACGCGGAGCAACCAAACCGGATTTTACGTTGTTTGATTTTTGCCGTAAGAACCCAACTGCATCGAAGAGAGAAGCAACTGAGATCATTAAAGATTCGATACGAAGAACCGAAATGTGGCTGGAAAACGAAATAGAGCATAGAATTAATTTACATTGATCAAAAATTATTTCCATATTTTATTTTCAAAGATTGACAGGAATCATTGTCACTGTTTTACTTTCTCGAATCTTTTAGTTTCGATAAATTTGTTTTGACCTTAGCTTAACAACTTGGCTGGTCGAAATTAAATCGTGGAATATTGCAAAGAAATATCATAGTCATTTTCGCGTATCCTTTTTACCAAGTAGCTTGTACATCACTGACTGATTGACATACGTGTATATATTTCTCATTTTTTAATTTATTTACTAAGATGTCAAAATCACATAAAGGTTGATAACAAAGTTAAGTCACTATTTATAAGCCATGCCACAAATGAGGTATTAAAGCCGAGCTAATAAATAAACGGAGCAAAGTTAGACTGCAATAGTATAGCTGAGACACTTGACTGTTATTGTCTCTCCGTCCAAACATTACACAAGACTTATAATATTAAAACTAATCACTTTTAACAAGTTACTTCTTTTCAGAATCACTAACGGCTAGGAAAGCAATGAACAGTTCTCATGCGATCAATTACAGTTTACAGTCTACAGTTTCGGCTTCAGTCGTTGATAATTACAAAATTATGTATAGAATCTGATAAGAATCACATTTTATAGACAGTTCTTAAAATTATTTGATATAACAGATACAATCGATAACATCAATGCACCATTTCAAACTGTTTATATACCATCTCATACAATGAAGCGACTGATCTTATAGCGGGAGAAGCCCATCCTATTGGCGATATTTTTAACAGAATTAATGAGAAAATGGCACAATACCAAAAAGCCTACACAAACTTGGTGGTCCCGACGCCTCAATGAACATGGCATAAATTTCTGAGATGGTGCAATGTAGAAAACTCAAAAGACAGCTACTAAATTCACCAGGCAGAAACTTATGGGAGTTGTGACACCTCAAGTGCTATCACAAATACTTAAGATGGGATGCTCGGAGTGCCGTAGTTCCTGATGTCGCACAACAACAACAAAGAAATTATTTGGAAACATTATGGTGCAACTGTCTTGAAGTATCTTTACATTTTTGTTCATTTTTCACACCATTTCATTTATAATTATTGATCAATTTAGACTTTTTTCTGACGTAATGGAAACATGTTGAATCTCAGTTCGCGAATCCACCAGAAGGCAGGTGATGCGAATTTGATATTATTTGAACGATGTATAGTCATGACATGTCATAACTTTCGAACTAAAATTTTGATCCTCCCCCCTCCCCCCCTCCCCCCTTCACCCCCCTCACTCACCCGTCCCATAAGACAAAAGAAAAATCCCGGTTTCTGAACAGTCCTAAATATAATTTGTCCTAAATGTACAAGATAGAAAACATAGAAAAACCCACCATTAGTTCAAATCTGCGACTTAACAATTACAATTGGTAAATTTAGCTGGACTTCGTGTTAATCCAAAATAGACAATAGGTGCTCCATGCATTCGCGAACATTCGAAAGTGCACTTCATTTTACACTTGTTTATGCTATTCTAAAGCGCATTCAGCTGGTGCCCATTTTGTCTTCACCAAGCAATTTCTTGATTTCTCGAGTTTCATTTAACGATGTCCATTTACTAAATACAAGTCATATAAGCTCCATAATGACATTTATCTACGATTCTGCTATATCTGGGTTTATTAAAAACGATTTGTCTTGGCCAAACGTAATCTAAAACTTTTTTTTCGGTCTGAGAACGGGCTGGGATTCGTTGGTCTTAGGGGAAGCCCCCAACAAAAACAATAATCAATGTGAGGAGTTTGACTGGATGAAAATTGGTTAATTTATTTTCAACCCCTCATAAGCAAAAATTAAGTCTCTAGAGCTTCACGAACTAGCAAGATCCCATAAAAATTTAATGATCACTATATTTGTCTTAAATTGCATCAGATGTAAGAAGATCCTATATATAAAATGATGCCACTAGTTAATATTAACATTGAAAGGTCTCGCATGGAATCTTCTCGAGGTACAGGGAGCAGAGGAGTGTTATTCCATCTATTGTATTTGTCTTAAGCGTCATTGTTCTGTTCAGCAATATCCAAAAGAGGTTCTCTCAGTTGATCCAGAGAACGAAACTGCCACCAACAACGATGACATTGCTTGATTAGAAACACTACGACCCTTACCAGCTGGGACAGAATCGCAAAAGTGACCAAAACAGACACTAATGCTGGAATAAAAGCTAGAGCGCAGATCTCAAACCACTCCAGAGTTTCCAGATAAGATATGTTTGGTGCAACGATAGTGATACCAAATGAGATCAGTGTTGCTTTTGTCAGATTGATGACGGCAATGATAGATAAAGCAGAAAGGGACAATGTTTCAGCTTTATTAGCCGTTGGATCACGATATGGACTCTTCAAAACATGATGAATGGTCATCAGCAAGCATGCTGCAGCCATGGAAACCATACGCAGCATCAAATTCGCAATGAACGATTGGCATGCGAGAAGAATGAATCTTCGACCAATCAAAACACTCTCCCAGTAGAGTGTTCCTTTATCTTCATTGTTCGGTGGACGGAAAGGGCCATGAAGTATTTCCAAAACATCTTTGTTGACAACCAGCGGACTCGTAGATTCCTCTCTTCTTTTCTTCAGCATTTCTTTAACAAACCAGTAAATGAGAAATGGCAATGGAAACATGCAAGCAGCAAGGAACTCACTAGCTGTAATGGAAGCCCTGTAAAGCTTGGAGGATCCACAATAAAGAACAATGATAAAGGGAACCACAAAAACTACAATATAGGCGAGAAGGATATACTGCCACCATTGCATACATGGAACATTTGCATCGATGAATAGCCACTTTCCAGACCCAATAGAGATACAATGCATCAGCTCTAGGGACGTTTCTGCCAGCCGTTCGTAACCCAGCAACAGCACTTCCATGATAACGGCCATGTAGTGGATGAGTGGTGGTTTTTCTTTTCCCCTCAAAATGTTGATGACAGAATGGACGCCATAAATGATTACAACGTTAGCCATTGTCACGAAAACCGTACTAGATAGAACCAACTGCTTTGTTACCGCTGTTAGCCCTACAAAAGGGCATCCGATTCCTCTGTTGATGGTTCGAACCTGGAAATTAAAAGCACCAATCACGAAGTAAATAAATGGTATATTTTGAAGAAGGCCTTCGATAGAACCGACCATCAAGAGCTCGGCAGCTTGGTAGAAATAAAACGTAATTTTCATGTAGCCACTGTCTGAATGGTTACGATTCTCGTGCAGGCCAGAGTCATCTCTTAACTGATTCTCTCCTCTTCTATTAAACCATAAGATGTGAGTTCCAAGGAAATTCAGGATCGGAGGTTTTATCAAAAGATAAAGCACCAATGCAACTGTTAGCAATATTGTGAGAATCCACACAGAATAATTATTGCATTTGGTGGATTTGCAGCATTCAGCCGAGAAAAGAGTTTCGGTAAACCCCTCTGCGCATTGTCCACAAAGGGTACCGTTTCTGTTACCATGACAACTGTTATAATCTGCTGAATCAGTTGAAGGACCGCAGTAATGTTCCGGACAGGCGATGAATTTCAGTGATGGTGGACCACTGCTGGACACTGCATAACCCCAGAAATTTGGATTTGCAGCTATGTTACGTTGAGTACAGTTGGCTCCAAAAGGACATGGCAGACACACAACCGTAGAGTTCACAACTATTCCTCGTGAAATTCCTTTTTGGAGGCTGTAATAACCCGGTGAGCAGGATCTGCAAAAATACCTCAGAACGGTGATATTAAGTCGGCAAAAGCTGTTGTTTTTCTCTGTGTACACAATATGTGTGTAGTTTTCTAATAAAAGCTGTTGTCCTTCATTGCATTGTATCTTGGATGTTTCATCCATGTCAACAAATCCTCCACTTGAGATGTCAAGCATGGAATAGGAATTCCTGTCAGGGTGCAGTGAGATCATAGTTGTGTTTTTAAGCTTCAAAGGACCTCCGCTTTCGGAATAAAGGAACGTGGGTTTATTAAATGTAGAGATGTTAAAAACTGCTATGCTTTTCTTTGTTCTGGAGAATGAACAATCTTCAAAATCTACTCGGCCAGTTCCATACGCGGAATAGACATGTCCAGTTTGGTGAATACCGAAATTATCGCGAAAGGTACATCTTTGGAACTTCGTAAAACCGTTACTGATGTAGACAGCCCCAGCAGCCAAACCTGCGTTTTCCATAAAGATGGTATCCTCAAATATGACGCGACTGTCATAATTCCATAAGGGGTGGATCTCGTGAGTGGCATTTTCTTGGACGCATCCCAGCTTTCTGGGTTTGTCAGGGTTCGTCAAGATCGAAATTGCGCCTGTAGAAGTCTCGTAAAAGATCCCACTCTTCCGAATCATCCACTTATGTCGATGAGCACTGATACAATTACGAAATATCGAACTTCGTATTGTCACATTTTTATTTCCTTCGAAGAAAAGAGCAAAATGACTGGATGGTTTGGAGTGGAATGTATCATTGTCAAGTTCGATGACTGCCTTCGATGAAGTGATTTTTTTAAGTGGTGGAATAGTAAGGCGAATAGCATAGCTTTTGTCGCTTCGTTTAATTGTTTTATTTCTTCTGGTAAAAAGAGTGTTCTTGATGATTACGTGGACGGAGGTTGGATCAAGAAAAGTCAGCAACAAGTCATGAACATTATTGATAAAAGTACAATTATCAATGAAAATGTCGACTGGAAACGAGCTATTTTTGGGTGGCGATGATATTACTTGCAGGGCGTAACGAAACGAGATCAATGTGATGTTGACCAGCTTAATGCGGTATTTGGGGCTTATGAACAGGCCAACCTTGTTTAATCTGTTGCTGGTTATCAAGCTGTCGGTAATTGTCACGATCCCTGCATTACCGTTTCCAGCCACTATGTAAACAAAACTGTTTCCTCTGACTGCTTTTAGAGCAATGTTTATGAACCTACATTTTGAAATTGTTACATTGGTCTTACCTCCAGTGGTAACCACGCGCAAAGCACTGGAAACTGTTTTTCTCGTTTTCTTAAGAAACGTGGACTCCTCCACTTTTACATATCCACTTTTTAGCAGAATGTTGACATCTTCGCATTTGGACGAATTCCCTGTCCACCGCTCAATAGTTACATTTTTGAGGTTAAAATATAACTTTTGTGGACTGGACTGGTTAATATGGTGTTTAGGCGACGACGGTTTTCCAACTGATATGGCGCATCCGTACTTCATTGCACCGCATTTACTGAATGTAACGTTGGTAATGTTGATATTTAGAAACCCACGGGGGCTATCGGCAAAAAGCGATCCACCGGCATCAGCTTCATTTCCCTCAAACCTTGAGTTTAAAATTCTTAAAGATGCCCCAACGTTACCCTCGAGAGACAAGCAGGAACCGTGTCTATTCATGGCAGATTGATTGTGGAAGTAGGAGTCCTGAATGTCTACTTCTGCAATGTCGGACTGAATTTTAATGCACTGCACAGACGGGTTTTCATGGCACTTCAAGTCGATGAACTTTGCGTTGGTTTCCCTCGCTTGTGAGAAAAAAAACTATGCACAGTAGTGAGTTTTTGTTTTCTATCCAATGAATTCTTCCAGGAAGGTAACCTGTTAAGGTGTAGCTCGACATCTTTGTATGTCTCGTTTGTTACTGCCGTTGAAACGTTAAGATTTATGAAAGGACCTTGGTTGTCGACACACTTGACCTTATCGCAGAAAACATGAATTTCTACTAATTTTAAAGTCTTAGTTTCTTTGGATGCTATCTTCATAACTCCTCTTTCAGATCGCTGTACGCCGTAAAATCCATTTTTTTCAAAATACGTACCACTGATATTAATTGCAACAGAGCGCCTATCGTTTCCCATATTATCGAGTAGAAGAAGGCTGATGCATTGCGAATTATTGTGAAAGGAAGAAAATCCTTGAATGTCCAGTCGGAAAGTTGCGATGTTATGCATTTCAATTCTCAAAGCTGTGCTCAAAGTGTCATGAAAAGAACAGTTGAGAATTTTTACGTAATGACAATCTTCACAGCTAAGAGGTGTTTGCCAAAAAGCGATTCCTGACAACTCAAACCTCGACGTTAGTTGCTCATCATTTGCCTTCTGAAAGTGAAATCCTTCCACGCATAAAACATGAGGAGTCGCGTAGACGCCCTTCATAGTCAAGCTCTTGTTGATGTTAATACCAGCTGGATAATAACCATCAGTAAGATCGCGGACACACTGATAAGGATGCTCCTCGGTTCCACTCCCGTTGAGGTAGATTTCACCGTCCCAGTCCACTTGACGAACGGCTTGGGCAATGGACTGACAGGGTTGATCCTGCGTGCCGCAACGTTGAGAGTCTTGTCCAAATGGTGCAACATAAACTGTCTCGAATTTAGTATCTATTGCACCTGAAATTCGGAAATGAGAAATTATATGGTCGAGTCACAACTGATTTGTCTGTTTCTAGTCAGTTACTTTTTAAATGATGTTGTCCAAACAAAATCGATTGCTCGTAAATGTGTTTATCTCCCAGCTTTCCTCCCCCCTACACGTACCAAAAAGAACCCGTTCCATTAGAAAGACATCTTGCTGTTCCCGGGGGAACAATAAGCTTTACGGTACGGTCGTTATCACTCACCGTGTCCGAGGATTGCCTGAGCCCGCAGCGCTTTGGGCAGCAGACCTGTTTGAAATGCAGTGTTTGCATGGAAATCGTTTCAATCGTTCCGTGACTGTTTTATGCGGATCAAAAAACTCCTTATAAAATAGCGAGGTGTTATTTGACTTCCCCTGACAAACAAATGCGATTGTAATTTCGGTTTGTTGTTCAGTTGAACTTCTCATCTTGTGAGCATCCTGTCGACCTAGGCCTTAGATAGAAGTCTTTTGATTTTTTTTTAATTTTGTTTCTACACTACATCTCGAACTAACGATTTGAACTCCATTTGAATTTGATTCAAGGCAACAAAACAAATATATAATTTTATATGTAAAATTATCTTTAACAGGTTTTGGAACCGTTTGGGGTGTTCTCATTTGAAAGTGAAATTTAACTTTAATGTAAAACGTATACTCGGTGCCAAAAACCTTGCCGGAACCAACATTCGTGGTTAAAATATAAAGGAATTTGGATCAAGCGAATTTTATTCGTTAAAGTCCAGCATTTCCCTTCACTAAATAAACTGCTTCAAATCAGCAAGGTCTTGTTTACCGCTGATTCATTTTTACTATAAGAATAGTTACCTGATTTCTTGTTCAACAGCGTCAAACTGAACAGAACCGTTATAATAATCCATGAATTCGTCATTGAAAATCTCCTCAAGGAACGCGGAGCAACCAAACCGGATTTTACGTTGTTTGATTTTTGCCGTAAGAACCCAACTGCATCGAAGAGAGAAGCAACTGAGATCATTAAAGATTCGATGCGAAGAACCGAAATGTGGCTGGAAAACGAAATAGAGCATAGAATTAATTTACATTGATCAAAAATTATTTCCATATTTTATTTTCAAAGATTGACAGGAATACGTGTATATATATCTCATTTTATTCATTTTTTAATTTATTTACTAAAATGTCAAAATCACATAAAGGTTGATAACAAAGGTAAGTCACTATTTATAAGCCATGCCACAAATGAGGTATTATAGCCGAGCTAATAAATAAACGGAGTAAAGTTAGACTGCAATAGTATAGCTGAGACACTTGACTGCTATTGTCTCTCCGTCCAAAAATTACTCAAGACTTCGTAAATATAAAACTAATCACTTTTAACAAGTTACTTCATTTCAGAATCACTAACGGCTAGGAAAGCAATGAACAGTTCTCATGCGATCAATTACAGTTTACAGTCTACAGTTTCGACTTCAGTCGTTGATAACTACAAAATTATGTATAGAATCTGATAAGCATCACATTTTATAGACATTTCTTAAAATTATTTGATACAGTAGATACAATCGATAACATCATTACACCATTTAAAACTGTTTACACACCAGGGCATGCCGGCATCTCATACAATCAGGCGGCTGACCATTTAGCGGGAAAAGCCATTCCTATTGGTGGCATAGCAACAACAACAACAACAACAACAAAATTATTTGGAAACATTATGGTGCAACTGTCTTGTTGTATGTTTACATTTTTGTTCATTTTTCACATCATTTTATTAATTATTGTTCAATTTAGACTTTTTTCTGACGTAGTGGAAAAAAATGTATATAATCCCAGCAGAATGGCAGGTGATGCGAATTTGATGATTTCCATGACGTAAGTCATGACATGTCAAAACTTTCCCACTAACCTTTTTTGGTAGCCCACCACCTTCAAGTATAATTTATATCAAAGGTTAAAAACTAAGGTTAAATATAATTTGTCCTAAATGTGCCAAATAGAAAATGCCAACATAGTAAAAAAGCTACCATTACTGTTCAAATCCACGATATAGATATAGAAATGCAACTACCAGAACTATAGAAAATGTACAAATGCATGATTTTAAGCCTAAAACAATCCCCATGAAGACACAGAGCATGAATTTAACTAGACTTCATGTGAAAAACTTCGTGTTAATCCAAATACATAAACGATGCTCATGCTCCATTAGCAAACATTCTAAATAGTACACGTTTTGACACTTTTTTGATGCTATTCTAATTAAAAATGTATTCAATCAGCTGGTACCCATTTTGTCTTCATTGCATATTATGCAGTTTCTTGCATTATGAAATACAATTAATAGAAGTTAAGGTGTATAACGACATTTATCTACAATTCGAATACACAAGGCTTTATTACAAATGATTCACCTCCGCCAAACGTTGCAGAGGAAGTCTCCAATCGCTATCGATAAAAAAATGAAATATTATATATTGGCAATGACTGATCATTCCCTAAAGAACGTTCTCGTACTCATGACACTTGCAAAAGCAAATTGCAATGTATTTTTCTCTTTTTATGATTCAGCATCATTGTTATGCTCAGAAATATCCAAAAGAGGTCTCCTCTGTTGATCCGTGGGCCAGCGAGAGCTACGAAGCTGATACCAAAATCGGATAACTTGCTTCATCAGAAACACCACAAACCTTGCCAGCTGAGATAGAATGGCTAAGGTGGCCAATATACACACTAACGCCGGCACAAATGCTAAGGCGCAGACTTCAAACCATTCCAGAGTTTCCATATAAGATCTGTAAGGCCCATCGATAGTTATACCAAACGAGATCAGGGTTCCTTTTGTCAAATTTATCACGGCGATCATAGATAAAGTGGCAAGAGACAATGTTTCAGCTTTGTTAGCCATTGGATCACGATAAGGAGTTTTCAAAACATGATGAAGTGTTATCAAAAAGCATGCTCCGACCATGCAAACCATACGCAACATCAAATTTGAAATGAACGCTTGGCATGCGAGAAGAATGAATCTTCGACCAATCAAAACACTCTCCCAGTAGAGTGTTCCTTTATCTTCATTATGCGGTGGACGAAAAGGACCATGGAGTATTTCCAAAACATCTCTGTTGACAACTGGTACACTCAGGCTTGTGAAATTATCTCCCCTTCTTGTCAGCTTTTGCTTATAAAACCAGTAGATGAGAAATGGCAATGGAAGCATGCAAGAAGCAAGGAACTCATTTGCAGTAATGGAAGCCCTGTAAAGCTTGGAGGATCCACAATAAAGAACAATGATAAAGGGAACCACAAAAACTACAATAAAGGCGAGAAGGATATACTGCCACCATTGCATACATGGAACATTTGCATCGATGAATAGCCACTTTCCGGATCCAATCGAGACGCAGTGCAATAGCTTTAGGGAGGTTTCTGCCAGCCGTTCGTAACCCAGCAACAACACTTCCATGACAACGGCCATGTAATGGATAAGAGATGGTTTTTCCTTTTTCCTTAACATGTTGATGACGGAATGGACACAATAGATGACTACAATGTCAGTCATTGTCACGAAAACTGCACCAGATAGAAATAACTCCTTTGTTACCGCTGTTAACCCAACAAAAGGACATCCGAGTCCTTTGTTAATGCTTCGGACTTGGAAATTAAAAGCGGCAATAACTATGTAAATAAACGGTATCTTCTCAAGAAGGTTTTCCATAGAACCGACCATCAGGAGCTCGGCAGCTTGATAAAAGTAAAATGTTATCTTGATATAGCCGCTCTCTGAGTGTTCATCATTTGGGCCCAAATCAGCTCTTACCTGATTTTCTTGCCGTCTCTTAAACCACAATATCTGCTTTCCAAGAAAAAACAGGATTGGAGGTTTTATCAACAGGTAGAGCGCCAATCCAGTTGTTAATAAGATTGCCGAAATCCAAAACCAATAGCTGTTGCATTCCTCATTTTTACGGCATTCAGCCGAGAAGAGAGTTTCACTGTAACCTGGAGAGCATTTACCACATAGAGTTCCGTTTCTGTTTCCTTGACAACTGTTGTACCCTTCTGATCCTGATGTTGGTTGTCGACAGTAATGTTCTGGACAAGCGATGAAACTCAGTGATGGTGGGTCAGTAGATATCGGATAACCCCAAAAGTTTGGATTAGCAGCTATGTTCCTTTCAATGCAACTGGCACCAAAGGGACATTGTAGACACTCAACTGTATTGTTTAGAATTAAGCCACGCGAAACTCCTTTTTGAATACTGTAAAAACCCGGGGAACACAACTGGCAAGAATACTTCAAAACAGTGACATTTATTCGGCAAAAACTTTTGTCTTTCTCTGTATATACAAAGTGTGTCGTGTTATCCAACAAAAGCTTGCTTCCAATGGCGCATTGGATAGATGTATTATTATCCATGTGGACGTAGCCGCCATGAGAAATGTCTATTACTGGATGGGAATTCCTTTCAGTAGCAGTTGACACCATAGTTGTGTTATGAATATTAATCGGTCCTCCGCTTTCTGAATAGAAAATTGTTGATTTGTGGTACTCAGTATTGTTTATTGTTGTGTTCATTTTTTTGGAGGCAAAGGAACAGTCTTTGAAATCCACTTTGCCAGTTCCATATGCGGAATAAACATGTCCGGAATGCTGGATGGCAAAGTTATTTAAAAAGGTGCACCTTTGAAAGGTCGTGTAGCCATTGCTTATGTATACAGCGCCAGCGATTAACCCAGTGTTGTCCTCAAAAATATTATCTTCAAATATAACATGGGTCCGATAACTCCACAACGGATGAATCTCTTTTGTTGTTGGTTTATTCACGCAACCTGGACTTTGGACTTTATCAGGAGTTGTGAGCACTGATATACCGCCAGCCGATGTCTCGTAAACACCGCTGACCCACATGTTTCGTACATTACATATACCATTTCTAAATACTGATCTTTGTATTTGCAAAGTTTTGTTACCTTCAAATAGCAAGCTTAAAAGGTTGCATGGGCTCGCCTGAAATGTGACGTTATGTATTTTAATAAATGCGTTTGAAAAAGGTAGTATATCCAAAGGTCTTGTTATGAAATAAAGCCCGACGTTCTTACGTGTCATATATCTACTCGTGAAAATGGTGTTCTCAATTCTCAATTCTACATGAGTTGGATCATGTAAATTTACGGAAATATCACAGCTATTATCGAGGAAGGTGCAGTTGGAGATAGAAAGATAAAAGGGACGAGCTTCAGACGGTATTCTTGGATGCAGACCAATTATTAGGAGCGAGAGAGCAAACGAAGTTAATACAACGTTTGTCAGTTTGATGGAGAATTCTGGAGTTATCCTCAAGGCACAGTAACCTCTGTCCTGTTTGTTTGACATAATGCTGTTTTCAATCGTTACTCTTCCCGTTGCTTGTCGTTGGCCTTTAATTCTAACAACGCCTGGCGCGACCGCAATGTTGGGGACAAATATACACCCAGAAATAGTTACGTCAGTGTTACCCCCATAATTTTCTATCATTAGAGCGTTCATAGGCGTTGATGATTTTATGTTGTCTGTCCACGAAGAATCATTAATGGCCACTTTTCCATTGGATAGAATGAGTCTGACACTGTAGCATCCACCTTGGAAATCAAAGCAATCACGAACTCTGATTTCTCTGAAGTTGGCAATTAACTTGTATGTTGCTGATGATTTTAGATCTCCAACTAAAATTGCACATCCATACGTTTTTGCGGCACATTGCGTAAAATTAACATGTGTAATGTTAAGAGTCAAGGTTCCATTTTTGCTAAGGACAAACAAAGCCCCTCCGCCTGTTGCTATGTTCCTGCGAAAGCTGCAGTTGAATAAAACTAAAGACCCACCAACTGTTGAATTAAGATACATTGCTCCTCCTCTGTCCTTTGTAAGTCGCTGTCCATAGAATGACGAGTTGTGAATTTCTACTTGTGCCTCGTCAGAATGAATCCTTATACATCGCAATAAATGGTTGTGGGAGCATCTTAAGTTGTTGAACTTAACATGCGTTTTCTTTGTAATAGAATTGAACAAACTATTCACCACGTGGTGTACACGCGCTTTTCTGCCAAGTGGTACGTTGATGAATTCAGAAATCGTATTGTTCACCAAGCTGAAATCGTTATATGTCTCATTTGTCACGGCTGTTGGCAGATCAAGATTTATAAAATGGCCATAGTTCCTGACAAATGTAATTTTTTTGCAAGATATTTGGACATGCAAGCTGGATGGCTGCGCGGTTTCAGATTTGATTGTCATTACACCTCTTGCAAACCGCTGTTTGTGAAAGCCGTTTTCCAAAAACTTTGTCTCGCTGATATTTAGGATAAGAAACCGACCTTGGTTTCGAGCATCGTTGTGAAAAACGATTTCCATACATGAAGTATTGTTCTTAAAGAACGAAGACCCATGGATATTTAAATGCACACTTGTTTTGTTTGTTATTTGAACATTTAGAGCAATGGACGTGTCTTGAAAAGAACAGTTGAAAATCCTCAAATCACAATCTTGAAACATGAGTGGCGTTTGCCGAAAAACAATACCAGATAAAACAATAGTTAGTTCCTGACTAGTGGAATTGTCAAAATGAAAGCCACTAGAACAGGAGATGTATGGCGTGGATTTAAAACCCTCAATAGTCAAGTCTTTCTGAACCAGAATTCCCCGTAGTTGTTCATAGTTACTACGACATTCGTATGGATGTCGCTCGGTCCCAGTGCCATCAAGGAAAATGTGTCCGCCCCAGTCCACCTGGCGAACTGCTCTGGAAATGGACTTACATGGACGACTGACCATACCACAACTTTCGGAATCGTCTCCGTCCAAGGAAACGAAGACATCAGTATAACCATGGTAACGAGCAGCTAAGATAAAAACAACAATATTGGATTCATTATATTTTATTCCCATGGTATACGGTGATATTCCTTTTGAGTAGAATCAGGACTCCTGGTAGAATTGATTTTAGCATGAGGTGGTTTTAATTATTTTGAGCCTGCTGTGGTTCACGTAGCTGGTTTAATTTTATAGATAAGAAAATAAATGATGCGAAATGAAATATTTGGGCTTAACAAACTTTTTGGCCAAAAATCCTTATGCCTCAAATAAGAGACACAGGATTTTAAAAACTTTCTTGTTTCGCTGAAAGATCAGCTAGCTTTGATGTGTGATTCCTTGATTATTGGCGTGAACGAAAATGAGATAACCGGAAAGTCCCTCTTTTTTTCTTCTAAATAATGCACACATATAGCTGGAACAGCCTCCCAAAAAATGCAACCGCCTACCTCCTCGCCGTGGGAGTTGGAAACGGGTAAAGCCGGAGAAAATGGCTCTGGTAAAGCCAGGCAGGCCAATCCCCTGCTTGGTGGATTATACCAAATACACTGATTGACAAGAAACACAAAAGTTAGGGGACGTCGCAGCAAGAATTAACAAAGCAAGGACAGCCTTTTATGGCTCCAGGCAAATAACTACGGCAACGAAGATATACGGATTATTAATACCAATGTATAATCAGTTCTTCTTTATGGAGCGGAAACAAAGTTAAAGAAATGTTTTATAAAAGCTTGGAAGCTGTGTTGCGTTTATTTGCACTCTCTAGTTAGATAGAGTGTTAACTGAACTTTACGTCGAAAATAACCTTGTTAAGGCCTCATGTGCCACACAGAGCAGCGACTTAGATGAAGTAATATAGAGATAGAGATATAGTAGTGATAGAGCGTTTGCATCGGTGGGTAAGCCTTGGATCACTTTCGTTCGATCAAATCAGCCTAATTCTAGCTAAACAAAATATACAGTTATTGTAGAAATATAAAGTAACTAAGGACACTCAGTGAAGAAACGAATAATTTCTCTTACCACTGTTCCCTTGTACTTCAATGGTGAAACTTAGCACAAGAATAGCGGCAATCATGGCAAAAGATATTCCCTCCATCTCAGATTATGATAAAATATTTTCCCACTCACCTTCAACAAGCTCAACGAAAGCAAAATAAAGAGCTAGAATAGCCGGAATTGTCTAAGATTTCATTATAACTGCAACGCAGAGCTTCAGCCACTTGTCAGTTCTCTATGCCAAGATTGCGCTAAAACGCAGCTGCTAGTATACAGTAAATGAAACACGCGAAAATATATTTTTTATGTGTATCAAAACAAACAAACTAAAAAAATCAGAAAGAAAAAGCTAACTAAAATTACTTCGCAAAAGGCGAGGAAATGGACTATTCCGAATAAATTGAGGTGATATCATCTTAAAGTAAATGAAAGCCTGATTGACGCAAACAAGGAAACCACTGTACACGATGACACGGTATCCTGATTTGGCCCGGCATTACTGCTATCAAGGAAGTTATTCCAAGAAAGGGAAACTCGGCGGTATTTTACATCATTATGATAATATATGAAAACAGCCGGACGTGACTCTTAACGACAAACAAGTTTAAGGGATAACATAGATATAAGTTAGTCTTTACTTTCAAACTCGCGCGTAAATCTGTAAGGTGTACAAAAACAAGGTACTGTTTAAAATGCCCGTCTTGGAATAGCTGTCTATCAAATCCAAATAAAATAGAGAAGAGAACGAGGAATTAACTATGAATGGCACTTTTGCTTAAGCGGATGTGGGCATCTCTGAACAAAAGCTAAAAAACCCCTAAAAAGAACAGGAAAGGAATATAATTCAAGGTATGCTGAAACGAACATCATGCAAGATTACTATATATTCTGGTATATTTTATTTGCAGTCGATATAAAGAGCACGCCACGCTGCTTTCTTTCGTTTTGGTTCTTAATATACACGTCAAGTGATTTCAACCTTTCACTACAATTGCAGGAAAACGTTTTTATTATTTTCTCAAAGAGCGCGAACGGGTGGAACTCTTCGAATCCTGCAATTTCATTGGTTTCGGGAGCGGGCAAGATTTTCCTATCTTGTCCGCGGTCAACAGATCAAAGGACTTTGCCACCAGACATGCATGCGCTACCTAAGCAAAAACGTTTTAATTTCAGCAACGTGTGAAGATCGATGCGAAGAAGCTTTTACTGAAATTTTCACACTATACTATATTGCTCTCTTATCGTTGAATTGTGAAGTAAATGGAGAACTACGCATTGTAATGAAGAGCTTGCATTTCTTCAAAAAGGAGAGTCTGTTGTGGGTTTTTGGAAATCACGTTCACGCTCTCTATTGACTTGAGGTTTAAAAATGTTCTAAAAAGTTTAAATATTCTACAAATTACAATGTTCTATGAATAAAAAGCGGTAATAGCGTAGAAGCGTTCCTTTGGAGGTAGAACCTTAATGTTGGCTGGAAGTTTGTTAAAAATAGACGCACCGTGATTTAAATGACAAATGTCCGTGTTTAGACTAAATTCCTTAGTTTTAATCATTTTAATCAATCTTTTCGTTTCTCTTTTTTCGAAACAACCATTCCATTAACTTTCATTGAAGAAATAACACTTAGTGATTACTGGTAGTCCAGAAAATAATTCTCGGCACGTATAAATTAGTCCGAGTGTGTCATACATTTAAACTGAATGCAAGCTTACAGTTTTGCCCGGTTTTCATGATACTACGCAAGAGTATGGAAGACTGTTCTGAAATTTTGCCAGTTACGACTTTGAATGGTTTTTGTGCTAAATTTGAAATGCCTTCTAATTTTTTCTGCTCAGTAGCGGTGAAATTCCGTTTAAGTCTCCATCGTCTGTTCTTCACATCTACCTTTCTGTAATTAATATTCTGGTGTAAAAATTAATCGTCCGAGTTTCTTGTTATTTGGATAAATGGCCTGTTTATATGGAGAAAAGTTGTACACCCATCTTGCTATCCCAGGGGGAACTAGGTCACCGCTATCACCGGTATCTCCGTCTCCGAGGACAGCAGACCTGTTCGAAATGGAGTGTTTGCATGGAAATCCAATTGCAAGCCATCAAGATCACAGTCTGAAAGGCTGTGTCGAATTTTCCAGCCGCATCTACATCCCTCAATTTGACACAATCATTCATCAGGTATCTTACTTCACAGACTTACCGTAAAAGCTCTATTTAGCTCCCCGTCTCTATTAAGCCCCCCCCCCCCCCATCTTATGAGCCCCCCTTTGGAAGTCAGATTTTGTAATAAGCCTCCCCCTCTCTATTAAGCCTTCCCCCCCTCCTTCCGTCAGGCTGATGTAAATGACTTTTCAGCAATATTTTCTGGCGTTCCAGTTACTTTGTATTGAAACGTGCTCTTTAATTTCCAGAACTATCGTCGAATTAGGGTATAAATTACGTTTCTTTTTTAAGACGGTTATACATAACCCATTTCTTGTTCTGTTTTAGTTAGTGGTGTAATAGTAAAGTTTGAAAAATTAATATGAATTTTCTTGAAAATTTATGATTTGAAATAAGCCCCCCCTCTCTATTTAAAAGCTCCCCTCTCTAATAAGCCCCCCCCCCCCCCCCCCCTTGTGAGGCCTGAAATTAAATAAGGCCCTGGGGGCTTAATAGAGCCTTTACGGTATTCCGAACTCTAATATTGAGAATGCATCACAAATTTAACAGCAAAATCTTCTCTATTGAAGAATTTCGGACAGAGCCGTCAATTGTTCCCGACTGTTTTATGCGGATCTAAAACTCCTGATAAAATAGCGAGTTGTTATTTGATTGCCTTTGACAAATGTTAACAATGGCGATTTGCTATTTTAAAAACATTCACAACATGATAATAATACGTATTTTAAATTTTTCATATTTTTGCTTTTTCGCAGCTTTCAGCGTCAAACTGAACAGAACCATTATAATAATCCATGGATTCGGGCACTGAAAATCGCCTCAAGGAACACGGATTTTACGTTATGTTTGATTTTTGTCGTAAGAACCCAACTGCATCGAAGAGAGAAGCAAGATCATTAAAGATTCGATACGAAGAACCGAAACGTGGCTGGAAAACGAAATAGAGCATAGAATTAATTTACATTAATCAAAAATTATTTCCATATTTTCTTTTCAAAGATTGACAGGGATCATTGCCAGTTTTACTTTCTCGAATTTTTTAGTTTGGAACTTAGCTGGCCGAAAGTAAATCAAGAAATATTGCAATGAAACATCATAGTCATTTCCGCGTATCCTTTTACCGAGTAGCTTGTATATCACTGACTAATTAACATACATACTGTATATAAATATTTCTCACTTTATTTATTGTTTATTAAGATGTAAAAATCACATAAAGGTTTATAACAAAGGTAAGTCACTATTTATAAACCATGCCACAAACGATGTTCCCTGTGCATGTAAGGAGCTCAGCCGAGCTAATAAAATAACGGAGTAAAGTTAGACTGCATTAGTAGCTGAGACCGAAATTGAGTCATGTTTATCCAATCCCCCTTCATTGACCGTTATTGCCTCTTTGTCCAAACATTACACAGCACTTCATACTAATTATAATATTAAAACAAATCACTTTTAACATGTTACTTCTTTGGTCACGGAATCACTAACGGCTACGAAAGCAATGAAACGTTCTCAGTTACAGTTTACAGTCTACAGTTTCGACTTGATAACAACATTTCGTAGATAACTACAAAATCATGTATAGAATAATCATCATCTTTTATAGACATTTCTTAAAATTATTTGATACAATAGATACAATTGAAAACATCATTACACCATTTAAAACTGTTTACATACCGGGGCATGCCGGCAACTCATACAATCAGGCGGCTGACCATTTAGCGGGAAAAGCGATTCCTATTGGTGGCATAGCAACAGCAACAACAACAACAAAAATTATTTGGAAACATTACGGTGCAACTGTCTTGTAGTATCTTTACATTTTTGTTCATTTTTCACATCATTTTATTAATTATTGTTCAATTTAGACTTTTTTCTGACGTAGTGGAAAAAAATGTGTAATCCCAGCAGAATGGCAGGTGATGCGAATTTGATGTTATTTTCATGACGAGTCTTGACATGTCAAAACTTTCACACTAACCATTTTTGGTAGCCCACCACTTTCCAAGTATAATTATCAAAGGTTAAATACTAAGGTTAAATATAATTTGTCCTAAATGTGCTAAATAGAAAATGCCAACATAGTAAAAAAGCTACCATTAGTTCAAATCGACGATATAGATATAGAAATGCAACTGCCAGAACTATTGAAAATGTACAAATGCACGATTTTAAGCCTAAAACAATGCCCGTGAATTCTCCGAGCATGAATTTAACTAGACTTCATGAGAAAAACTTCGTGTTAATCCACAATATACAAACGATGCTCATGCTCCGTTAGCAAACATTCTAAATAGTGCACTTTTTTTACACTTTTTTGATGCTATTCTAATTAAAAATGTATTCAGCTGGTGCCCATTTTATCTTCATTGCATATCATGCAGTTTCTTGCATTATGAAATACAATTAATAGAAGTTAAGGTGTATAACGACGTTTATCTACAATTCAAATACACAAGGCTTTATTACAAACGATTCACCTTCGCCAAACGTTGCAGAGGAAGTCCCAATCCCTATCGATAAAAAAATGAAATTTATATATTGGCAATGACTGATCATTCCCTAAAGAAAGTTCTCGTACTCATGACACTTGCAAAAGCAAATTGCAATGTATTTTTCTTTTTATGATTCAGCATCATTGTTATGCTCAGAAATATCCAAAAGTGGTCTCCTCTGTTGGTCCGTGGGCCAGCGAGAGCCACGAAGCTGATACCAAAATCGGATAACTTGCTTCATCAGAAACACCACCAGCCTTCCCAGCTGGGACAGAATGGCGAAGGTGGCCAATATACACACTAACGCCGGCATAAATGCTAAGGCGCAGACTTCAAACCATTCCAGAGTTTCCATATAAGATCTGTAAGGCCCATCGATAGTTATACCAAACGAGATCAGGGTTCCTTTTGTCAAATTTATCACGGCCATCATAGATAAAGTGGCAAGAGACAATGTTTCAGCTTTGTTAGCCATTGGATCACGATATGGAGTTTTCAAAACATGATGAAGTGTTATCAAAAAGCATGCTCCGACCATGCAAACCATACGCAACATCAAATTTGAAATGAACGCTTGACATGCGAGAAGAATGAATCTGCGACCAATCAAAACACTCTCCCAGTAGAGTGTTCCTTTATCTTCATTATTGTGCGGTGGACGAAAAGGACCATGAAGTATTTCCAAAACATCTCTGTTGACAACTGGAACACTCAGGCTCGTGAAATTATCTCCCCTTCTTGTCAGTATTTCCTTATAAAACCAGTAGATGAGAAATGGCAATGGAAGCATGCAAGAAGAAGGAACTCATTTGCAGTAATGGAAGCCCTGTAAAGCTTGGAGGATCCACAATAAAGAACAATGATAAAGGGAACCACAAATACTACAATAAAGGCGAGAAGGATATACTGCCACCATTGCATACATGGAACATTTGCATCGATGAATAGCCACTTTCCGGATCCAATCGAGACGCAGTGCAATAGCTTTAGGGAGGTTTCTGCTAGCCGTTCGTAACCCAGCAACAACACTTCCATGACAACGGCCATGTAATGGATAAGGGATGGTTTTTCCTTTTTCCTTAGCATGTTGATGCCGGAATGGACACAATAGATGACTACAATGTCAGTCATTGTCACGAAAACTGCACCAGATAGAAATAACTCCTTTGTTACCGCTGTTAGCCCTACAAAAGGACATCCGAGTCCTTTGTTGATGGTTCGGACTTGGAAATTAAAGGCGGCAATAACTATGTAAATAAACGGTATCTTCTCAAGAAGGTTCTCTATAGAACCGACCATCAGGAGCTCGGCAGCTTGATAAAAGTAAAATGTTATCTTGATATAGCCGCTTTCTAAGTGTTCATCATTTGGGCCCAAATCAGCTCTTACCTGATTTTCTTGCCGTCTGTTAAACCACAATATCTGCTTCCAAGAAAAAACAGGATTGGAGGTTTTATCAACAGGTAGAGCGCCAATCCAGTTGTTAATAAGATTGCCGAAATCCAAAACCAATAGCTGTTGCATTCCTCATTTTTACGGCATTCAGCCGAGAAGAGAGTTTCACTGTAACCTGGAGAGCATTTACCACATAGAGTTCCGTTTCTGTTTCCTTGACAACTGTTGTACCCTTCTGATCCTGATGTTGGTTGTCGACAGTAATGTTCTGGACAAGCGATGAAACTCAGTGATGGTGGATCAGTAGATATCGGATAACCCCAAAAGTTTGGATTAGCAGCTATGTTCCTTTCAATGCAGCTGGCACCAAAGGGACATTGTAGACACTCAACTGTATTGGTTAGAATTAAGCCACGCAAAACTCCTTTATGAATACTGTAAAAACCCGGGGAACACAACTGGCAAGAGTACTTCAAAACAGTGACATTTATTCGGCAAAAACTTTTGTTTTGTTCTGTATATACAAAATGTGTCGTGTTAGCCAACAAAAGCTTGCTTCCAATGGCGCATTGGATAGATGTATTATTATCCATGTGAACGTAACCGCCATTAGAAATGTCTATTACTGGATGGGAATTCCTTTCAGTAGCACTTGACACCATAGTTGTGTTTGTAATATTAATCGGTCCTCCGCTTTCTGAATAGAAAAATGTTGAATTGTGGTACGTAGTATCGTTTATTGTTATGTTCATCTTTTTTGTGGCGAAGAAACAGTCTTTGAAATGCACTTGGCCAGTTCCATATGCGGAATAAACATGTCCGGAATGCTGGATGGCAAAGTTATTTAAAAAGGTGCACCTTTGAAAGGATGTGTAGCCATTGCTTAGGTATACAGCGCCAGCGATTAGCCCTATGTTGTCCTCAAAAATATTATCTTCAAATATAACATGGGTCCGATAACTCCACAACGGATGAATCTCTTCACTTGTTGGTTTATTCACGCAACCTGGACTTTGGACTTTATCGGGAATTGTGAGGACTGATATAGCGCCAGTCGATATCTCGTAAAGACCGGTGCTCCACGAGAGTCGTCGACAACATATACCATTTCGAAATACTGATCCTTGTATTTCTACAGTTTTGTTACCTTCAAATAGCAAGCCTAAAACGTTGCATGGTCTCGACTCAAATGTGACGTTATGTATTTTAATAAATGCGTTTGAAAAAGATAGTATATCCAAATGTCTTACTACGATATAAAGCCCAAATGTCTTACATGTATGTGTCTTCTTCCTGCTCGTGAAGATGGTGTTCTCAATTCTCAATTCTACATGAGTTGGATCATGTGAAAGTATGGAAATATCAAAGGTATTATCGAGGAAGGTGCAGTTGGAGATAGAAAGATGAAGGGGATGAGCTTCAGACGGTATTCTTGGAAGCAGACCAAGTCTTAGGAGTGAGTGAGAAAATGAACTAAATAGAACGTTTATCAGTTTGATGGCGAATTCCGGAGTTATCACCAAGGCAGCGCCACCTCTGGCCTGTTGGTTCGACACTACACTGTTTTCAATCGTTACGCTTCCAGCTGCTCGCATATTTTGGCCTTTAATTCTAATAGCGCCTCTTCCCTTACCATTGGGGGCAAATATACACCCAGAGATAGTTACGTCAGTATTACCCCCTGAATTTGTTATCATTAGAGCTCCAGACGTTGACGATTTTATGTTGCTTGTCCACGAAGAATCATTAATGGCCACTTTTCCATTGGATAAAATGACTCTGACGCTGTAGCATTGCCCTGGTAAATGAAAGCAATCACGAACTCTGATTTCTTTGAAGTTGACAATCATAAACTCAGCCGAGTTGTATGTTGCTGATCCGTTTTCCATTCTTGCTGATCTGAGATCTCCAACTAAAATTGCACATCCATACGTTTTTGCGGCACATTGAGTAAAATTGGCATTCGTAATGTTTAGAGTGAAGTTTCCACTTTTGCTAAGGACAAACAAAGCCCCTCCGCCTGTTGCTATGTTCCTGCGAAAGCTGCAGTTGAATAAAACTAAAGACCCACCTTCTGTTGAGTTCAGATAAATGGATCCACCTCTGTCCTTTGTAAGTCGCTGTCCTACAAATGAAGAGTTGTGAATTTCTACTTGTGCCTCGTCAGAATGAATCCTTATACATCGCAATAAATGGTTGTGGGAGCATCTTAAGTTGTTGAATTTAACATGCGTTTTCTTTGTAATAGAATTGAACAAACTATTCACCACGTGATGTGCCCGTGCTTTCCTGCCAAGTGGTACGTTGATAAATTCAGAAATGGTATTGTTCACTAATCTGAAATCATTATATGTCTCGTTTGTCACAGCGTTTGGTAGATCAAGATTGATAAAATGGCCATAGTTCCTGACAGATGTGATGTTAAAGCAAGATATTTGGACATGCAAGCTGGATGGCTGCGTGGTTTCAGATTTGATTGTCATTACACCTCTTGCAAACCGCTGTTTGTGAAATCCGTTTTCCAAAAACTTTGTCTCACTGATATTTAGGATAAGAAACCGACCTTGGTTTCGAGCATCGTTGTGAAAAATGATTTCCATACATGAAGTATTGTTCTTAAAGAACGAAGACCCATGGATATTTAAATGCACACTTGTTTTGTTTGTTATTTGAACATTTAGAGCAATAGACGTGTCTTGAAAAGAACAGTTGAAAATCCTCAAATCACAATCTTGAAACATGAGTGGTGTTTGGCGAAAAACAATACCAGACAAAACAATAGTTAGTTCCTGACTAGTGGAATTGTCAAAATGAAAGCCACTAGAACAGGAGATGTATGGCGTGGATTTAAAACCCTCAATACTCAAGTCTTTCTGAACCAGAATTCCCCGTAGTTGTTCATAGTTACTGCGACATTCGTATGGATGTCGCTCGGTCCCAGTGCCGTCAAGGAAAATGTGTCCGCCCCAGTCCACCTGGTGAACTGCTGTGGCTATGGACTTACATGGACGACTGACCATACCACAACTTTCGGAATCGTCTCCGTCCAAGGAAACGTAGACGTCAGTGTAATCATGGTAACGAGCAGCTAAGATAAAAACAACAAGATTGGATTAATTTGGTATACGGTGATACGCCTTTTGAGTAGAATCAGGACTCCTGGTGTAACTCAGTTTTCAATGAAATAGCCGGGAAATTAATGAATTTTGCATGATGTGGTAGTTTTAATCATTGTGTTATGAAGCTAAATTTACTAGTTACCTAATCATTAAAGGGCACTGTCCCGGCGTATTTGCTCAAAACAGTTATAAATGCACGAAATGGTCCCTAAATGTATGGAATAAGAACGTAGTAAACTCTAACTAAATGATAAAAAGCAATTTCTTCAAGAAATTCCATACTGCAACAAAATGTTTGCAAAATTTCAAAGATTTCCGAGCCAAACTTGAAACTTTGAAAAACTGACATCCTGACGTTTTTTCAAAAATCCATATTGCAATCCATTTCCATCCTCGCTGTCGTTAGTCATCCTCACTTCCTAATGGGTTCCTGTCATTTGTCGAGTGCTATTCTACAGAATCAAACCATTATTGTTCAACTTCCTATGATCTAGATGTGTTTCTGAGCTTCCCAAAATCATGCTAAAATCAGGACAGTGTCCCTTTAATTTCATGTCCGCCGATCTTGACAAAATCGACATGAAACTAAATTTGTGATCAGCTGCGGTTGTCCAGTTGTCAAGGTCAGCCCACTTGTATATAATTGTGAGGATGTAATGATTCAAGTAGCCGTTTTATAGATAAGAAAATGGTGGGAATGTAATATTTGGACTTAACATACATTTTGCCAAAAATCCTTCTGCTTCGTCAAAGATGAGACAGGATTTTGCCGAAAGATTGGCTAGATGTGACTGTAATTCCTTCCTTATTGGCGGGAACGAAAATGAGATAATCCGAAAGTCCCTCGCATGTTTTCTAAATAACACACCGTAGTTGTGACAGACTGTCTCCATCTAGTATTCGTCATTACTAATTGCAAATAAAAGCGATTAGTTTCTAATACGAAACTCCCAACACGAACAGTAATACTTTCGCAATTCGGATTCACAGTTGTAAGAGTATTGCACTGGCATCGCAAGGTCATGCCATGGGTTCGAACTGATCCCGGTCAAGCCTGATTTTTCTTCTTCAGGTTTCTTTACTACTGCTCAAAGGGGCAGTATCACAGGGATTTTGACCTTTTTTGGTCAAAACTGTGCTTCAGTATCTTTTTTTATTTACAACATATTTCTAGAACACCGAGAAAAAGAAATCAACCAAATTTTTGAAAGAGGAACCAATTATGGTCTGTTCTAGTGCATTTTGGAAACGAAAATTGAAAAAAGTTAGCCTAACAAGTTTTCAAATTGCGATCCATTCCGACCCAGTTTCATTGGCCCGACACACACTTTATTGACAGTTTTAGTACACTAGGATGGTAATTTATAACCATCATTTTTCAGTTTTCTGTTAAATACAAAAACGTTTTTTTGGTTTTGAAATGACATCAAATCCCCGTGATACTGCCCCTTTAAGTTGTAAATCTTTCACTGCGATGATCTACCTTCGAAATATCTTTCGCCCACAGTTCAATATATGATTTGTCATAGATCGAGGTTCTAGTATTTATTTGTTTTCAGCGTAACTTAACGACTAGCCTGCGTAGCAGTTGTTTAATTTCCAAAACCGCGAGTGACGCTTTTTAAAAAGCGTATTGTTCCAGGCGTTCGGCTAAAGTGGTTACTTGATTGCCTGGTGAGTTCAGTACGGACAGTTTCACATAAAATAATTGGCTGATCATCAACAAAGTTCTCATCAACAAATGATGTTGTTTCTTGCTTCGATTAAATTACAAGACATGCTAGACTCCTTCGCAGCCGTTAATTGTGCCGTGCGAGCAGTAAAAAGCTACAACTTTCTTATGTTGAGTTCCACTGATGAAACACTTTTACAATATATTACCTGATTCCTTGCTTGACAGCGTCAAAATGGACAAAACCGTGATACAAATCTGTGAATAGGCCATTGATAATCGCCTCAACCTAAGGAACATGGAGCACGCCTTATCTTCACTGACATTACATACGAGCTCACATGGGCGCTACGAGTCACCCAACCGCTTTGACAGTCAAGAGAAAAGCAAGATCAATTAAGGATCATTAAGAGTTCGATACCAAAACTTGTTTACGAAACGCAACAATTAAATTATCAAAGATTGACAGGAGCATTACGAGGTTTTCTTCTTTCGAATCTTCTAGTTTGGTTGATCGAAAGTGGATCACAGAAAAATGTACTGAAAGACTATAGCGAAGGTCCTGATGGGGTTTAACTTATAGCTGAAAATTGGCCAAAATTTTGACTGATAACTGAGAAATGATCAAAATTTTAACCATAGTTAATAGAGGGAAATGGTTATGAAGCCCGGCAAACTTCAAAGGAGCAACAAAGAGGCCAAGATTTATGTTGGAAGGTCCATGACCGTGCACCTCTTTGTTTTGCGCTCATACACTATGCATGAATTACGTAATCGCAACGTTTCTATTGGTTGGTTGCTTGAACACACGTAACCACCTATTGTATTTGTCAGGTTTTGTGCACGGTCAACCCCAAAATAGCGAACAAAAAATATAAAAAGAACTTTGCCGGGCTTCATAACCATTTCCCTCTATTAACTATGTTTTAACTGATCATCATAATCAGAATCAAGCTGCCGGCGCTCTATAGCTATACTATGCATATAACTAGACACTACGAGTCATTTTATCTGACTGTCAAAATCACAGTCTGCCAAGATTGATAATTTAGGTGGCTGGTAACCGAATTTCAAATGATTTCCTATGTTTCGGATCGATAAAGTATACGTACATCATGGAAACTGATATAAAAGCAATATGGAAGAAGCACGACCCACTTTCGGCTCACATTAATTCGTCTCGCCTTCGAATCACTTTCGAATCTCGATAAACCGTAGAAATGCTTCCAGTCAGTATTATTCACTAATATAGTTTTTGATTAAGTACTTAACCATGATTATTGGCCCGGCTTTTCGGGCTTCCTAATTGCTCATGTTTACCCTCTGGTTATTAGCGGTTTTTTTTAACCAAATACGGTATGGTTAATATTTGTAGCGTGTTTTCGATTTTGTTCCTCGCGTGACAACACATTTTTTCAAAAGCTCGCTAAAACTTGACAGGGGTACCCAACGACGGTTTTCTCCAGCGTTTTTAAATGTATGCGTTTTCAGCGTTTTCGATCGTTGTAATGCGGACGATAGGTTAAAACGCATCGAAAAGTATGCGCTTTCAAACGACAACGCATTAGTGTGGCCCAAGAAAGCCCACACAGAATAGGATTAAATACTTCACGTAACTTATTTGTGTTTTATTGATTTTTTAAAATTATGAATCAACTGGTTGATGTTTGGGTTCTATCTAAGAATCATCCTTGAGGAAAGATAATGAAGTGTCTATGTATCAAGCGCCAGTTGGAATACCATGATTTGTACGAAAAAGCTCGCAAATCAAATTGGCGTGGTGTTCACTTTTGAACTGAATGCAGGGAATCGGAGTACTCCAGTGTGTTTAAGAGGAGAGAACCGAACCAGGGGCAATAGCTCTCGTGTCAAACAGTATAGGGAAATTTTCATTAATATGATGCAACAGTCTACAGAACACGCGGAGATGCCGATGGTGTGTTGAAACGCCAACATCCTCAAGAATAAAACAATATTCCTACCAATCTCAGACGCTCAACCAAAAATAAAAGAAAATCAATGAAAGGGAAGCAAAACTCAAACAACGACGGATATTTTTTAGATTCCAGTTGGTTGAATGTCACCAGTACAGGGACTACTAGGTGAGTTATGACCAAATCCAGCCCCATTTTCTCCTCAGAATCTGCAGCCTGCCAATCGTTTCTTCTTCTCCTCGCTGCCAAATTCGAGATACAAATAACGACGTCAGTAAAATTGTCCTGTTGTGTGATTGGATCCTAGCCGCACAATTCCGGTTGTCCAGCATTCCGGTGTTCGTGTTTCGTGCGAAATTTTCCTGATTTTAGGACATTCCCAGAATACCATGCGCTCGTAGAACTGTTTTGTGGGCGCTGTTTACATGTCCGCATAATTCGCTTTGGCAAATCTTGACACATTGAATATTTCGGTCGAGGCGAACTAACGTTATCCTTTTTATATAAAGATCCAAGAATCGCGGTGAGTAGAAACTCAACTTCTAACTTCAATAGTGTGGTGTTAGCCATTGAAGTCTGATCATCACATTTTCTTTGTAGTTTTCAGCACAGTACTGTAGTGCTAGCTATGTAACGGTTTAAGCTTATACAAACAGTTGGCTTGAATATTTTCAAGCCAACTGTTTGTTTCTGCGTAATAGACAATTTTTCTAGCATAGCTCCTCGTACTTTAAAACGTCCCAACGAAATATTTATCTGTAGTGGACGCGATCGTTTACAATGGGCGCGTCGAGCTGGCAGTACTGTCAGCGCGTCTCAGTGTGTCGCTGAAGCCAGGTGTTTTTTGCAATCATATTTTTCTACACCGAAGGTTCGAGGCTGATTTGTATTTGCATTTTATACTTAAGCTTAAGCTTATTTATTTGGATACCTATTTTATTTAGGTGTCTCTCTAGATCAGAGACTTTACATGTAAGCTTATTTTGATAAGCTTATATTAATGGTGTGACTCGACGACTCTTTCAATCGCTTCTCTCACAGATCTACAGCTTATGTACATAAGCTTACAAGCAAGTTTAACCAGTCAGCAACACAATGTTTCTTCAACTTCTAACAGGTAAATTAAAAGTGCTTGTTTTTTAATTTTTAAAAGCATGCTCAGTATTAAAAGTTAATCTCCTAGACGTGTATGCGCAGTATTGCTTTACAGTTGCTCCATTTCGACCACTTGACGTTCTCTGGAGAATTGTTCCTTTATCTTTCTTAAAGTTATTCATTCATATAACTCCCTAGAGGTAACAATAACAATACCTGAAAATGAAATGGGGTAACAAGCATACCAAGCTAAATTAAAATACAGTCATACAGTGTATGTTGGTCTATTGTTTTGATATGCAGTAACCAAGTAACAAACATTTTGCCGAGTCAGTGCTGAGTCACTAAACTTGTGATCAGAGGTATTGCTCAAGACATGTATCTCAGGGCCCAGTTCTTCGAAAGCTTTAACGCTAATCCAGGATTAAAAGTTAATCAAGCTTTTTATAGTTTATCTTGTATAAAGGTGTTTTTCTCTGCTAAAGTCTAATGATATGTTTAGTAAAGTTTGAGATTAGTGAAAGTCAAATCAGAAAGAGTAGACACAATATATTAAACAGAAAACCACTCTCAAAAGTTACAAAACTGAAATCTTTTGTGGTTATCCTGGATTATATTAGCTTAATCGTCCTTTGAACAACCCGGCCCAGAAAATTAACCAGCTGGCCACACATGTTTAATTGTAACCAGCAGGTGTCATTGGTGACTCAACCAGTAACATAATTAATCAGGTGGCCTGGGGAGAGCATGGTTTTTGTAATGTTGCTGTTTTTTTGTCGGTCACTCAACCTGTGCCTCCACTTCAGTTCATTGACCTTCATTCCTTTGACAATTTTCGTGTCAAAGTCCTGTGTCTGTATGTTTTGGTGGTGGCTAGTTATATTGTGTTGTTCCAGAAAATATCCATACCCTTGTTACAGAGTGTTTTCAATTGTTGGTTTGAACCCCCCCCCCCCCCGAAAAAGCCTTGGCAGAGAAGAGAGTTGGAGACCTAAATATTGAGTCTTCACTGGAGTTTTTTTCTTCTGTTTTGACAGGACTGTCCGTGTTAAAAGTTGTGCTTGGAGGTAAGACTTTATTGATTCTTAAAGGGGCAATATCATGAGCATCACTTCAAAATGCAATCTTGTTCCCAGAGTCCTCATTACCTTGTCCAGCGGTGGAACGGGCAACAAGGTATACCTGCCAACTCACACGCATTGTGCGTGTGTCACACGCCTGTGGATCGAAAACATCGATCACACGCATACAAGACAATTTCACACGCCTGACTCACAATTCTGGACTACTTGTTCACTAACCATTAACGTGAAAAATTGGATTCAATTTCCACCCAAAATAGTCCAATGAACGTCGCTATAATGTCGCGTTTGAGTCCTAAATATAAACAAGCAAGATCCGCAACATTCGGCAGCCTTCGGAAATCATCGGAACATCTTCTGAAATATTCGACAATGTTCGGAAGTCGTCGGAACATCTTCGGAAATGTTCGGAAGTTGTTGGAACATCTTCGGAAATGTTCGGAAGTCGTCGGAAATTTTCGGAAATTAGGGTAATATGGATACGAAAATCACACGCATTCGACTTAGGAAAAGTTGGCAGGTATAACAGGGGACCTCTGGAATAGAGTGATCTGCCCGGCGTGCGCAGTAAGACCGGAAGAACGAGATTCTTGGCTTCCGTTTGTTGAAACATGGAGTCGGACACATGTGCAGTAGAACTGGAAGTCCAAGAATCCTGTCATGGCGGATCGCTTACCCCCAGAGGTCCTTGTTGCCCATTCCACTGCTGGACAGGTAATGAGGACTCTGGGAACGAGATTGTTCAAAAAGTCAAAAGCTATAATACATTGACCAATAATTTTTATTAGTAAAAATCTACTAGTATACTAATGCAAATGAGATAATCTGATTGGCTGAGCTACTCGTATACTATCAGCCATTAGTGTGCAGTGGCTGGAGGTCGTCACAAAATTGTGGTTTCTTTTCGTTTCTACTAAGTTTCGGTGGATGATTTAGAGTTAATACTAGACAACGGCCTCATCAACTATCACATCATAGAAATCTCGAGCTCATAATCTAATTGTTAAATGGTCCAGTTTTGTTCAAAATTACTATTAATACTAGTGTACACTTAAGCTATAAAAGGAGTGCTATCATGAGTTACCCATACTTTTTCAAGTTCTGCCCTTCTGTGTTTTTGTAATAAATACGGTATGCTCTCTGTCTTAATTACGGTGTAATCTCCCTTCATGTTCAGTCATTCACTTGATATCTTTCTCTTGATGTTCTTGGCGCATTTCGTGTATGAGCAAAGGTACATGTACTTAGTCATAATTTTAGCATCGTTAATCGACCAATATAGCAGAAAAATCCCAGTGATAGTGCCCCTTTAATAAATTACTGTCTACTACAGGTGCTATAACTGAAGTCCTGCCCTATTTCCTGCATGGGGAAAAGGACTTGATGATGATTTACTAGAAAATCTCTTAACTCCAGTTACCATAGCATAAAGCGACTAGGAGTATCGCTTCTCTCCTTGATGGGATGCTACTTGCATGTACATGTAAGTCCATCACAGGTAACCCCCAGCATGTTTGCCTGGTTTCCTTGACAATTCGCCGGTACCCATTTATACTGTCTCTTGGGCAGAGAGAGGCACTGCGAGAGTAAAGGCCAGCGCTAGAACTCGGAATGCTCAATCTGGAGTTCAATGCGCTAATTAACCATTAGCCACCACGTCTCCCTAGCTAAGAAGTGTAAGAGAAGGTGGAATTGATCTGGCAAGTGTTTTATTATCAGTGACAATTTAAAAAATTATTTTTAATACATAAATGAAATCATGTCTTATGAGTACAGTCAACTCTCTCTAAAGGCCAATTTAGACGGTACGATTTTGTCGCATACGACTTTTGTAGCGCGCACTGCTAGCGTCATGCAAAAATCGTATACAACTTTCATCATTTAACTTTGTCTGTGGCTACGACATGTCGCAGGGTTTTAAAACATGTTTCAAAATCCTACGACATTTTTCGTGTCGTATACGATAATCGTAAGCGAGTTGTAGGTTTGATTTACACGACACAATTCGTGTCGTAGACTTGTCGTAAGCGCGTCGCATGCGACAAAATCGTACCGTCTAAATCGGCCTTAAGATGGACACCATCGGGACCGGCACCAACTGTCCATCTTAGAGAGGTGTCCGGCTTATAGAGAGTTTAGATACAGTAAAATGACTGAAAAACGGCGTGCAGGGACCAACATCAGATGTCCGTCTTATAGAGGTGTCCGTTAAGAGAGAGTTGACTGTAGTTACATTGTATAAAATTTTGGTATTTAAAAGCACAGATCTAAGGTTGACAAAGGAAATGCAGAACTTTACGTATTAACTACAATTTCATTTTTTTTCCTAATACCAGCTCGATCTTGTGACCGACAATATACATTGTCTTCCGGAACAGTAACATCACAGACCAGTGGGTATTATAGCAATAACCAGAACTGTCAGTATGACATCCAAGTTAATTTTGGCAAGGGAATCAAGCTGACATGGTCGACATTTGACATCAAGGGTTACATGCCGAACTGCAATGACGATTATGTGGAGATTTTCATCGGATGTAGACGATATTCCATTGGGCGATACTGCAATCAAAATGAAAACAACTTAAACACGCCTTTTGATGTGTACTCACCTGATAACTGCTTGCGTATAAAGTTCCATTCTGACGGCTCTACTAATGGGAGAGGGTTTAAAGCCTATTATTCCGCCTTTTCTCTGACTGCCGGTAATTATTAATTGAACTAGATTGTACAATTGTATATATATTTATTTAATATATTTTTGTGTGCCAGTGCTCAACACTAACTTTTTTATATATACTGTACTAGCCATGGGGTAAGTGAGTCAAGAAAGCCCCTACAAGGGCGAGCTACATGTTCATACAAAGTCATGTAATATTAATATTAATATTATTATTAATATTAGTCCACAGAATTAGTCACCCACCCTTTTTTTTTTTTTTTTTCCTTTTGAAACCAGGGCTAAAAAGTAACTCCAGTGCTTGGTGGCCAGTCGGGCCAGTTTCCTTGAATTCTTAGTGGCCCAGGCCAAATATTTTCCTCAAGTTGATTAAAAAAACATATTTACTTGAATAAACGGTTTAATACTGCCGCCTCTTTACAAAGGGAGCAAAACGCGTTATCTTGGACAACAAACCACGGCCTCCCCTGAGTCCAGCTTTTCTGAAATTCCTGTTTCCTTTTCATCTTTTCGTAGTTTTTGCTACTTTCTACGGCATCTTCCTTGGTTTTAGGTTTTTTTGGACGGCAGCGGCTCACATCCTTGAGAAATCTCCACATTCTGTGGTTTTACATCAGAATTTCTATGCCAAAACCTGGCGAGAAGTATGTTGACGATAAACATGCGAGACTCGAAAACGTGCCGCATAGAACTCTGGGTAAGACTGGAATCACGTGGCAATAACAAATCAAAATGGCATCCAGATATATTTGCGGATCGATCTAAATACTCGTGAAACCGTTCAATCGGCTCGTTAAGAACTAAAAATCCACTAAAGTCAATTAACTTAGAGTTGAGGAAAAGAAAGGAAAGGTAGTCCAATTTAACTACCGGTACATATTTTATTTTTATTTTAACTTCGTACTTTGCAACTTTTCTAAGCTTATATCGTAGTCGCCCTTCGGGCGATCAAACCTCAACTTTTAGTCGCCCTGGTCAGTTTTAAATCGCCACTGGCGACCTGGCGACCGTTAATTTTTAGCCCTGTGAAACTAATTAATACTTACTTACTAATATACTGTAGAATGAACCGCACTCTTAGTGGAACTTTGGGAACTACAGTATTACAGGAATTGCAATCGGTCAATACATACACCTTGGATTTTTGTTTTTTAGGATTATTGACAGGTCTGAGATTGGTAATTATGTACCAATACATTACAATATGAAAAAAACTGTACCTATTTAATCGAACTTACAAAAACTGCCAAGTCTCAAAACAATTAATTTTGTGATTCAGGTACAATGTCAGGGGCACCCAATGGATCATTTTGTTGGAATATCTGTTCGGAAGGCCTCAGTAATCGCCTCAGATATTCGGTTAGGGAAATGTCATCTCAAACTTTCTTAATATAGGAAAATGAAAATTAATGCATTTTGCTTTCGGAGAGATAAAAATGTTGTTTTGTTGTTTTAGTAATAATTTTTATTGAGATACCATTGGGAACAGACCTGTCTTTATCAAGAACGAGATTTGCTTTAATTAGTTTTTCAACTTAGTTTTTTGCATTTATTTTATTAGTTTTCACTTTTTATTTGCCGTGCCCCATACTGATTATTGTTTGTTTGTTTGTATTCACAGGTACAAGTGGTGTCGGGGGTAAGTGATCATTATTGTTACTACAATCGTGGTCAAAACTAGTTGAGACAAATGAATATCACACACTTTTCACAAGTCACTTAACCAACGAGCGGGTAGAAATATTTTTATCCCCTCTCCCCTGCTCAATGTTGTTTCATGGGGCTGCCAATTCATCCTGCTTCGATTTAACATCGTTTTCACAACGCGACAACATTGAAATGGGGTAGGGGGTTGAACAAATAGGCTGTAGTGCTCAAATTGTTTGAAATTTGTTTAAAGTGTCTCAACAGTTTTGACCACGATTGTAGTTATAGATCTACATGACTGTATTTCCATGTACTTCTAGACTGCACAAATTGAGCTGGTACTGCTTTCCCTTAGTCATGATTGTTTATACAGTGCGACCTCTACTTTGGGACACCTCCATTAAGGGGACACCTCCCTCAAGTGGACACTTCTTCTGGTCCCGGCAAAACGCTCATAATAATCTTTGTATTTGCCACCTCTATTAAAGGGACACCTCTATTAAGAGGACGGGGACATTATTTGAGTGTCCCGGATGCTAGTTCAACCTCCATTAAGGGGGACAACTAATCTGCTTATGAGCACTACCGTATTATTATTGATCAATCTCAAGTGTATTAAATAAACAGTCCGTTAATTTGTTCAAGAAGAATGCAGTTACAGTGTACATAGTAATATCGCAAATCACAATTCAAACAGTCCAAGGTTGCTGTTGCAAGTTAAACTCATGCATTTGATTGCAGCTTAATTAAATGGCTGCATTCCAAGTAAAAAAAAACAGGCATTTTTTAATTTTGTTTAGGTGGTTAATTATTAGCAAAACCCCACCCAACCTCCATTCAGGGGACACCTCCATTAAGGGGACACTTCTCGTGGCCCAAGGGTATCCCCTTAATGGAGGTTCCACTGTATTTATTATCAAGAAACTGTGATCAAGTTATGATAAGATGTCAAAAGTACTACATGTAATTGGTAATTTAAAAAAATTATTTCGCAAGCTACATGTACATGACTTTATTACATAAGTACTGAGATTTACTCACGATAAAACGATTGCGTATAAATGATACATAAAATCCATTAGCCAATAGGAAACGCGAACGATGAAAACTCACTAGTGAAAAAACGTCGTTCGTCCAATCACAAACGCGAACTGCGAAAACTCACTGGTGAAAAAAAATCGTATTGGATTTTCCCGCCATTAGTTGACAGTTGTTTGTCGCTGTAAATTTAAACAAGGTTTCAATATTCGTTCCGAACTTTTTAAATGTCAAGAAAATAATTCAAGCGGACACAATGAAAAACTCCCAACAGGGAATGTAAGTAATGGACCAAATATCAAGAACTGAAGCAGCCGAAAGCCTGACATCGACTTTGAGAAACAAACACAACATTCGTCCGACTGCCGTTTATTGAACTGTCGTCTCAAAAACTTTCGTGGCGGATTGAGCTCGCTTCTGGAAAGCGGCGAAGGGAAATTTGCCGTCAACTAACTTCAGGTAATGTGGGGGAAGGTAATTAATATTGATTATGGATTGACTTTATATCGAAATCCACGGAAAGTCGACAAAACTTCAACTTTGATTCATTCATTCAGCTACGAGTTCGGCTGCATGCAAAGCATAGCTGACTGGTCAGCAAGTGATTTTTGTGCCGTGGATGTAAACAAAATCATGTTCATTCCTCGTTTACTGACTGGAGTACATTTTAATTGCATTTCTTGAATTGATCAGCTGACTATTTGCTCTGTAGAATATTTGATGTTGAATTAAACTTGCCGAATTATTTGCAGTTGAGCTGAGTTAAGATTATGTGAAACTTTGCTTTCGCCTCGGCGACGGCGATTTTGAAAAAATATATTTTTTCACTCAAGATTCGTCATTGTAATATCTCAGTACTCATGTAATAAACAAATTACTTCATGGTTAGTTCGCTTGTACGATTTTTATTCACGAGTTGTGAAGAATAACAAACTCACTCGCTTGCTGCGCTTGCTCGTTCATTTGTTATTCCTCACAACTCGTGAATAAAAATCGTACGCGCTCACCAACCATGAAGTAATCTCTATAATCAAAACTATAACAAAATTCTCGAATCTGATTGGTTATCAGCAGGCGCGATTTGAGCACTAATAGGACAATGTACGCGTCATGCTTGTAATTGGACGATGTAATAGGACAGTTAACACGTCATGCTTGTAATTGGACAGTGTAATTGGACAGTACGCGTCATTTGCGCGCGCTGTCCTTTGCTCGTGCATGCATCTCGGTCAAAAACAAACTCGATTATTATGTTTTTATTCACGTTTAACGTCTTTTCCTCAAATTTTGTTATAGTTATGATTAATTGGTAACAGGACTTCGTGTCGTCCAATTCTGTCTGTAATCATACTCGTGATTAACAAATCGGACTCCCGCTACGCGGTCGTCCGATTTTGTTAATCACTCGTATGATTACAGACCGAATTGGACTCCACTCAGTCCTATTACCATTATTAATCACACATAAATGTACGATTGAGGATTCTGTTACGATGGGTCTAAAGTACAGGTCACAGGTTAGGATTATAATAATAATAATAATAATAATAATAGAGTACATTTTTATATACATGTAGCGCCAAAATCCAAACGTCCAATTAGTAATAGTAATAAGAATAAGGATTGGTTAGGGCTAGACTTAGGGTGACCTGTGACTGTGACCTGTACGTTAGACCCGCATTCTTACGGGAGGTACATGTACATGTGCTTCAGTACAAATTGCTCTCATTGTCATATATTCACCCCCCGGGGGGGACTCCCATAAAAAAGTGACGGGGTGATCGCAGTGCCTTTTAGGGGTTAAAATTCGTGGTTTGGTACTGCTTAGGGTGTTAAAATCTAAAATGACTGCTGTTAGAGTTATTCTCGACTGGTACCTTTTACATGTAAGGTACAAGTATTAAGCTGAAAAAAATATATAACAGGGACTAGTTTTGTCTTAGAATAATAAATTGGTACCTCTTAGGGGTGAAAATGAATTCGAGCCACACCCACAAAATGAGATTTTGGTACCTTTTAGGGTTCTTTTCAAAATTTCCGGCGAATACCTCCATCACTTTTATATGGGAGCCCCCCCCCCCCCCCCCCCCCCCCCGGATATTCACGATGTGGTAATACATTGAATTTTTTTCCATTGAAACAGGCTCTTGTTCTTCAACCAGATCTCTCAGTTCCTCTTATGGAGTTATCAGTTCTCAATCATGGCCCCGGGCTTATCCATCCTTAAAAGACTGTTATTGGAAGATTGATGTTGGACGCTACAAGAACATTAAAATTGCTTTTATGGATTTTAATTTAGAGTCTGATAAGGGTGTGATAATGATAAAGTTAAAGTGAAAGGTAAAGGGATGGTGATGGTATTGATTACACATAATTTTTTTCTACATGTATGTGTCAGTGCATGCTCTTAATGTACAGTATCTTTGACTCCATGAAGGGATCTGGATGGGATTCATGCATGTGTTATCGCCCCATTTACTCCTGTGTTGTTGTTTTTTTTAACTGCAATCTAACACCCCAGATGCCTATTTCTGGCTGTTACTGTACATGTATATCGACAGTTTACAGTCCAACTGTCTAAAATTTAGTTTGCAACATGTAATTAACATTCTGCTTCGAGTACAATACTTACAATGTAGTTCAATATTTTATTTGGGCATGCGCACAAATCAAAAGTTTGTACACCACAGTTCAGTTCTTCTTTTTTTTTGTCATTCTTGCTCTCCTTTTTCTCTCACTTTTTCTCTCACTTGTTAGCCTTTCTGCCATCTTTGTTCACGTTGGAAAAGTTTCCACCTAAATATTGAGGAAAGTGAACTTTTTTAACAAAGAGTGTCAAGTTTTTTGTGTGTGTATCATCTGGCCCAATTCATCGTTTTGTGGTCGTAACTATTAGGTATGCTTTGTTACTTAGACTTTTTCCTTCTCTCATCATCATCATCATCATCATCTATCCTATCAGTGCCTAGGTGGCACACAGGGCTTCAGTGATTTTCCTCCACTCCACTCGGTTGACAGCCACTTGGCGGGCCTCCTCCCAACTCTTCCACCCCAGCTACTCACTCCTTTCCTTCTCTTCCATTCTATGCCAAGTTGTTCTTGGTCTACCAACACTTTTTTTTTTCTACTCTTAATTAGTCTATCAGTGATAGTTGAATATCAAAAACATCTGATGGCATGAAAAGTGATAGACTATGAGTAGTCCCTATTTTTCTCGGGATCCCTGAGAAATATGAGGGACTACTCGTAGTCTAAAAAAGTGATGATTTTTTTTTCATTTAACATGAAATGTGATGATGTCACAAGTTGTACAAGTCTGCAAGTCTGTGGTCTCCTCGTGGACTGTTTTGGCCACTTTAGGAGTCATTGGGTTAAATAAACACACTAAATTTTAGCATCCTACTTTCCTACTTGTTTTCATAGGTGGACAGCGTTATGATTCATATGATCGATCCAAGACAATCAAAGATTCAATGTGTGGCAACAAGAATCCATTTTACTTTACTTCAACTAAGGAGCTAATTTGGATCAGGTTCAAATCCAACAGTTTTACTGCCGGACGAGGGTTTGTTGCTGGATATGTCATGTATGACAGTAAGTGCTCTGTTTTCATTCCATGGATACTGAACTTTTAAAATTTAATACAGTAGTACTACCGTACAGTAGTACTACCGGAAAACCTCGAAAAGAAGCCCAATGGGCTTAATCTCGAGAAGAAGCCCATCTCGAAAAGAAGCCCCCCGGCCTCTTGAATTTGCAAAAGTAATCTCGAAAGAAAGATAGTACCTTTACAATGTAAAGGAATGTAAAATAATGATGTTCTTTTTTTTTCATGAGTTTTTTACATTAAACCGAATTCATACATACAGTAGTTGAAAAATGTCTTCACTAGTCCTATTGTTTTATACGGTAGTTGTCAATCTCAATATTGCAGCATTAATCTCGAAAATAAGCCCCCTCATGAGTTTGAAAAAGTAATCTCGAAAAGAAGCCCATCTCGAAATGAAGCCCACCCAAGGGTCTTAAATAGAAAACAAGCCCATGGGCTTCTTTTCGAAGGTTTTACGGTATTCATTTAGTGTAGATCTTTATGTTATTACAATTTTAAATTTGTTGTCTTTCTGCTTGGAAATTTTCCATTTAACTTCAGTTTCTATAATCATGTTAAACACAAAAATAGAGTATATACTGTATGAGTAAATATTAACTGTATGAGTATAACTGGGCAAGCCTGCAAATGACAGCCTGTCGTTGGACAATTGTGTGGTAAATCTGGCAATTTGACCAGTGAAAGCTTAGTCTGGTCTCAGACACACTGACTGAGTAGTTCTGCTGCAAATAATGTGAAAGCAGAAACAGAAAAAAAATTATGTGAAACTTGGAAAACTCTTGGTCTCCCTACAGGTCTGTAGCTACTGTAACTAGTTTTGAACACCAGGCACTATTTTAAAGGGACACTGTCCCGATTTTAGCATAATTTTGGGAAGCTCAGAAACAAATCTAGATCATAGGAAGTTGATCAATAATGCATTTGATTCTGTAGAATAACACTCGACAAATGACAGGAACCCATTAGGAAGTGAGGATGACGAACGACAGCAAGGATGGAAATGGATTGCAATATGGATTTTTGAAAAAACGTCAGGATGTCAGTTTTTCAAAGTTTCAAATTTGGCTCGGAAATCTTTGAAATTTTGCAAAAATTTTGTTGCAGTATGGAATTTCTTGAAGAAATTGCTTTTTATCATTTAGTTAGAGTTTATTAAGTTCTTATTTCATAGATTTAGGGACCATTTCATGCATTTATAACAGTTTTGAGCAAATACGCCGGGACAGTGTCCCTTTAAGATACAATGTATGTGTAAACTATTGTACTTATTCCCACAGCAAGTTCTGGATCAGGAGGCAGTAGTAGTGGTGGTGGTACCTCCATAGTTGGAATTGTTGTCGCCATCATTGTTGTGTGTGTCATTGCTGCCTGCATTTACTACATTTTTGTTTACCGAAGGAGAGCAGCCAGGAGGGCACAGCAACAAGTGGTTGTAGCATCTGTTTCTGTGCCATCACAACAAGTGACTGTACAAAATGTACATCCTCCTCCGCCCCCTCAACCAGGCTATGGACCACCCCCTCAGCAAGGCTATGCACCACCCCCTCAGCAAGGATATGCACCTCCCCCTCAACCAGGCTACGGCCCGCCCCCTGGAGCAGGCTATGGACCTCCACCACAGCCAGGCTATGCACCACCACCCTACAGCCAGGTTGCCGCAGCACCCTACCCACAACAGGGTAAGTTGGTCAAAGCCATGTTTTGTGTAATTAAATTTTGTGTACATGTGATTGCTACTGTTTCTAATACAGTTGAACCCCACTTTACATACATTGCGCTTTAATAAACGGTTACATCTTTCACTGCTGTCAATCATAATAGCGGACGTCTCAGGAAACACAAAGTCACTTCAACGGATTCAAAAGGTCACATCTGTGGGTTGTGATTGGTGGATTTTGATGCATTTTGTTTGTTTTTACAGTGGATGAATAAACCATGTTGCAATTGACCTTTTTGTTCACTTTTTTAATTTTTCAATCTTACGTAACATTTTATACCTTGATTCGTAGTTAATAGAGGGAAATGGTTTATGAAGCCCGGCAAAGTTCAAAGGAGCAAACAAAGAGGCCAAGATTTATGTTGGAAGGTCCATGACCGTGCACATCTTTTGTTTTGAGCTCATACACTATGCATGAATTACGTAATCGCAACGTTTCTATTGGTTAGTGTTTGAATGCACGTAACCACCTATTGTATTTTGTCAGGTTTTGTGCACGGTCAACCCCAAAATAGCGAACAAAAACATATAACAAAGAACTTTGCCGGGTTTCATAACCATTTCCCTCTATTAACTATGCTTGATTTTAGCTCTTTTAAACGTTTTTCATGTAATTCTCTGTATGACGGAGGACCTCTGTAAAAACCATGTTGTACGTGATGGGAGCCTCCTACCTTAAATGTTACTATTATTATTATTATAGACTGCAAAATAGTCCATATTTTAGCACAAGGGACGGGCTGAACATGGCCTGAAAAGGATCTGGAAGGAGCGTGAACATTACGAGTGGGATTGGGGAGAGACACTGAAAATCGAGGTTTGCGCATGGATTATTGGCGCGGAGCATCTCAATCCGCGCGTCGCGGACAATATCACAAGAAAAAGAGACTGTTTTACAGTCTTTTATTATTATAATAAGTATTATTATTATTAAGTTATTATTACGAGTTGCATGTGCAGTACCGAATCAAGACTCTGTCACACTGTAACACTGCGCATAATGTTGCACATAATGCCTAAATTACACTGTGTCCACCCTTGTGTACAACATTGCGCGAAACAAAGGCTGGGAGGTGTTTAGAACTTGCAGAAAATAATGGCATATGTAAATCTGTACCGCCAGGTGGTGTGTCACCTTACCCCCCTGGACAACCCGGTGGAGTGCTTCCATATCCCCCTGGACAGCCTGGAGCAGCACCACCCTACCCTCCTGGGACAGCACCGCCCTACCCTCCTGGGGCTGCACCTTATCCCTCAGCACCTGGTTCAAGTGCCCCACCCTACCCTCCAGAGTCAGGTGGAGGATCAGCACCATATCCGCCACAGTAGTCGGCCATCAAGTAAGTGCATAATCATATCTTTAAGCAGACATTAGTGACATCCCGTAAATTATGGATAATGTATACGTCCTCTATGAAGGAAATACAGTTGAACCTCCGCTAACGAACACCTCCTGTAGGTGGACACCTTGTAAGTGGACAATTGGTCATACATGTCTTCCCAGCTACATACAAACACTACCTTTTTAACCTCCCTTACAGCGCGGACACTCGAACCGTGAACGCTTTGGCTTTATTTTGGCTTTATTTTTACTTTATGTTCACTTATTTTGTACTTATTTTGTATTTTTTCTAAAAAAAATACAAATAGTGAAATAAAGTCAAAAAGTCAAATAAAGCCAAATAAAGCCAAAGCGTTCACGGTTCGAGTGTCCGCGCTGTAAGTTGACACCATGTCCATACCTTATATGGAAGGTGTTTACTTGCGGTAAAATCGAACACTTCCATATAAGGTATGACATGTATGATTGACGGAAATCTTTGTCAAACCGCTCAGAGAAGTTTTGATTTTGAGGTCGTGTAGCAGTGAAATCGACAGTAAACGTGCAATTAGTAAACTTTTTCCCTCCTTTCTACAAAATAAAGAGAACGTACTCACCCTTACCTGCTTTCTGTTGTGCTTTAATTTGGCCTATTTCGTCGTTTTGTGACATTATTGGCCTGTGTAGAGTCCTTCAATAGGAAATGAGGAAACCTTCTAAAATAAGGATATGTTCTGTTGTGCTCTTTTTTTGCTGTATGTGTGTGTTGTCAATAAAGAAATAAATATTAAAAAAATAATAATAATAAGGATATGTTCTTATTGTAAGCAATATTAGATTACAAGACTGCCATTTCAACTCATTTTTTCCTTCTTTATTGCAGGCAGTTGTGCGACTATCATCTTGGCCATTGTAGAAGACCGCAAAATGAAACAAAGGATGACTACAGAGTGGTCCTTCAATAGAATTTTCATCTTTTAAATTCATGTTGAACATGGATCCAATTAGAAACAGGAACTATAAAACAGTTCCTTTGTTGGTGTCTGTTTGGTCGCAGTGTTTAAATTCTAGAGACACTGTGTGTGGTTTTACATAAACTATGTACCTAGCTACAGTGTAGATGCGGCCACTCGTATACAGGTGCTGTTGTGTGTGTTTATCTTTGTGTTTCCCGATTCATGAACAGCAAAATATTGTTGTTTTTTCTTTTCTATTAATTTTTTTCGAAAAATTGCTAACCAGCTGATACATGTAACATATGAAATAATTATTGGTTAACACATTATCATGGACCGGTTGTTCAAAGAGTGGATAACACTATCCGCTGGATAAATGAGTATCCACTGGATAAGTGTTAAAGGAGCTATGTCATGATATTTTAAGTCATTTTCGCAAAGTGCAAAATCACCTTCAAATTGAAGAAAGCCTCAAAATAACAGTTTACTAAGGTAGAAAAAACACCAAAGAGGTAATAATAAACCAAACAGGAACAAGGATGGTTGAGGATGGAGAAGATTAAGACGGATTGCGAACGAACAATCTATGCTATCCACTATGCTATCCGGTGAATAGCGTTATCCATCCTTTGAACAACAGGGCCTGACCTTTGCTTCTAACATTGGTGTTTGCCCATTGTTATTTGTACTTGTAATTCGATGCTTGCGAAGCTTGGTAGGTAAAGCTTTGTTGTGGGGCAAGGGGTTGACATTGGAATCCCTTGGGGACTCTCGTATAATAAAAGTGAAGGCGGTCATCATAGGAAATTTTGAAAGGAACTTGTAATAGTGGACACGGTGTGAATTCATTTCTATCCCTAATATAAGAGGTACTAATAACAAATCATATTCTGTTACCAGCTTAGTACCAATAGTTCCCATGAAAACTGAGCATGGTCATTTTAGATTTAAACTCCTTACTGTAAGTGGTACCAAGCAACGAATTTTTTATACCCACCCCACCCTGTCTCTTTTATTCCCAAGATGGAAGTACCCCCCTCCCCTCCTCCGGATTAGAATTTGGCAGGAGCAGATTAATTGAATAATTGTATACATTCAATAAATTAAATTATAAATATTTACAGTTATAATAATGCAATGTTGATGCTGTAAATATTGAAGAGATTCTCTGGAGGGGGAAGCATTTGGTGGGTGGGTGGGTGGGGCTGGCAAAGAAGTGAAATAGCCTGCCTAGCTGGCCTTATCAGGTAATCTCAGAATGTTTGTGTTATGCAGACTACATAGCAAATGTTTTTTTTTTTTATGTAAAGTGGTTTTAAATGCACATTTTATATTTAAATTGTGAAAGTACTTTATTGAGTGAAAATTTGATAAAGGGAACTTCATTGTTTTGAAATGAAACCAGCTAATGATAAGCGAAGAATTATTACCCTGGGGCCGGGTTGTTCAAAGGACGATTAAGCTAATCCAGGATTAGCGTGTATTTTGATTTCTATTTTGTAACTTTCTAGTGAGGATTTCTGTTTATATTTTTTGTCATTCTGCTTTAACTTTGACTAATCTCAAACTTTACAAAATATTAACAGAGAAAATCACTTTTATACAAGAGAAATTAAAAGCTTGATTAACTTTTAATCCTGGATTAGCGTTAATTGGCTTTCGAACAACCGGGCCCTGATGCTTTATAATGTAAGCACTATCCATTGTATCTGTATTTGATGGAAATATGTATCACGCAGTAAATAAAATTCACACAAATCAGTTGGTGTAGTGTAATTCTTGACTGTTACCACTCGCTGTAAAGTGTTTTAAAGGAAATATCCACGGTTGAGTGTTGAACTCAAATTGTTGCCAAATATACAGTCAACTCTCTCTAAAGCGGACACCCTCGGGACCAGTTCTAGCTGTCCGCCTTAGAGAGGTGTCTGCCTTATAAAGAGTTTTAAATATAACTTGACACTATAAAAACCCGTGACGTCAGTCCCTTTCTCGGCTTTCGCTCACAAAGACATTCGTCAGATTATACAATAAACAGTATCTTGTAATCAGATCAGTTTGATATTATTATTGCTGTGGTAGCTCAATTTGAAATAATATCCGGCCTATAATCTATTGATTGTGCAAAAAAATGCGCTTCTAGTGTCCGCCTTGAGAGGTATTTTTCACCAGAATTTAGCTAAAAAGGTGCTGCTCTCCGCCTCAGAGAGGTGTCCGCCTTAAGAGAGTTTAGACAAACAGGTGGAATTCGGTCAGGACCAGCCATCCATGTCCGCCTTAGGGAGGTGTCCGCCTTACAGTGGTGTCCGCTTAGAGAGAGTTGACTGTAGTCTAAATAGAGAAAACACGTCACACGGTCGCTTTCGGTCACTCGGAAAACAATAGCTCTGGCTGTAGAAAAGGAGCAACCGTGTGAGGCTATAAAATCCTATATTAATTATGAATGAGAGTGTGGAGATAATAATTATAAATTCATAGTTCGCCTGAATCCCTTGCTAGCTATCTCGAGTTTTGGGAATGAACGTTTGCACAGAAGTACCCATTGAAGCCGCTCCGCAGACTATAACTGAGCTGGCTGGGAAACTTAGTATTCGAGAGAGAAACTACTGTAGCTGCTTGCAGGAAATTATATTCTGTAGGAAAACGTGTACTATTTGCGGTGTTTGATTACCACCCCAATATGGCGTCGTGATGAGGTCTGCTGTGGTTTTCATCAATGTTACAAAACCTGCCGGTTTATTGCATGGAAAACACCAGAAAACTAACATGGTATAGAGCAGGCAGAAATAAACATTAGACATGTACTTCTTTCTAAATTATTATCACGTCTGAAAATTTAAAAGTGACAAAAAGGTGACACGAAGCATTGAATCGATACCAAGCTTTGTACATCTATTTTTTAATGTTTTGTATGTCGAAGATATGTGAAAATACTTTTGATGACGTCAGATGAAAACCACCAATTAGTATCAAGCAAAAAGGAGAAAGTAAGAATTAAATGATAAGTTCATGATAACAGTCGAGGGAACAAGTACTAGTTGAGGGCACAGTTGCTAAGCAACATGACATATCCTCATTGCGCTATGCTGGCGTGACAAGTTTCGGACTTCTTAATTACGAGTATTCGCGCTGTTTCTTAGTGCATAACAAGAATCGCAAACTCTTTGAGTGCTTCCCCCGACTGATTGCATGGTCAGATAATGTCCGATTCGTGGTTTCCTATAATGATAGTTTTCACTGAGCCTTGCTTGCCTCTGGTTGCTGCTGTTTCAAAGGCTACATTTTTTGCAGAACCTCTGCTTGGCGACAGTACCGCTGGCAGGACGTCAGGCTCAGTTATTGATTCTGTCGGTGTTTGCACATGGAGTACCGGTGTGACACCCTTGACCTTGTAACGTCCTCGTTTCAGATGGAAAATAGACTTCTTGTTCAATCGTTTCCTTTCTAACAACTTTTGGAGCAGAGCTTTACCCGCCAACGCAAATAGAGTTGCAAATACAACCCCAAGCATGATTAAAACTTGAGGTTGGAAGTCCGCATCCTCTGTGGAGAAGAGAAACATCATTAGTCAACTATAGCTTTTTACGTGAATTACTGACACAGCTTTGGGTTCTCCGCATAAAATATGCTTGTTGACAAGGCTGTGATAAAACTATATCAGGCTTGTTTACATAGAAAACCCTCGAGAAAGTTTGGGAGAATTGGAAAGTACTTACATGCATATAAACCCGAGAAGTAGGTTGTCTGTCAGCTGTTTACGCTTTGTTGGTTGATTAATTGACAACTCAGTAGGTGTGAGAATGCCAGGCAGGCCAGGCCAGGCCAGGCCCCTTTTATGTTTTTAATTTTATCTCAAACTTATGTAAATTCAACTAATAATGACAGCAAAATTTTGCCCCCGTGACTTGAGGTTTCTAATTTTGAAAGGCCATTCTACCCAAATTTTGAGTTTTCAGTTTACTTTTCGGTTTTAATGATCGAGTGTTTGGTTTTAATAAGAAGTTTATATCTTTGCATTTTTTTTAAACTTGTTTGAAATCTAAGATGGGGATTTTGTAAATTTATGATGTAAGTTTGGTGCGATACAACGCCGGTCATAAGTGATAAGTGACCAGCACTACAATAAATATTTTTGAATACTTTACATATACCATACAAGTTTCATTACCATAGCGTAAAGTGCTTTTGGGATATATATACAAGTGGGGGAGAAAATCCTTTTCGGCGCGCATATATTATACGAGCAAAATGGCTGCAGTGGAGCATAATTTGGAGTATAATAGTTCGTTTTCGAGGGTGAAGCCAAGGAGCTAACCATAATGTGTCAACCCCTTACGGTAGCTTGTCACGAGCAAGATATGCACATACCAACAGTGTAAGTGACGAATCCAGCCATGAATCCTCGATTTCCAGTCACCAGATCACTCTTAAACTGGATAAATATCGAGTCTCCTTTGATGGTTAGTACAAATGGATCTTTCGTCCCACATTCTTTGGATTTTGTTACAGATCTTCCTCGACTAAAGCCAAATCCTTAAGAGGAAAAAAAACGGTGCAGTGGGACAGCAAATGATAAATTTAGACAGGGCAGTACAGTGTCGTAAATATACTTGTTAAATTGAGGTGGGCCAAAACAGCGTACTCCAAGTCAGGGCCCCTCGTTATTAACGAAGGCAGGTACGTCATAAATGGCGGCCGATTAATTATTATTTTATATTCATGCTAATCAGCCTCCCTACCCTCGTTAGTATGTGCAAAATTCAAAAAATGTTTACTCTAAAATGAGGCAGGGAGGCTGATTAGCATGAATATAAAAGAATAATTAATCCACCGCCATTTATGAATAAGGTCTCATGTTATCCGGCTTTCATTCTAAATAGGGTCTTCATTGGACAAAACCAGATTCTGCACATATAATAGCCACGTTTTGATCAAATTGCAGCCTTAAAGCTTATTTATACAAACATTTCAGCATATTCGGATAGGACTAAACGACCCTTAGGATTTAGCTGATAGTGAGCTTGTGTGTTGCTTATTTACCTCCTGTCTTCACTTCCACAAAGTCAGCTTCTGAGCATGCGTCAGTCGACCTGACGTCAAAATCAAAGAACACCAACTTAACATGTAAATCGTTCGTGGTAGTCACGTGCCACACACAGTCCACGTACCGGGGGTAAGGTAGTGGCCAGTGTGGCGAGAAGATATTTCCATATCGTGCATTGGAGTGGTGCTCTTTGCCACAACCATCTGAAATATGTCGGGATTATCAATTAGTAATTGTTAAAACTGTCAGTTTTAATTTTCCATATAATATTCTGTAACGGAAATTGCTTCTTTTTTATCTTTCTTTGTACAAAAGCTGCAGAATGATAGATATAGAGTGTATCCTTGAGAACCGAAAGACATAAACACACTTATTGCCAAAAATTGTGTACGTGATTCTGATTCCGCGTGTTCCGTTACAAACGTAGTACACTGGACACGGTTGTTATGGAAGATTACACTAATGAATTAAGTTCAACTCCAAATTCATTGCTATAATGTATTGTTAATCATTTCTCTCACTTTTTTGTGCAACATTTTTAACTGTGGACAATATTGACTGTAACTTAAAATAAGAAGTATAAAATGCTTTGAAACGATATAGAATGGACGAGTTACTTACAATAATTCTGCGACACGGCTGAAATAGACAGCAAAATAATTATGTCAAAATCATTTTCATTATAAGAATTTCATTATGTTTAGGGTAATTGACTCATCTTTCTATAAAAAAAAATATATGGGAATAAATTATTTAAAGCATCATACATATTATACATCTGTGATAGGTTATATTACCCCCATCTTATTTGTCAGAAAAATGAGCTTTTCCCTATTCCAGATCGCTGGTACTGATTTATAATAACAACACCAACACCACCAACAACAACATTTATTTTATTATTTATTTTATTTATTTGTACCCAAAGAAAGGGAAAAAATACAATAATATTAAGACTATTAATTAAGGTACTAGCTGCCTAGAATAACCATATAGGCCTAGAAAAATTGGACAGCTATCTATATAATTAGGAAAATTGTAAGTATAGCGAGATAAATATATAAATAAAATAATGTATAGATGAAGGGGGAAAATAAATAAATAAATAAATAAATAAATAAATAAATAAATAAATAAATAAATAAATAAATAAATAAACAAACAAACAAACAAATAAATAAATAAATGGGTGGAGAGAGGTGCCATGGGAATAAAACCGTTTTTTCCCAAGGACGCCACTGAAGGAAATGGCTTGCCTGGAATTATCTGGCAAAAGTATAGATATGATAACCGTAACAGCGACTGTGCCACTTACTGTTTCAACTTTGAGAGGAATACTATATGTTGAGTATTGAACAATATATAATTCGTTAAAAAATACGTCAAATTTACAGACGTTTGCCATTGTATGGAAATGTTGCACCTTTTGAATGCATCGTTTGAAGCAGATTTCAGCCTTTCCCTTTCAAACTTTGCACGATAACTAAATTTTGCATGCTCTTTCTAGTTATTTATATTTTTTGTCGGGTGAATTTCTAAATATTACTTCAGCAACAGGAGGGACCGGTGATATGCTCCTGTCAGCAAAGATCGCCCTACAGGGGACACTCGCTTCAAAGATGAATGAATTAACTTTATCTTACCACGTGATGAATGTGTTGTTGTTGTTTGTGCGGCGGCCATTTTGAATTTTTAGTAAGCGGTCTACTGTGTGAGGTCTGGAACCGAACATTTTCGGAAAGCGTTTGTTAGGTCTAAATCGGCGCACGAATCGGATGTTCCGATAATTAATTCTCTCTTTTCCTAATCTCGCAGAGGCGACCGCTTATTAAAAATTCAAAATGGCCGACACACAAACACCAAGACATTCTTAAACGTTATTCATTCTAATTTGATGACAGTGTGCTCACCTCTTGATAGTAAGCGTTGATTGTATACAGCTTCGAAGACGGTAGCAGATCCAGAACTGGTTTCATTTCCAGCTAACGAATGAAGTACAATTTGCAGGCAATGGTCTGAAGAATATATCACCGGCAGTAACAGATGGCCGCAGAATTTTCCAATAGACTTGGATCTACTGTTGCAACCGAGAAATAACTCCACGTAATTTTCATCGGAGCACTGCGGCATAACACCCGTCAAGTCAAACCTCGTGAATTGCAGCTCGACATGGCGAGGTTCGTCGGTTTCTTTCAACTGAATATGCCACTCACAGGTGTACCCAGAGGAGTTAGTTTGCTTCGGGGGAGAGCAAGGCTGGTTATTGTTCCGTTAAGACTTGTTAAGTTTGTGTGGCATCCTGCGACGATAAGAAATGTTTTTTTTAAATGACCGAATTTCAAGACAATTAGTAATTTGGTCACAGGATAACTTTTATATTCCACCGGAATAAAGTCTAATTTTACTGGAAATGGTGTCTGTGAAATTTGGTAAAGCCTGGTTCTCGCTGCCTCGTCCCCAGGCGTCGCTCCTTGTTTGGAAGCGGTGCGCGTGGGGTTGTGGGACTGTTGCATGCGAGATCCTAACCATCAAGCCCCGCGCTCCCTGTTTTACCGCTCGCAACGGCGCCTGGGGACGAGACAGTGGTTCTCGTATGCCTCCGGAATGCCTACAATGTCGTCGTTGGCACTGCCTGGATAACTGCCCCAATACGTATATATCAAGATGTGCCGGAATCACAGATTACCCCAGACCTTTACTGCCGGCATGCCTGCGACCTTGATGTGAGTTCAAGTTAGCATGCCTGGTGCCTTTACGGATGCTGACAGTAACCATTTATCTGAACACCGTCTGCGATATAGCTGTTGCATTTGCTGGCGAGTACATTTCTTGACTCTTAAATCAAGAAGCTGTGCCATGAAATTAAATTAAAATTAAAATTTTCAGAGGCAATAATAAATTAGAAGTGGTATCTTAAAAAGCTTTGAAGCGAAAGCTTATGGTATTGATGATAGAATCTAGTTTACCAATTGTTGTCCAAAGACGGACACCAATATGGCTGAAACATACTAAATTCTCAAAATAACTCGGTTATGAAAAAAGCGCTTCAAATCTATAATTTAGACAACTCGTTTTTTTCTGTCTTTCTGTCTGTTCTATGACCTGTTAGTTTTCTGATGATAATCATGTAGGTAAAGGATGTATTAGTCAAGCCTGGTTTGCAGTCGCAACGATCGCTGCGATCGTTGCGATCGTTGCGATCATATGGAAACCAGGCTTTAGGAAAGTGAAAAACACTTTTTTATTGAAAATGTTTTTTTCTGAGAAAATACAAGGAATATGCGCCCGGAAAAAAAACAGGGAATAATTAGAGTCTGATACGCGTGTTCTGATTGGCTCCTTAAAAAAAGTCTACGAGATATCCCGAACCATTCTGACACCTGTTATTCACAATTAGAGTGCGAAATTGTCTCTTGTCAATGCTTAATGGCAACGGAAGTTTATTTCTCATTCTCCCTAACCTTCGTGGTGTGGAAACGTTTTCAGTTGCATCTAATAGGAATTTTTTTGGCAGTTTATTCACAACTTGAGTTATATTAATTTTGTAACGAATCAAGTTTTTAAAACGTGTTTTGCAGGTTTCTTAAATACAATGCCCTTGACCATCGCCTTTGTCTTACATTTTGTTTTCATAGCAAAACACATTAATGCCCTAAAAGCTCCAATCTTTTTTATTTACTTATTTTATAAATATTTAACGTGATCTTGCTCGCGGGTACATTAATTTTCAAAGTATATTGAATTGTATTTTCTATATATTTACTATGAAAATGAAGTTTTTTTTCTGTAGTTCAACTACGCTTCAGTATTTTTGATGTTAAAAAGTGTATTTTCCTGCTAGCTTCACTGTGGCAATTAAAAATGCGAGATAAAAAACCGTTCATAACTGTTAATTATTTTATTTCTCAGGTATTGTGACAGGCCAAGGCTTTTAGTTCATTAGCTGTCACAAAAGAAGTTAGATCTTTTATGTTAGGCACATAAACAATACATATTACAGAATAGATATAACAAATTAACATACCGTACCTCGAGTCTCTGTGAAGTGTCTTGTAAGCGCAAAAGAAAAACAACTCAAAATGTAGATGAAACTCATAAATGCCGGCTTTCACTCAGCTCTCAGGCGCCTCATGCATGGTGAAATAATAGTCGTTTTCTAGATCTAGAAAACAAATTAATGAGTTGTCAGTGTTTTGCGCAGGTCTTTGAACCATTGAATAACAAGCATGGCAGCAAAATATTATTCAAATGCTATAAAAGCTCCATGAATTCAAGCTTACGATGACTGTGCGTAAAATTTATATCTCAATGCCGCATGCGAATTTCCACAGGGGAAATTATTTGCCTAGCTCTTTGTATTATTGTTAATGTTTTAAGCATTTGAATATAAATTTTTCAAAACTTTCTACCTCGCAGTTTTTAGCTATGTTTTTTGTTTTTGTTTTCGAAATTCAAGGTTTAAACAAAAAAAATATTTTCAAATGTAACATTCTTTTTTCTGAATACCTTGTGTCCTTCTCTGCATCGCTTCAAAATTAAAGAACATTTGGAAGAATTAAACTTGCCTTCGAGGCTAAATTGTTTTATTACAATGTATAATTCCTGTTAAGTGCAAAAAGCTCGTAAAACAAAAGCGAAGCTAAGACGAAGATTCACTCAAACGATAACACAAAATATGCTCACCGTCATTAAAGGCACCTCAATGAACTACCACATGGTGTCAATTTTATCTACTAGTTATGTACTTCAACTTCACCGGGAGCGGCAAGTTTTTCATGTGAACAAATATGTACATGAATTATTTAACGGGGTTTTCACCGACGACCTTGCGAAGTTCCCATCAGCGAAAATTGCTTTGTTCACAAAAACGCACCGAAATTAACCGTGTCAAATTATTAATGTTGTGGTGTTGGAAAATAACATACCTTATTATTACGATGTGCTATTTAGAGTTTTCATTTTCACGACCTTACAAAGTGGATGCTTGCTGCCATCGCATTTCCGATCGAGTCCACAAAGGACGTATTTTTGCGAATTAATCATTTACGTCACCGTGGGAAGCAGTTCAGTGTTTTCTAATAACTATGGATTGAGTAACTGTATTATATGAATTTGCATTTTTAAAACTCCGTAGGGTGTTTGACAGGTTATGTGCGAAGAAAACGATGCTCTGAATTAAAACGTTTATTACGCCCCCGAGTTAAAAAGTTAGCCCGCAACCCACACACTGCTGTTTAGATCAGATAGCCAATGAGAGACTAGGATATTTCGTTTGAATGACAGCTGGACTATATTGGCAATTTGACAACTTGTTATTTCTCGAAAAATAACAGAAAAACAGTATAAAAATAAAACATATACTCCCTCTGCCTTTTAAAAAGAAATCGCAATAATTCACGACGTGATCACCGCAGACAATGAAAACAATAATATAAGCAAATAAACGAATGCATTCAACTTGGCTATATGAAGCTGGAATATATTATTATTTGCAATAAATCACTTAATTTTCCGGATAATGGCTTTCTTTAATTTTATGCCAATCGCGTATCTTAAGAACGCCAGGATCACGCCGATTGCATGAATGACAGTCTCCCCAGCTGGACGTTCTATTCACATATCGAAAGCAAAACAGGAATTCTGTAAAAGTTTTTTAAATTTATATTTATTTTAAGACCAGAACTGAACACGCACGACTGAATGTTAATTATGCGATTGAATCTAAGTGGGCGTACCACATGGAAATGAAGAAAAAACCCGCCATTTTCGCTAACTTCATTAGTGATTTACATCGTATGCCTATTTCGATTGCACGCATATATGATAAAATTATACCAAAAAAGGGTTTGCTGCTTCTTAGAAATAGAAATATTTGGGCCGTGCCAGTTTAGAATCGTGAGACAATGACGTGGAATATCTAATCTGAATGGAATCGTCTCTCAAAGAGAAGAGATGCTTTCGGCGGGAAGAAGAGAGACCCTGGGAACGAGGTTAAGAGAAGAGCTACAACGGCGTTGATGCGTGCAAGAGATCAACTGATAAGCTACTGGGCGGTCCTGGGACCAATTGATAGTTTCGGAAAGTGCTCATAGCAAAAAGGCGATTACTTTCATGACGCCGATTAACAACGAAGTCTTTCCGAACATACAATTAGTCCCAGACCTCGCGAATGCTCGCCGCGTCCAAATTATTTAAGATGGCCGGTGGCAAACGAAGACACATGTTTCATGTGAAATTTTATTCGTTTATATTTGTCCCCAATCTCGTTCCCGGAGCTTTAAGGAAATTAACTCCAAGATGACGGTGTGTCAATTGTTTCATCACGTGACTAGCTTGACGTTTTCATGGTAACCAAGTTTTGACAGGTCGTTTTACCCAAATTTGGTGTTTTTTGCAGTTTAATTTCCATGGGATTTTTGCTTTTTATGAAGGGTTTCTTCCAAAACCTTAACCATTTTTGCATCTTATATCATTCTTTCGATTTTTCAAATCAAATTTGGACATTTTGTGACATTTCTGAAAAATCTTGAAATCTAAGATGACGGGATCCAAGATGGCGGATGTTTTAAATGTATGACGTCATTTTGGCGTGTATGATGTCATAATAAGGCTCACGAACGTTTCATTATGAATAGTGGTCATTTTGTAAGCTTTATTGTATTTAGCGTCTCTGAATCAACTCATCAAGTTAAGGCATGAGCTATAGGAAACGTGGGTTTTGACTAAATAAAAGCAACTTACTTACAAAGAAGTAGTCCTTTGTCTTTAATTGCCATCTCAGCCGACTATACATTCGGTATTAAGGATAAAACCACAGCTTTGTATCCAATTGATCGTCAGTGCTTTCTTTACTTTCGTTACGCTTTGGTAACCAAGCTTTTATTGAAATCGGAGGCCCGGATGCTAAGCTTGGTCTAATTTGAATTTTTGACTAACGGTAAAAATCACTGGGTAGGAAGACATTTCTGATCAATCGTTTGAAGCTCGTAAGACAGCCGGGTGGCCATCTCCAAATAAGGAAGTTCAGGGTGGCTACCTTGGGGGGTCTCAAACGAGCGGGAAACCTGGAATCGAAAATTTTCTCGGAAGACAGGTCAGTTCGAATTTCGTTGAACTTTTCGAGGTAAGAAATAATTTTAAAACACAGCTACTGGTAACATGCACTTTTCAACTCATATACTCAAATTTAGCTTATAATCTTGTCCAAAATTAGAACATCCCCTTATTTACTCTCTTCAAACAGCGACTGTGCGATCTTAGAGGAGTTTTCTTCGTAACGATGAGAACTATTGTTGTCGATTCGAATGGACCGGACAGAGAGAACTATTCGTTAGATAAGCCAGCTTTTATGCCCTCGATATCAAACGAATAGCGGCTGAGGAGACAATAAAAGATAAAGAACTACTTCATTGTAAGTTATTTGCTTTTATTCAGTCGAAATTTATTTAATAAATTCCTGTTTACATTTTTCATGTCGCCATCCCCGTGGGGAAAGTCTTGATTTTGTCGCAGTTTTTCTACTAACTGGGGGACAAAGAGTTTTCGTTGACCTTACCAGCTGACCACGAATTTGAAAAACAATGCCCATTGTTTTCTCGGCTCTGTGATTGGCCAGAAACCCAAATCTCCTAGCAACGAAAAAGTTCTTCCCACCCAGTGATTTTTTATTAGCGTGTGAACCACAAGCTTAGCATCCGGGCCTCCGATTTCAATAAAAGCTTGGTTACCAAAGCGTAACGAAAGTAAAGAAAGCACTGACGTTCAATTGGATACAAAGCTGTGGTTTTATCCTTAATACCGAATGTATAGTCGGCTGAGATGGCAATTAAAGACAAAGGACTACTTCTTTGTAAGTAAGTTGCTTTTATTTAGTCAAAACTCACGTTTCCTATAGCTCATGGTTAAGGCGTTAAAAATATCATTAAGAAATTAAAAAAATAGTAAAATTGTAATGTTTTGTAATCTTTTAACAATTTCGTGAAATGAAAAGACTTTCTCAAAAACTATTCATTGTTAGATTAATTTTTGGAATTACATGCCATGCATATTCAAAAGAACAAATTTATCTTTCATGTTTTGTATTAGAAAAGCTATGTCGTACAAGTAAAGCCAAGTAAAGAAATCACAGTTATTGTAAAACCGCTGATCTAGAGTATAATAGTAGTAACAATTGTTGTGTGTAATAGCGAAAAGAATCATGTAAGAGTATTGTAAATTGCCGCATTGTAATAGTATTGTAGTAAGTAATGTATTGTAAGTAGTGTTCTTTCTTTTGTATGTGTGTTGCAATAATAAAGACAAATTTAAAAAAAATATTGTAAAAAAAAAGGAACAAATGGAAAACATACAGACACACAGGCAAACATTAAAAGATAAATGCAAAGAACATTCTCTTACTTTCATTCTCAGACAGTTTAATTGTTCTCCACAAGACAATCCTATCTTACAATGTTTCTACTACCATTAAAAGACATAAATTGTTAATTTTAAGACATACATTATTATAGGAAATTAACGCTCCATGAAATTAACGCGAATTTTAAAAATTCGCGTTAATTTAAGTCGCGTTAATTTTTGCGAGCGTTAATTTCCGCGACATTAATTAAGTGGAGCGTTAATTTCCGCGAACTTAAAGAGGCTACGTCATGGATGGCGCATCTTGAAAAAAATTTTGGCAATTTTTTTCAAGTTCGCCGTTCGCAATCCGTCTTAATCTTGTCCATCCTCAACCATCCTTGTTCCTGTTTGGTTTATTATCACCTCTTTGGTGTTTTTCTACCTTAGTAAACAACTATTTCGAGGCCTTCTTCAATTTAAAGGTGATTTTGCAGTTCGCAAAAATGACTTACAATATCGTGACATAGCTCCTTTAATTTCCATTATTATAACTCCAAATTCTGGATCATTTTTCAGACATATTTGACACTTAGGAAACAATAGCTTTTCTTTTCTGCACACTGTATTTCAATCTTGTACAATGTAAAAGCCTAAAAAAGCAATAAAACAATATTTCCAGTTCACCCTCGCTTTCAGAAGAGCACTTCTCGACATCTGAGTTCTTTTATTTCGCCCAAAATATCTTTGTTTCTTTGAGTCAATCGCGTTAATTTCCTTCATTTTGAAATTTTACCTCCTCTTTCGCGTTTAATTTCTTTTATTCGGAATTAATTTTCCTTCCAATTCGCGTTAATTTCAAAAGTAGCTACCTATAATAAGGTAGCTACTTTTGCTCTTCTTGCAACCTTAGAGTGACCACTTTCTTGTGAAACATTATAGGACTTATGAGAGCAAAACAGAACAATACTCAATGATCTTCTGTACCTGGGCAATCGCCATGCGTACAAAAAGGGATCCGTTGCAAACTTTAAATAGAAAAGGTTCTGTACAATCTCAAAGGAAAATGGAATGATTGTGAACTAAGGCACGCTTTGCAATAATGGTAAAGGTACCAAGAAACAAAGCTCGGAAAGCTTGTCAAAGATGCTGTGATCAAGAGAAGAAATATTACCATCAGGAAACGTTTGTCGCGTTTTTCTTGCTTGTCATTGCGACCTCGCTGAGGTCTCTTTCTGTGAAGTGAATACGAAATTGCCAACACTACATACGAAGATAGGAGTAAAAGAAATGTGGTTGTGGTATTTGCTATAAGATCAATCTTGTGAAACATCTTCGTCGGGATGTCTGTAAGTGCAAGGAAACCAAATAACGCAGAGTACAGCCAAATAAGCAAAATCACCATGGAGATTTTCTTCGTTGTGAGCTTCGTCTTGTACCACATAGGTTTACAAACCGCGATTAAATGATCCACGGACAAAACAGCGACAGTAATGAAAGAAGTGTTGTTTGCTAAAAAAGCGATGACTTGTGTAGCTTTGTAAAGCGAAGGGAAGTAACCAGAGGTCGTATCTACGCGCATATGGAGGCTCAGGTACAACGCGCATTGAAGAGGTTCTACCAAAACTCCAATCAGAAAGTTTGCTGCGCTCATTGACTTCACCAAGAGTACCGAAGGCGAACGAAAGCATCGTAGAGGATCTTTGAACAGGGCAAGCAACAGGAACCCATTGGCAGGTGCTGTTATTACCGTCATGAAAATCAAGAAGATGGCGGTGGGAAGAAAAGTTGTAGGCGCTGTTGCTTCGTCATTTGGACCATCGAAGCTTGATCCTTCGGCTGTTAAGGCTCCAAGTGCAGACGAATAATTCATAGTTGCGATACTAAGCAACGAACTCTTTGAAGACAAAAATCAGTGTCAAAAATCTTGTGCCACGAAATTGATAAGATTTAATGGTCGCTTGAAAACTTTGGCAGGTTATAAGCGGATGCTGTATGCTTAAGCAAACAACTGACGTTATTAGAGAGTAAAAGATTGATTCAGCTTGACGATAAGTAATTGCACTCGCTGGTCAGTATGCAATGTTTCCAGAACATTGTACGTAAATATCTTTGTTAATAGCAGCCATAAAGAAATGAAAACGTTTGCATTTTGGATTTTTACTGAATACACGAATCGAGGATACGAAAATCGTTAAATATGTTGGCATATCTTCAGTAATTATTTTACAACCCACTGAATGATAAAAAACATTTGAAATTTAAATAATTGTTATGGGCTGTAAAGCCACTGAACAAGCAGCGGCATTTCCTAGTTCCCTTTGCTTGTTTCAAATCGGCGATTCCGTGGTGCACAACCTTTAATATGAAAACGAGTTTTGAACTAGAAAATTATAATTAACTATTAAGCTCTTCTTTTTGGAGTATAATTATTATGTAACTATCGCTCATATTTTTTATGTTTTAGTTTTAGTTTTTTATTTTCATTGTGTTCTTTTTGCTGTACTTTTATGTGTGTGTTGTCAATCAATAAATAAATATTTAAAAAAAATGAAAACAAGTTTTACTCCTCGGGGGGGGTACTCCCTATAATGGACTATACGGGGAGGCTCCGCCCGAAAGGGGTCCTTTTTTAGGCTCGAGGTATGTGAAAGGGTAGGGGATTTCACGAGTTGAAGTATATGAAAGGGTAGGGATTTCACGAGTTGAAGTATATGAAAGGGTAGGGATTTCACGAGTAAATTATATTATTGTTTGGTTAACATCTCTACTGGTAATGCTTGATTATTTCTAGTGATATATATTGTCAGGAGCCCGGTAATGGGCTCCTGATATTGTTCATTAAGTTCATTACAAGGGTATAGAAAAGGGATGCAGTGCTTCTACTGTAGGTATGTGAAAGGGGTACCATTTTCATAATTTCTATGGAAGGTATATGAAAGGGGTACCATTTTCTATGGAAGGTATATGAAAGGGGTTACCTTTTCTGTGAAAAATGGTATATGAAAGGGTAAGGGGTTGGACCTCTGGGCGGAGCCTCCCCGTATAAAACTTTTTTGAGTACCCCCCCCCCCCCCCGGGTTTTTACTCTCAAATTCATTTTCATGAAAATCAGACTCGTTTTCATATGAAAGGTTTTGAAATAGGACTCGTTTTGAAACATACTCGGAAAAGGCAACTACAAAAGGGAGGCTACCAAGGAAGAAAGGCCTTATTGTCAATCATTAGCTCCAAATTTGCGACGAACGAAGACAATGAAATGCTGAGTTCTTCCTTCCGAAATTATTCCAAACAAGGAGAAAAAAGTATTGAAACAGTTATTTATTCCACCATGAAATAGTTCGTTTGTCAAGAAATATGAACACAAGAAAATTGAGTCTTTAGGCAAAATTATTACCAACACCCGTTTACGGAACTCCGAATCCGCGAAATTCACACATTTTTATGTTGATTTTACACCCATATAATGCGCTACAGTAAGTGGCATGTTCGTAATTCAAAGAAGGCTTTGAAAATTAGGTTTATTGTGGAGCTAAAATTTCGAAAGAAATACAAGAGCTTAGCAGAAGTTCTAACTCCCACGTACAGAACAAAAATGCAATTAGATGAACCTATAGATGGTGTGAAAAGTAGGAGGAGACAAGCCCCCGCGTTTAATATCTCAACAATAAAACATCAGACGTGCGATGTTCTTTGCTTAGTTTTTGTTATGGAATGAAATATGATTTGAACATGTGCTAAATATACAGACAGCAAACATCCTGCAACTTTTGTCGCGAGGTAACAAGCTAAGCAAAGCGAACGACATTTCATTTCAGAAAATCGGGCAAGAAAATAAAGTTTGAACGTCCGTAAAACATATAAACACTGACAAACATCGGTCAGGAAAGGCAACATTTAATTTCTTGTCAGATAAACGGGCAAGAAATAAAATTTGAACCCAAACATACAGATAGCAAACATATAATCGGTAACCTGACAAACAAAGAAGTCAAACAATCGGCAATTAACAACATCTCATGCCGGAAAAGCGAGTAAGAAAAGCTCATTTAAACTCCAGCGAACAAAGTACAAACATACAGTCGAAGCTCCCGTAAGCGGACACCCTCGGGAAGCAGAAAAAGTGTCTGCAACTGGAGCTGGCCGCTTGCGAGAATGTGTAAATACAGATTTTGTATGAGTTAGAGTTCAAACGGGTTTTGTCAAGGCGGCCTAAGTAGAGCTGACCGCTTACGGAATGTGTAAATACAGAGTTTGTATGAGCTAGAGTTCAAATAGGGTTTTGTCAAGGCGGCCGTAAGTAGAGCTGTCCACTTACGAGAGTGTCCGCTCAGAGAGCTTTGACTGTTATTAGTAAAAACTACAACGCCCGCGAAAACCGTCCGCTTACAGACCACAAGTGACGCAAATCAATATTATATATACTCACTTCAATAATTCCTAACGTAAACCATGAAGTAGCAGGCACTTGTGATAACAACAATGGTCTTGAATATTGTGATAAACAGAAAATATTTTGAACGATCACTTGCAAATGGCGATAAACTGACTGGAGAAGGATAAGCTGGAGACATCTTGAGCTGAATACAGGCGAGGGAACACATATTAAACAGCTGACAATGTATTCTGTCAAAATATCGTCAGTGATGAATACTACTGGGTGTCACGCGTCAGTCAATTCAAACAATGTCCATCCCCCGGGCTACTCCCCGGGCTACCCCCGGGCAACCCCCCGGGCTACCCTCCTGGCATTGGCATTTTGTGAACGAAAATGCATGGTTAAACTGTCGTACGGTGTGCACAATCGAGCTCAGTGTTCAAATGCCCCACGGTACAGTAAAAAAGAAGGCAAATTATTCGATGCTGGTCTAATTTATGCTTCAAAACAAGGCACAAAGACTACAAAGACTCACTGTGATACAAAGAGGTTATTCAGCGGAAAGCCGCTTTAGGCGAGAAAAAAAATAAACATTGACGAGTAAAAATGCCCAGCCGTACTTGATTTACACAACTTTCCGCTGAATGAATTGTTTATTATATCTTTCCTAAAATTTGGGCTTTCAACAGTGTTTTCCGTAGCGTGTGGTCAGGGGGACTAAGACGAGTGTAATACAGTCTCATATTTGCACTCGTTTTGGTGCGTATCCGCACTCTAAAATGCGAATAATAGCCCTTTTCACGGTTAACCTGAAATACAGTTGAACCTCTCTACAACGGCCACCCCGGGGCGGAATTAACTGGCCGTTGTAGAGAGGTGGTCGTTGTAGAGAGGTTTCAATAAGAGTGAAAAGTATGTATAGGCGTATTATTGGGACAAAAAATCCTGGCCGTTGTGGAGAGGTGGCCGTTAGTGGAGGTTCGACTGTATTTGCATAACAATACAGCTAAACATAGAAGCGAGGCAATTTCGGGCACAAGCTGGAAAACATCGTGATTTTCTTGAGCTCCTTAAACTATATTAGTATAAAAATAGTTTAAAAACGGAGAACAACTAAATATACAACTATTTTAGCTAAAATTTGCCGTAAATATCGTAACCCGATCTCCCTGTTGCTTATGCGAATCCGACTCTTTATTAATAGAGAAAATTCGTTTTACAATTTTTTCTAAAAACAATGTAAACTAAAAGAATTTCAGCTCTTCTACATTTTAAAACTGTTTTTATACTAAAAGAGTTGAAGGAGCTCAAGAAAAACACGATGTTTTGCAGCTTGTGCCCGAAATTGCCTCGCTTCTATGTTCAAGTGTATTGTTATGCAAATATCACAAGCTAACCGTGAAAAGGGCTATTCTCAGTATTATTCTAGTAAACGATTTTTGTCCATCTTTCTGTGGATCTGCCATCTCATTATCACCTCCTTAAAGGGTCCCTCTCAACCAGTGTGCTTTGCGGTCGCGTGTTATTGTTTTCATCCGCGGAACTCGATCTCTAGTGGGGCTAATGTATGCCATACTTTCGAAATTGTACTAACTTGGGTCGTCTAACTACTTTTTGTGGCCAGAACAAGGCCAGAATCCTGCAAAATGTAGTTTTTAACTTCAAGCCACCATTTTCGCGGCACCCGAAAATGGCCGCCGTAAGAGTATTGGCGCGCAAAGCACACTGGTTGAGAGGGACCCTTTAAGTAGAGCTAGTATAGCCTCCTCCGCAGGCAACTCTTACATAAAGGCACGAGTGAGAGACTGGTACGGAGGACAAAAAGGTGACTGAGTGGGGTGGGGGACAGGGAGAGAGGAAAAGGAAGCTTTTCGCTCGCCTCGGCCCCAGTGCCCGCTCTTTTGCCCCTTTCTTGCCCCAGACCCCGGAGACCCAGGAGTTGCCTGCGGAGGAGGCTAGAGCTAGTATAGTTAGCCACAAGTTTGTCATCTCTGCTAATGAACTGACGGAAAACGAAGACAAAATACTTTGAGGTCAAAAACGCGATCTCGCCAAATTTCCCGGAGTAAACTAACGCCCGACCCTCGGGATTCCAAACGTGAGCATTTTTTCCACTCGTATTGTTTGGGAACACCAACATGGCCGCCGTGACGTCACGCGACAATAGCTCTGCACGTGCGTTATGCAACGTCGCAGTTAGCCTCCTACCCAAACATTCTTGTTGATTTGTTTTGAGTCGAAAGTTCCTCAAAATCTTGTTTTGAAAAAAACTAAAAACATCAACATAATCTAAACTTATTTACCTTAAACATGCGGAACTTTAGACGATAAATACTTGGATAAAGGCCCAACAGAAATAAGGGAACGTCTTTAAAAGTATCACCGGTTCTAATCAAACTCTCACCAAGAAATTGTGAAAATATGTCACAATACTACTTCATTTGAAGCCGAGACTACTGTATTTCTCAGTGAAATGAAACTGGCGAGCACTGAGCTTTGTGAAACGGTTCTCAAATCTAGAAATGTGAAGTATTTATTGGACACACGATTTTGAATTAATCACTTTATGAACACTACTCAATACTCAAATTATTGTCCTTCATGTCTGTTTGTTGTTGAATCAAGAAGAGAGCGCGAAATTGGATCGAGAAAATACATTGATTTTGTTAATTAATATTTACAAAGAGCAGAAATATGCGAAAGGCCAATTTTAATAGCTTGACCTGTTAATTCTAAAGCGTTCAGAAGCTATAAATGACGTGCACAGAGTGTCATTCTTGAAGATTGTTATTTAATAACCTCCATTATCTCCACCATCATGTTTTGACAACAAAACTTCGTCGAGTCTCAATAGATCAGATCGCCTCCAATCTGGTTTACTATACTGAGCCCAAACTGACATATAACAGTGGTAAAACATAATAAGTTGCTATAAATATTTGTTATTATCATTATTACATTGAAGTTAACAACTCTAAGTGAATTCATAAGACACGCTTTTTGAGTCTGTTTGTCGTTACTCTCAATAACATACCTTTAGGGCAGAAAAATGTACCCTCCGTTGACGTCATTACATGGGCAAACAGATATATGAATTTATGGTCAATATATTTATATATCATTCTTTTTAAGACAGATGAACCGTAATAATGGTCGATACACCTTTCACTACTTGTCTTGTAAACAAAAGTTTGACAATGTCTTTGCATGAACGAGGTCACTCGTGTTTGTCCTTACTACGCCGTTTACTTATTGGATGATACACTTGAGCGACTTAATTTGGTGTGAGAATATTATCGCTTGTAATCTGTACGTCCTTGCATTCATGCACAAGTCGGATCGTGGTTGTTACAACAGAGCGGTTTATTTCTTCGCTGTCATCAAGACTTGGCAATAGACGCGCCTTTTCCTGGATTGGACCAAATCATGAGCTCGAATAGAAAGATTGCCAGATATCCCTCGCGGGAGGGAAGACTAGGAAAACATCTTTAGCCGAGAGAAAGTTCGACAGCAGCAAAACCACCTATTCTGCCGTTTCTCCGCTAAATCCTCGAAGGATTTCAGACCCGGGGCTTTATAGAAATCACAATCCATTCACCAACTTGCAAAGCAGCAGCTCAAGATTTCCAAGGCTGGTTTTCGAGAACGGATCAATGGGAAAGAATGCAAATGGAGTAGTCAGTTTGAATACAGAATGCGAGAGAAAATACAGGTCGTGGAGCGATCCAAATAGAGACTTTAATGGTGGGAATACTGACATTTCTAGTCAAACAGAAACATTTTACAAAGATTTGCAGGGCATGTGGAAGCTTTTGCCCCGATTGGGTAAAACGACCAACACAGAGAAGCCGGACTGCTTTGAAGAAAAATCTTTCTGTGATTCTCTCTCAAGCTTTCCATGCTCCAGTATAACGTCGAGAAGTCCGTCGGTTTTAACGGAAGATGGAGAAGATTGTTTCCTCTTAAAACGAAAGACTGTCTTAAACTGGGTTCACAACAGTAGACGTGAAGGCTGTAGTAACAAGGAGACCCGGCGAGTTCCAGTCACTATCTAATTTCTCGCCTTACAATAACAATAACATTATCAAGCAAATAGGTGTCGAGAAGAAAGAAAATAAGCAGTTAGAAGATAAATGATATAATAAAGTCATTTATTTATTTTTATTTATTTATTTATTTGTAAACTCATCGATAACGCAGAACCATTTTGGCCTGAAGTGCTTTGAAAATTTAAAAGTATTATATACATGGGCAATGTTGGAATTATGGCTCATGATTCTTCAAGTTATCTATTGGATGTTTACATACTTTACAAAACGTAAGTTTCGATTTTCAATAAGATGTCAGCTTTTCATAGAAAGGCAAATTAGTTTAACAAAATTAAATTTATTAAGAAGTTCATACATACACCAAATGTTAACTCACTTAGATTCATCGCGACCACTATGAATTATGTAATTAGTTCTGTGATATCGTGACATTGGCCATAATACTATTTGTAAGAAGTTTGTAACTGAAATTACAATTTTATTATATTAAAGTTATTGCATTATTTTGTTATAACTGACACAAGTTATCCTATAAAAAAAGTAGAAAATAACAGAAAATAACATCATTCCAACAGCACCGAGGTTACAGTTTATGAACACGCCATGCAAGAGGCGTTGGCAAGATATTATCGCTTACTCGAATTTTGAAAATTTATCCGACACTCATTTTTGAAATTATAGCAACTCCACAACATTGATATTAAAACTTAAATAATAAATAATACGAAGCTTCAGTACGACAAATTAAATATGACAAAGTGAACAACAGTTAGCATAGTAGGCAAGTGTTTGACATAATGTAGCCTGAAGGGGTGTCGGCATAAAACAATAATTAAATACAGTGGAATCCCGATTTCTCGAACCTTCGATTTCTCAAAAACACAGATAACTCAACCAAAAGTCGTTTCCCTTGGATTTGTTTCACTGTACCGATTTTACCCTCGATAATTCGAACTCCCGATTTCTCGAACCAATTTTCGTTTCCCTTGGAGGTTCGAGAAATCAGGATTCCACTGTAGTCGTCTCGAAAGCATGTAGACAGTTATGTCATAGTTTACGTAAAATGATTTTCAGTCACGTGCACTTGAGCCTGTTCAGTCAACTGCGCAAGAAGACGCGTGAGAGAAAACGTGACTACTGACCAGTACCCCTGTAAGTTAAAGCCGATTGACACTTCGCTGAGCTCTCCAATACTCGCGCAACGTGCCCTAAGCCAATCACAGCAAACATGCTGTTCTTTTTCAACCAATCAGGAGCAAAATGGCTTACTACTGACCAGTGACTATGTAAGGTAAATTCGATCAATATTCCGTTACTGAAGCTATATACCCACAACATGCTCTTAATCAGTCAAAGTAAGTATGCTGGGATTTTTTTAACCAATCAATATCAGGAGCAAAACGAAAACAAATCGTGACTTGGCACGTTTTCCGCCCTTGGCACCGGTTACATGCTTTTGCTTCCAGTAACGTTTGTTGTTAGTGATTAATGAAAACTTTAAGTTTGGAAAATCAGTCCTGACGTTTGTTTGTTTCTGCGACATATTTCACTACAATTAGAGATCTTCAATATTCCACTTGATAGGGTGCAGTTGCTTTGGGAACCTAGCCAAGTACCTATACACTAAATGTTGGCGAGTTTTCAGATCGAGCCATGCAGGCTTCAAAACTGTGGTGTGGGTAAATTTTGTAGCCACTTTTCGATGGCATCAAATTTTGTAATCTTGTCTGAAAACGCCCGGGGAAAACGCACGACAGTCTTCAGGCCAATTTTCATGTTTTCGTATTCCCGTCATCATAATTCATCTCACAGTGCATTGAAGTCCTTGGACCTGTTTTTCTGTTCGCCTCAGTGATGCGGTGTTGGTGCTGAAGCGTGTGTTTCTAGCATTTCATTCTGTTGGCTAAATTTTCTGCGGAATGTCTGGTCCCCGGGGTCTGGTACACATTATAATCTTGTCTCCGTTGCACTTGGCCCGGTGTAGCTAATGTACGCATCTTGTTCTTGAAGTCATCGTATGACCCATGACCTGTTCGGTTGAGAAATGTCGAAGCTTCGGAAAAGGCGCTGAATGATCGGCTTGAAGGCCTATTACCCATCGAATTTGTAGACCTTGCTGTTACACCAAGACGTCTTGAATAGTCTAAAGAATGTTTCCTTTTGGACTGTACTGACTCCAGTTATTCCGTGTTAATGTGGCTCTCGTGTTGTTAATGTGGCTCTCGTGTTCATCTTTACTTGGATCGATAATTTTCCTTCTTAATTTAAGCTTTCTGTGTTCCTCCTCGTGGGAAAGAAGCCAAGATAAAGTTAGATTTCAGCTATTGTTGTAAGTTTATTAATAATATTTTGTTTTCGGTCCAGTGAAAAAAAAAAAAAAAACTAAATACCATTGAAAGTAAACAGCATAGTTAGTTTACAAATGAATAGTTGTGAAGTTGTGTTCTTATGTGCAAAAGTACGTTCGTTGTATTGGCTTACTGACTCAAAATCAATAAACAATCCACTTGAGAGATTCCGCGTTTGATAAAGCTATGTCATGTTGTGGAAAATCAGTAGTTTCCAAGCCTTTATTTGCCTGTCACCTTACACTTTACAACAGTTTGACATATTCAGTTGTACTTGACAACTGGCAGGTTATCTTAGCAAGCTCTTTCGATAGTAAGATGATATCAACAATCAGATATTATTGTACGTTCATTAATTACGATATTTGAATTGTTTTCGGTGGACCGAACATGGTCAGCTGTTTCTCATTCACTCTAATGATTTCGTACTTGAAAATTGTGTTGAATAGCGTCTTCAATGGATAAAAACCACAATTACTAAGGCCAATATAGTTTATGTTTTCATAAAACCGCTACGTTGTTTTTACTTAGACTGCAAAACAGTCCGTATTTTCGCGCGAGAGTGTCGGGCTGAACGCGGCCGAAGGATCTGGAACGAGCGTGAAATTACGAGTGGGATTGGGGATAGACGCTATAATAACGGACTGTCGCCTTTCCATACATGAAATCCGTTCCGAATTCTGCGTTGCTGGAGAAACGCAAAATTCCCATTGGTCCGTTTTCGACGGAATCTGTCATCGGACATCATTCACGTCTCCAGGGACTAACCACAAACAGCGTCAATTTCGCAGTTCACATTACTCACTGATTTAAGTTCGCGGGAAGATGGATCAGGGATCTTGTTTCGACTTGTTAGATCAGTTCGCAAGGGAAAATCTGCATGGAATTATTCTGAAACAGGAGCAGAAAGAAGCCGTTCTGTCTCTCCTTAAAGGAAGAGATGTTTTCGCTGTACTTCCGACGGGGTTTGGAAAAAAGCCTAATATACCAACTCTTTGTGTTGGCTAAATCGAGCGACGTGATGTCGACGGAAATTTCGAATACTGCTCTAGAAAAGCCAACAATAATCGTTATTAGCCCGTTAAAAAGCATTATTGAAGAACAGATCGTCTCAAATGAATTTGGTATCGCGGCTGTTGAACTGCATTTTGGAGGTGAAGTGCTGAACTCCATTAAGAGCTGCCAGTTCCAGGTTGTTTACGCCGCCGCAAATATATTTTACAAATATATTTCCGACGAAACCCTTCCGCTTTTGAAATTCCCGAATTGCGTCTTGAAACAACACTCGCACAACGGCAGGTATCTGAGGGAGAAGGTTCTTTAGGTTTTCTCCCTCGGACAGAGCTTGGTTTTTTTAGGTGTAACTCATCGAGCCAATTCGACCGTGAATTTAATTCATGGTCGAAACGAGTAAATAACACTTCACCATGTGCTCATTAGCATACGCTGAGTTATTTCTGTCCCCTTCCCGCGAAAAGTATCATGTTTTTGGTATCGAATTCGCTTTATAGGCGGAGCTGTTAAAGAATTTTTGACACCTCAGCGGAAGCATCAGACCCCCTGGTCGGAAACGAATCTGTTGTATGGAAAGGGGACAGTCTCTCTTTCTCGCCTCTTACGAGGATCGCTGTCGGCGCTTCGCGCCTCTCAAATTCGGGCGTCACGCAACAATTCGCGCGCAACAATTCGCGCGTCACGCACAATTATCTCGAGAAAGAGAGACTGTTTTGCAGTCTATTTTACTTTGAAACGTTATGTTACAAGGAACTGTTGTGTTCATAATTCCCTCCAATCATATATATAGTTTTCCCATGATGTAATATCAAATGAAGAAAAAAGTTTTATTGAGTGAAGATTTTGTATTAATTTTAATTGAAGAAAAAATGATTATCAATAATAAGGCAAATAATAAAAATTACCATTAACTCAAAAACAATTAACAAAATATTTACTAATCATATTTAATTGTTTGAAATGAAATCATGCTTACTCATATATTTGTTGCTAAAGTTAAGAAATTGAAACAAATTATTGTTTCACCATTTAGTCTAGTGAGTATTTGTGCCACGCGTGTAGAATACTGAGGTTGAATTTCAAATATGATATTTGGCAGTAGTTTCGTGACTTAATGGTGGGTTAACAATTTTAATTTGTTTGAGTCATTATTACCCACTTACAATAACAATACATCACTGCAATAGTTTACGATGGCGACGACGGTAATTTCGTTCTAATCTCTGTACCAACTTCACCGAAAGTAACTTGTGATGCCTTTGACAAAAAAATATTATATGTTTATAGTTTTATCATAAACCAAAGAGCCAAATCTGTAATAACAATTACATCTACGGTTATTATTGTAATTAATAACCATAATTATCACACTATTTGCTAGTTAGTTTTTATCCTTAGTTGATACCGTTGAAGGTTGTTTGTTCGTTCCGTGGGTCCTTACATGTAATAGTATTCACTGCGATTGGATGTCACTGAAAGCAGAGATTCACATAGCCATACACATTTTCAGTACGAATTCGTAGCATATCATGCCAGTCCACTAGATCAAGGTAGATCCAGAGAGTTATAGTGCTCTTCCTGAGGGAGCTTTGGAGAGTCAGACTTTAGAACTGGTTCGGGTAAATATTGTAGCCACTTTTCGATGGCTTGAAACTTTGCAATCTTGTCAGGGAACGCGCGGTGATCTTTAGCCCATGTTTTTTGCTTGTCCACATCAGCTTTAGTCAAGTTGCTACAAGCTATCGATGAAACAGAATCACAGAATGATCTCGACTCATCGTCCATCCCATAATACATTGGATTCCTTGGACCTGCCTCTTTGTTTACCCAATGTAGTGTTGGCTCTGAAGCATGCCTTGTTTTCCTTTCATTTTTGTGGCCGAATGTTCTGTGCAATGTCTGGTCCATGCTGTAGACTCTTCTTCGCGGAACTCGCCCTCCATCGCTCACTTGTCTACTTAAGGTTAAATTCCTTTTCTTGAAGTCATCATATGGCCCATAATCTGGTCGGCCGAGAAGCATCTTGGCTTCGGAATCGCTGAATGTTCTTGAAGGCCTATTTCCCAACGATGTTATAGTTCTTGTTGTCACACATAGATGTCTTGAATAGTCCAATGAATTTGTCCTGCTGTAACTCCCTTTACTCCTCGTAAAGGTATGTCTCGTGTTCATCTTTTAAATAGTTAACTCATAGCCAACGTGGCGCGTTTTATAATATACTCACCACTGCAGGATATTGCAATTAAATTACCGGAGAAAGAACGAAGGAACAAACAGAGAAAAAATGGGATGATTTATTATTTTGAAAAACATGACTTTGCATTTATGCATATGCCTCAAACTCGTAATTATCTGGCTTCCCAAATAAGGTAGTAATAGTACATTGCCTCATATGCCTCGAATAGGGAACCAATCAGATTGTCAAAAATTGCAATATCCTGTGGTGAGTATACTATCATAATTATTATCTACGTCACACATAGAGCAGCAATATGCGAAAGGCTGATTTTAATAGCTTGACCTGTTTTTAGTGCGGATAGCAAATTCCTAAGAGATAAGAAGCTACTACTACCCGTCATGTTTTGACAACATTAACTTTTTTGAGTTTCATCGTCTACATCAGATCGCCTCCAATCTGGTCCACACTGATATATATTAATTAAACAGTTAAGTGGCTATAAATATTTCGATTATTATTATACAGTGAGGTTAATGACTCTTACTGAATTCATAAGACACGCTTATCGGAGCTATTTCTCATGGTAATGAGGCCGTTTATCGTTACCCTCAATGACATGTATCTTAAACAAGAAGTTCCGGTACAAAAGGGATGGAACCTCCCACATTTTACACCAATATGGTTCGAAAGGCAAATTCGTCTCTTGCAGTCGTGGCAAGTCAAGCGTCCTGCAAAGTAAGCATGCTTCCAAATCTCATGAAACCAAAATATATAAATAACATATAACTTGGTAATGTTTTAAGGTTTATAGAAAAAAAGAAACCAATTGTATCAACAACGGTCGTGCGAAAAGCGCAGGTTGTTTGTCAGCTGGTTACGCTTTGATGGTTGATTGACAGGTCCTTTGATACTTCTTGTTTAATTAAGGGCAGAATAATTTACTCTGTTGACGTCATTACATGGGTGACGCCCAATGAATCGAATATCTTTCATTCTTTCACAGGTTGATTAAGTTATGGTGAATATACCTTTCACTGCCTGTCTTGAAAACTAAATTGTGACAATTGTTTTTAGCCTGTCCTAAATTCGTTTTCGTATTGAATGATACACCTGGACAACTTAATTTGGTGTAGTATATTATATTCCGTGAGAACTTGCATTCACACACAAGCCGGATCGTGGTTAGTGCAGCAAAGTTTATTTCTTCGCTGTTATCGAGAGTTGTAAATAGGCACGCCTTTTGCTGGATTGCACCACATCATGAGCTCCAATGGAAAGATTGTTAGGCATCCCTTGTTGGAAGGCAAGACGAGGAAAACGTATTTAGCTGAGAGAATGTTCGACAGCAGCAAAACTGCCTATTCTGGTTCTCCACGAAATCCTCGAAGGATTTCAGACCCGGGGCTTTATAGAACTCACAATTCATTCAGCAACTTGCAAAGCAGCAGTTCAAGATTTCCAAGGCTGGGAAAGAAGGCAAACGGCGTTGTCAGTTTAAATACAGAATGTATGAGAAAATACAGGTCGTGGAGCGATCCAAATGGAGACTATTATAGTGGGAATGCTGATATTTCGAGTCAAACAGGAACATTTTATAAAGATTTGCATAGCACGTGGACGCCTTTGCTCCGATTGGGTAAAGCGAAGGACAACTTCGAAGAGAAATCTTTCTGTGATTCTCTATCAAGCTTTCCATGCTCTAGTATAACTTCGAGAAGCTCATCGGTTTTAACGGAAGGTGAAGAGGATTGGTTCATCTCAAAACGAGACTTTAATAGTAAGAATGCTGTTATTTCGAGTCCAACAGGAACATTTTATAAAGATTTGCATAGTACGTGGACGCCTTTGCCTCGATTGAGTAAAGCGATGGATACAGAGAAGGACAACGTCGAAGAAAAATCTTTCTGTGATTCTCTATCAAGCTTTCCATGCTCCAGTATAAATTCGAGAAGCTCATCGGTTTTAACGGAAGGTGAAGATTGGTTCATCTCAAAACAAGACTTTAATAGTGGGAATGCTGATACTTCGAGTCAAACAGGAACATTTTATAAAGATTTGCATAGCACGTGGACGCCTTTGCGCCGAGTGGGTAAAGCGATGAACCCAGAGAAGGACAACCTCGAAGAAAAATCTTTCTGTGATTCTCTATCAAGCTTTCCATGCTCCAGTATAACGTCGAGAAGCTCGGCATCGGTTTTAACATATTTAACGGAAGACAGAGAGGATTATTTCATCTCAAAACGCAAGACTGTATTAAACTGGTTTCACAACAGTAGACGTGAAGGTTGTAATAACAAGAAAACCGAGTTCCAGTCATTATCTAATTTTTCCTTACAATAACAAAACATTATCAGGCAAATAGGTGTTGAAAATAAAGGCAAAAATCAGTTAGAGGATACTGAAAGAATCACAGTTTGTTAAATGAATTTATGATAACAATTTGATATTTCATGTTTGGCACTGAAAAGGACAAATATTTCGATATTGAAATGCTTCAGTTGTTTATGCCGAGACGCATGCATGGACTTTATTTGACCTTAATTTGTTGCTAAAATTGTCTCTTCAGTGATCGTAGATATTCATAAACTCACCGAGGTTATAGCACAGAACGTTATCCTGAACTGAGTAGCTTTGGACATTTTACAAATTCCTGACCGATGAAGCATTATTATATTTTTGTAATGTTGGAATTATGGCTCATACTTTACAAACAATCTTATATTCAGGGTGATTTAAAGGGACACTGTCCTGATTTTAGCATGATTTTGGGAAGCTCAGAAACATATCTAGATCATAGGAAGTTGAACAATAATGGTTTGATTCTGTAGAATAGCACTCGACAAATGACAGGAACCCATTAGGAAGTGAGGATGACAAACGACAGCAAGGATGGAAATGAATTGCAATAAGGATTTTTGAAAAACTGTCAGGATGTCAGTTTTTCAAAGTTTCAAATTTGGCTCGGAAATCTTTGAAATTTTGCAAAAATGTTGTTGCAGTATGGAATTTCTTGAAGAAATTGCTTTTTATCATTTAGTTAGAGTTTATTAAGTTATTATTTCGTAGATTTAGAGACCATTTCGTGCATTTATAACAGTTTTGAGCAGATACGCCGGGACAGTGTCCCTTTAAAATACATTAAATTTAAATGTCAGCTTTTCACAGAAAGGAACTCAGTAGTTTGACACAATTTAGTTTAAGTAAGGATTACATAAACTACTAAGAATTGTATAATCGATATCAGTCCATGATATTGTGACATTGGCCAAAATAATGTTTACCAGAAGTTTATAATTGAAATTACAATTCTTTATGTCAAAGGTATTTCACTTATTTATCCAATGGTTATACATGTAATACAGTAAACACCCGCTTATAAGAACCTACATTTTTACAAGTCAGCCTGAATAGCTAGGTTCTTATATATCGGGTGTTTAGTGGGAAATCAGGCTGTTTAGGTTCTTAATTAGGTTCTTATTAATTCAGGGGTTTAAACTGTTTGCTACTGTTCAGAATACATGTAGTACTTTAATCCTGGGAGCTGGATTTTTAGATAATAGGTAGGCAACTCAATAGATCAAATAAGTATTGTACAGTTGTATTAAAGTACAGTTTACCCATACAATGCCTGCTTTTTGAATTAACTTAATTGGACTGATCTTACAAATAAGAACCTATTTCAAATGTCAGGCTGAATGGGTTCTTATATAATGGGGGTCTAATTTCCAAATTTCAGCCTGTAGGTTCTTAATCCACTAGGTTCTTATAAGCGGGTGTTTACTGTATTAAACATGAAGTTCCACTATCATGAAAGGGATGGCACCTTCTACATTTCACACCATTCAGGTGCGAAATGCAAATTTAGTATTCTTAAGTAAACTAAACATGTTTCAAAATCTTATGAAACCAAAATATACCATTAATGAAAATCAGATATTACTTGCTAATGTTTTAACAGAACATCCTTAGCAAAATGGCACGCAGTTTATCAGTATAAAAATCGTTGAAATAGCGCAGGTTGTTTGTTAGCTGTTTACGCTTTGATGGTTGATTGAAAACTAGGCGTGAGAATACTGAGAATACCGGGCCAGGTTCCTTTTAAACCGGAAGTTCTGAGTTTCATTCGATCAGAAAATGACATATTTCGTTGCCCACATCAGCCTCATGCCAACAGCACTGAGGTTACCCCTAGCAGTTTATGGACACGCCATTCAATAGGCGTTGACAAGATATCGTTGTTTACTCGACTTTTAAAAGGTTATCAACACTCGTCTTGTAAAATTATCAAGCAAATCCACAACATTGATATTCAATCTTCATTCAAAAACTCATCAAAAAATTCATAAAGAACTGATATAAAAGCTTGATAAAGATACGGCTTAACTTTTAGCTCAGTTTTCTCTTCTAAAACAAACTACAATTTCAAGATTAGGATCAGATTTAATATAGTGAGGCTTTAGTCACTCCCAACTTCCGGAAATTATTAACTTCGTCCTTGTATAATCAATCTTGGCCGGTGCGAATACTGCGTGACGTAAGTTTATTAAAATATTTTAGTGTTTGTCAGGTATAAAGTCTTTATACCTGATAAAACACTGCTGCTCGTTTTTAAAACTATACAAAATATTACGTACTGCAGTAAGGCAAATTGAATATGTGAAGTGAATATAACACTTAGATTAAAGTCATTATAAAAGGTAAGTATTTGCCCCATTGTAGAATGAGGTGGTGTTGACATAAAGTCGTTTCGAAAGCAGTCGGTTATGTCATTATTTAAAATGACTTTTTCAGAGTGTTCGAGTCACGTGTACACGTGCCTGTTCAGTCAACTGCGTAATAACACGCGTGAGAGAAAGCGTGACTACTGACCAGTGACTCTGTAAGTTAAAGCCGAATGACACTCCGCTAAGCTCTAACAATCGATTCAAATAACCAATTAGAGCAAACCCTGATGTTGCTTTTCTTTCAACTAAACGACACCAGGAGCAAAACAAAACAAATCGTGACTTGGTGCGTTTTCCCGCCCTTGGTACCGGTTATACATGCTTTTTCTTCTAGACTTGCGGCGTTCCAGTAGCGTCTGTTTGTTTATGTGACGGATTTCACTTGAATTAATTAGAGATCTTCAATATTCCACTTGATACAGTACAGTTGCGTTCTAAGTTGTGTTCTTATGTTGTATTGGCTTACTGACTCAAAATCAATAAACAATCCACTTGAGAGATTCCGCGTTTGATAAAGCTATGTCATGTTGTGGAAAATAAGTAGTTTCCAAGCCTTTGCAAGCCTTTATTTGCCTGTCACCTTACACTTTACAACAGTTTGACATATTCAGTTGTACTTGACAACTGGCAGGAGATCTTAGCAATCTCTTTCGATAGCAAGCTCTTTCGATAGTGAAAAATAGTTTCGGATTTGATTATAAATATTTCAAGATGAATTTGTTCAATTTTGATTTTTGTATTCGAAGTTGACAACTACAGCTGAATCATTTTTAACTTGCAAAACCGATGGATTGCGGTGGTTAATATCAAAATGCTTTGCACCTAGCCAGAAAAGTAATATTTCAACAATCAGGGATAATTGTACGCTCATTAGTTACGATATTTGTTTTCGGTGGACCGAACAGTGGTTTTCTCATTCACTCTAATGACTGTGGATAAAAACAGTGTACTTGACAATTGTGTTGAATAGCGTCTTCAATGGATAAAACCCCCAACTTATTAGGCCAATATAGTTTATGTTTTTATAAAACCGCTAAGTTTTTTTGTGAAACAAGGGACTGATGAAAAGCACTTGACAAAATATTTACTAATCAGATTTAATTGTTTGAAATGAAATCATGTTTACTCATATATTTGTTACAAGAAATAGAAACAGGTGCTTGTTTCACCATTTATTCCAGTGAGTATTTGTGCCACGCCTGTAGAATACTGAGGCTAAATTTCACACATAACATTTGTCAGTGACTATTAGAGAAGACGTTCGTGACCTAATGGTGGTGTTAACAATTTTGCTTTAGTCATTATTACCCACTTACTAGAGCAATGCGTCATGACAATATTTTGCGGTGGTGACGACGGCAATTTCGTTTTAGTCTCTGTGCCAACTTCCTCACCGAAAGCAACTCGGGAAGCCTCTGACAAAACCTATATGATTCTAGTTTTATTATATACACCAAAGATCAATCTGGAATAAAAATTACATCTACGGTTATTACGGCAATTATAACACTATTTGCTAGTTAATTTTTATCATTATGTACTTTTATTCTTACAGTTGACCCCGTTGAAGGTTAAGTTGTTCGTTCCGTGAGTCCTTATTCCGTGAGTCCTTATAGTATTTACTGAAATTGAATGTCGCTGAATTAAATTAGAGATTCACATAGCCATACAAATTTTCAGTACGAATTCATAGCATGCTCCGCTTGATCAAGCTCAGAGAGTTATGGCGCGCTCTGAAGTGCTAATTTGTAGGGAGCTTTGGAGAGTCAGGCTTTAGAACTGGTTCGGGTAAATATTGTAGCCACTTTTCGATGGCTTGAAACTTTGCAATCTTGTCAGGGAACGCACGGTCATCTTTAGCCCATGTTTTTTGCTTGTCTACATGATCTCCAGGTCATGACAAGGTCAGTATGAAAGTGATCAAGATTGGTCTACCACATATTCTCCAAGTTGTAACTGATATGGTAAATGAGTCTCTATCCGAAGGAATTTTCCCTAAAACCTGGAAAACTGCAGAGGTTATTCCACATCTAAAAGACGGTGATCATGAAATTGCCAGTAACAACAGACCAATATCCTTACTCCCAGCACTATCGAAAGTTGTGGAGAGAATTGTTCATGATCAGTTCACTACCTACCTTACAACCAATGCAATGCTCTCAGTTCACCAAAGCGGAAATAAAAAGCTTCACTCCACAGAAACCCTTGGAATCTTTTTCACAAGCCAATTGTATAAAGCCATAGATGAAAAGAAGATCACCGCGGCATTGTTGTTAGACTTAAGAGGCTGTGCACCTTAAAACCGACCAATGATTTTGGCTCGAAAAATAGTTTGGGCTGATTTTAATTTTATAAGTACAGGTTACCAAACTATAAATAAAAATGTATTTCTTTTGTTTCAGTATCCTTTATTTATAAAAATATTGACTCGCGAAGTTTGGTCGGCCGGCGAGGACAAAATCGAGCCTAAACAAGCCGTTTCGAAAAGCGCCTCGAAATTTATTCTCGCAACGTGAATTGGACTAAAACCACCATCAAAGTAAAGAAAAATGCTTATTGGTGGAATCTAGTAGGATAACGATCAAAATATTTAAAAGTAAAACGTCCAAATTATTATTTGACTATACCACACTAAATCTGCAATAGCGATAGGACCGATTTTCAGAAAATTATTTCTCAAAAGTGGCACCAGATCTAAAGTTCTAATACGCTTATATCAAACAAGATAAAGATAAACTTTCATTTTACGGCAACAAATGTTGCGGCCCGTGCGAATTCACTGTGTAATAACTCGTTAAAGTTACTGTAATTACCGCCATTTCTTCAATATGCAAATTACTTACGGTTTATCGCAGGCATCTTAACTGCCGGTTTCAGACTTCTACAAATCACACCAACCATCCTGAATATAGGAAAGGCTTATAAGAAAAGCACAGAAGACAAATGAATGCACAGAAAGCCGAAATTTTTTAAGTTTACCTGCCATTGAAGAGATATTGAAGTCCAAAGTTTCGCTCGCGTGACTCCGTGTTCGATACAGTAAACGCCAACGGAATGTTTCAGATTGAAAACGACAAAGGAAGGCCTCGAATTTAACGTTTCAAATGTTAGGAAACTTAAACTTCAACCTATTTGCCCTCAACAGCAAGAAAGTAGCGAATCCAAGTTGAAATTCACCTCGATCGAATGGTCTGACACTTCAAATGACTGTTTTATACAGCGAAGTAACTTGACACCGATATACCAATGTCACGGGTCACCGCTGACCTGCAGGTCAAAACCTTTTAAAAAGTTCAGCGGCTTTTTCTTAGCTTTTATTCAAATCGTGATCTGGATATAAATCTGGATATAAAAATGTCTCAAGTTTTCTTTTTGTGTAACAGTCTTTGTTGAGTGCGGATCCTCGCGTGGACGTACGGAAACGGCGTTTTTTTACGAGTGCCGTGATATCAGTGTTCATTTAAAAAGTTTTTATTGTTTGTCACGCTGCAATCTCAAAGAGTGTGTCATACTTCAATGAGCTGATTTTGTTGGCACATCGCTTGATAAAGTTAAAGCAATGCGTGTCTTAGCCTGCAGTACAGGTGGTTTGGGTTTTTTCGGCGAGCGCGCGTTTTTTTTTTCATGTAACGCGCTCGCCGAAAACATCCGAAAACATCTCGCGCTCTACGCTCACCGATAAAAAACCCAAACCGCCTGTACTGCAGGCTATGCGTGTCTGCGCTCGCATGTCTTAGGAAAGTACTGGGAGGCCTTCAAGGTCGTGCCAGTATCCGATACATGGAGGTTCATCTACAAAGGCCAGTGGGCGGGACGTGATCAATGTTGCTATGGCAAAGGAAGTACATCAGCTATTTGGGATACAGTGTGTGTGCGTGTGTCCATTGGCTCGCGTAAGAAATGTTTGATAGTTTGTCCAAATTAAAAATCTGATGCGAGGGTCTGCACTCAATAAAGCCGATCAGTTTTATACAAAGAGCAAGCTTGAGATATTTTTATATCCAGATTTAAAATATAGATTGAAAGCTGCGCTCGCTATGACTGAGCGGTTAAGGAACAATGTTTTATCGGAGTAATACTGTATAAAACATAGAAAAGCCGTCTTTTTCGTTGTTATACGCCCGTTAAATCTATACTAGAAGCCAAAACCAGGTATTATACTTTATTATATGGCGAAAAGCAGTATTCTGATGAACTCCGTCTTTTATAAAACATTGAACAAAAGAAAACTGTTTTCTATTTAGTAGAAACATTTCCCTTTATTTCCAACGGACAATGTATAAAATCGGCTTTATTGAGTGCAGACCCTCGCATCAGATTTTTAATTTGGACAAACTATCAAACATTTCTTACGCGAGCCAATGGACACACGCACACACACTGTATCCCAAATAACTGATATACTTCCTTTGCCATAGCAACATTGATCACGTCCCGCCCACTGGCCTTTGTAGATGAACCTCCATGTATCGGATACTGGCACGACCTTGAAGGCCTCCCAGTACTTTCCTAAGACATGCGAGCGCAGACACGCATAGCCTGCAGTACAGGCGGTTTGGGTTTTTTATCGGTGAGCGCAGAGCGCGAGATGTTTTCGGCGAGCGCGTTACATGAAAAAAAAACCAAACCACCTGTACTGCAGGCTAAGACACGCATTGCTTTAACTTTATCAAGCGATGTGCCAACAAAATCAGCTCATTGAAGTATATGACACACTCTGAGATTGCAGCGTGACAAACAATAAAAAACTTTTTAAATGAACACTGATATCACGGCACTCGTACAAAAACACCGTTTCCGTAGGTCCACGCGAGGATCCGCACTCAACAAAGCCTGTTATACAAAAAGCAAACTTGAGACATTTTTATATCCAGATTTATATCCAGATCACGATTTGAATAAAAGCTAAGAAAAGCCGCTGAACTTTTTAAAAGGTTTTGACCTGCAGGTCAGCGGTGACCCGTGACATTGGTATATCGGTGTCAAGTTACTTCGCTGTATAAAACAGTCATTTGAAGTGTCAGACCATTCGATCGAGGTGAATTTCAACTTGGATTCGTTATTTTCTTGCTGTTGAGGGCAAATAGGTTGAAGTTTAAGTTTCCTAACATTTGGAACGTTGAATTCGAGGCCTTCCTTTGTCGTTTTTAATCTGAAACATTCCGTTGGCGTTACTGTATCGAACACGGAGTCACGCGAGCGAAACTTTGGACTTCAATATCTCTTCAATGCCAATGGCAGGTAAACTTAAAAAATTTCGGCTTTCTGTGCATTCATTTGTCTTCTGTGCTTTTCTTATAAGCCTTTCCTATATTCAGGATGGTTGGTGTGATTTGTAGAAGTCTGAAACCGGCAGTTAAGATGCCTGCGATAAACCGTAAGTAATTTGCATATTGAAGAAATGGCGGTAATTACAGTAACTTTAACGAGTTATTACACAGTGAATTCGCACGGGCCGCAACATTTGTTGCCGTAAAATGAAAGTTTATCTTTATCTTGTTTGATATAAGCGTATTAGAACTTTAGATCTGGTGCCACTTTTGAGAAATAATTTTCTGAAAATCGGTCCTATCGCTATTGCAGATTTAGTGTGGTATAGTCAAATAATAATTTGGACGTTTTACTTTTAAATATTTTGATCGTTATCCTACCAGATTCCACCAATAAGCATTTTTCTTTACTTTGATGGTGGTTTTAGTCCAATTCACGTTGCGAGAATAAATTTCGAGGCGCTTTTCGAAACGGCTTGTTTTGGCTCGATTTTGTCCTCGCCGGCCGACCAAACTTCGCGAGTCAATATTTTTATAAATAAAGGATACTGAAACAAAAGAAATACATTTTTATTTATAGTTTGGTAACCTGTACTTATAATATTAAAATCAGCCCAAACTATTTTTCGAGCCAAAATCATTGGTCGGTTTTAAGGTGCACAGCCTCTTAAGTAAGGCCTTTGACAGTATTCACCACGAGTCCTTGCTTAAAAAGCTTAGTACATTTGGTGTCTCTCCTATTGCATTGAAGTGGTTTACCAGTTATTTATCGGACAGAGTTCAACGAGTACGCATTAACACCTCATTATCCAGCCCCCTAGTGATAAAGCATGGAGTACCCCAAGGTTCGATATTGGGGCCATTACTATTCAACATTTACATCAATGACTTACCATCCACCTGCGAGATCTGTAAAGTTGAATCCTATGTTGATGACTCCAAACTATACATCTCATTTTCAAATAAGGATACTGATAAAGGCCTAAAAGACCTAAAGCACGATCTATTACGCGTAGCTGCCTGGTGTAGTTCCAATTGCCTGTTGATAAATCCGGACAAAACTCAATTCTGTGTGTTCGGTTCGCGGCAATTACTAACAAGATCTACTATTCCATCAATTAATTTCCTTGGAAAAGACCTGAGTGTTGTTGACTCCATTAAAGACCTCGGAATCATATTGGATGGCAACCTCTCATTTAATGATCACATAAACTCCTTAGTATCATCTTTAATGAGTAAACTATGTATGATCAACAGGATTCGCCACCTGTTAGGCCACTCCACCCTGTCCATCGTCATAAACTCACTTGTCTTCAGCAAACTGTTCTACGGTTCCAGTATATGGTCTGGCACCAGCAAGAGCAACATTTCCAAATTACAACTAGTGCAGAACTTTGCAGCCCGTATTTTGTCCCGAAAAAAGAAGTACGATCATATAACACCTACATTAAAACAACTTGAACTATTACCTATTTCGGATGCTTTGTATTTACGGGACGCCACACTGATGTTTAAGTGCATGAATTCATTAGCACCTAACTATTTGTCATCTATGTTTATAAATTGTTCTGACGTCCATGGAAGAAATACACGTAATTGTAACGATCTTCAGATCCCTAATTGCAGAACTGCTACTGCACAACAGTGTTTTTCATACAGAGGAACAAAGTTATGGAACGCTCTTCCAGCCGAGTTCAAAGACAAAAAGTCCGTCAAAGTTTTCAAAAACTCTCTCAAGAGATCATTACTGGAACGTTGGCAGAAAGATGAGATCAAATAGTTTCTTATATTAATTTAGCATTATTAGTTTAGTCTAGCATTAGTTTAGTTTAGCATTATTAGTTTTAATTAGTACTTTTCAAACCTTTGTAAACATGTATATATTCTTAACTATCATTATTTGTAAATTGGCCTGAAAAGCCCTATGGGGAGTGTCCAATAAAATGTATGTATGTAGCTTTAGTCAAGTTGCTACAAGCTATTGATGAAACAGAATCACAGAATGATCTCGGCTCATCGTCCATCCCATAATACATTGGTTTCCTTGGACCTGCCTCTTTGTTTACCCAATGTGCTGTTGGCTCTGAAGGATGCCTTGTTTTCCTTTCATTTTTATGGCCGAATTTTCTGTGCAATGTCTGGTCCATGCTGTAGACTCGTCTTCGTGGAACTCGCCCTCCATCGCTCACTTGTCTACTTAAGGTTAAATTCCTTTTCTTGAAGTCATCATATGGCCCATGATCTGGTCGGCCGAGAAGCATCTTGGCTTCGGAATCGCTGGATGATCTTGAAGGCCTATTTCCAAACGATGTTATAGTTCTTGTTGTTACACATAAATGTCTTGAATAGTCCAATGAATTTTTCCTGTCGTAACCCCGTTTACTTCTCATAAAGGTGTCTCTCGTGCTCATCTTTTAAATCATTATTTCAGTAAAGAAAAACTTAGATTTAAAAAATAAAAACCAAAGGGAATAGAAACTGTTGATTTTTTACCCCATTTGTGCTGATTATACATACGGATACAAACCGTCGAGTAGCTCAAGAATCAATATCAACCCACTTAAGAGATTGATGATGGTGGCTTCGGTTTCCATGGCGTTAATATGCAGGGACATCTCTTTGAGCCAAAATAGCCAAAACTGAATTATTTCAATGAAAATAAGGACAGCTGATCGGTCTATTTCTTCAGACAAAATAGATAATCGGTGTTCAAGCCTGGAGCCACAAGTAGGCATAAACAGTCTAGAATGGAAATAACCTAAACGACATCTGATTGGTTTATGCCATCAAACAAAAGATAGAATCAGTCTACTGATCACTGTTGCATTGGAGCTAGAAAGAAAATAGCGAGCGAGTATACAAACAATTTCCACCGTCTTTTTCAGACAAGTTGATCCCGGCGTTAGATATATTTTTTTAAGTTCTGTCAGTAATTTGTTTACTTAGCCTACAGGTATTTCAAAAAATTATTAAGAAAACTGACATTGTTCTTTGGCATGGATTGTTACAAGTGGCTGGATGTCTGATGTTTTAAAAAGTTTGGACAATTGACATTATGGTAATGACTTAGTAACGTAATCTCACTCAATGGCACACACTTTGAGATCTTGCCCTTAAAGTTAAGTCCGGCTGAATCAGCGTGTTGCCAGTCAAAGATACTGCAAGGCATTCATGAAGTAGAATCACACAGTGAATCTAGTGATCTTGAAGGGCTATTTTTCATCATAATGCTGTAGGCTGTGTTGTCACTTAACACGGAGTTGTCTACTGTAGAATAGTCTAAAGACCCGGATCCTCTCTTAGAGCTCCCATGAGTTATTCCGTGTTAATGTATCTCGTGTTCATCTTTCAGATCTTTGTGAAACACTGCGTTGTTGGCGTAGAAAATAAGTTGTGATTAAGCAAAATTTCAGCAAATGATCATATGACCTCATTACGACTGAATACCGATGCAATACTAATAATAGTACTTGTTCGCAACTAGCCTGAATCATTATTTCCGTTGTGGACTTGAAAAATAGTGTTTCTTTCATTTAATCAATATATAATCTACTTGGAAGATAAAGATAAGCTAGTGGGAGTTCAAACTCTAACCAATCAAACTCATTGATTGATAAGTAGTCAACGAGTACGTCAATGTTGTTGACAACAATGATTACCGGATGAAGTGAATTTCTTTTTCACATTTGCTATTGCAGCAAACCACAACACATCACCATTACCATGCCATTACTTTTAATTTCGTTTATTTTTCCTTGGAACTCGACACTTGAAACCTTCTGTCGCAGACCTGTTCTACTCTGCTTATTAAAAAACCTACATTCTTCAGTTTTACCACAAATTAAATTGAAAATTAAAAAGCAGTCGACCAAATCTTCTATAAACAGTTCATTTCAATTGTATGAAATGTAATCTGATGTTTATCGCAAAGAGAATATTCTGGAAACAGCTACGACCATTCTTCTTTTTCCTAAAAGCTACTGAGACATCTAAAATATTCAGTTATGTTATTATCCAAAAAATAACATATCATGACTTGTTCGTTTGTGATTCTGAGAAACAGGTGTGACCTTTGTCAGTTTCGAACTCTTCACTCGGTGGCGAGACGAGAAATGTTTCGCATGAAGCCTCCAGGCACTGACAAAAGCTGATGTTTACATTTTACTAACTTAATATATTAAAGATGTATATAATATATATTTTTTCTTGCTGGGTAATCGTCAAACAGTCTCAGTTTCTGGGAACAATAATCATGATTAAGTTAATCATATAATAAAGCTGGCTTTACACTTTGCGCGGTAGCCAGTACATGCATGTAGCTTGTTCCACTTGGCTAAAGATGATGTACGGCGTTATGCCAAATTAATTCGAACAAACAACTATCGTATGTACTAGGAAACTTATGTAGAGCAATCTACAAAACTGGTTAGGAAATAGGTCAGAACCACATTTCGATGGCATCAAACTTTACTACCGCGGGAACTAGCAGCTTTTTCCACATGGCTAGAAATGTACGCGATTTCAACCTTGAACAACTATCACATGTAGTCAACTTAATATATTTAGAGCAATCTACAAAACTGGTTTGGATAAATGTTGTAGCCACATTCCGATGGCATCAAACTTTGCAGCCTTCTCCGGAATGTCATTTTTCCTTTTCCTCTGTTTGTCCGTATCAGCGTTGGAAAAGTTACTACAAGCGATCGACGAAACAGAATCGCAAAACGACCTCGCATCGTCATCATCATTCATACCACAGTATAGGACTGTATTGATCGGACTGTTCACCCAGCCACGCATTGTAGATGGCAAGGCGTGCACTTCTTCCTTTTCGTTCTTGTTACCGTATTTCCTGTGAAATGTGTGATCCATATTGTAAACCTGTTTCTGCGACACTCTTTCTACACTCGCCTGTCTGACAAACTTTGGATTCCTTTCGTTAAAGTTATGATACCGTCCGTGAGTTGTTCGAGTAAGCAGTTCAATTGCATCGGTATCACTGAGTGATCTTGAAGGCCTCTTGTCTGTCAATGCTGCTGGACTTGAACCACTACTTAGATGACGGGAATAGTCCAAAGAATTCGTCCTCGTCCTCGAGTGACTCCACGTAAAGGAATCCTTCGTGTTCATAACCGATCCCACAGACTAACGAACAACGAAAAGCTTGTTTGTGGATTAAATTTCTTTTTTCTGACACTATAAACCAAGAAGAACCAACCTCGCTATCGCGACAGTATCGCGACAGCTTTCTGAATGTTCACTGGTGTTGTCACTGGTGTTGTCAGTTGTGGTGTTCCTTTCGCGCTAAGGCGTGTTTAACAAGAATAGAAATTAAACATCAAGTGAGCCGCCTTAAAAATAAGAGAGAACAAAAGAGGGTACTATATTTAGACGTGGTGGAATTCAGACTTCCTTTGCTTTGATGATAACAGTTGGGGGCAACGCTCGCTCTGCTGACTACCGCGTACTGACGCGCGCATGCTAATTTTATCCTGTAAGAACTTATGATTTTAAAGGTTTAAATTTAAAGCTATTATACCTAACGAGTGCTGTTGGAAAATTACACTATTACAAAGCTGCTGTGGAAACCGTTTATTTAATCCAAAATTACCAGGCTATTCAATTATATAATTGTCCAGTATAGTCTCAAGAAAGATTGCTGCCATCTAAGAAACCTCTCAAAACTGTTCTATTCGCTTCCACTTCACCTGAAAGAAACTCCATCAATAACGATCGGCATCAGAGGAAATATTTTAAAATGCACACTTTTGAGACTTCTACATTATCCAATACTTCGAATTAACTACCGTATATTCTTTTCAATCATCGGTGTTTGGTTTGGTGTTTAGTCAAGTGACTTGACGTCTCCTTGGCAACATTTTTTTGACAAGATATTTTACCCAAATTTGGTGTATTTCAGCTTAATTTTCGCTTTTGTGAGATTTTTGGATTTTATGCAGGGTTCTTCAAAAATATTTGCAGTCTTTGCATCCTTATATATTTCTTTTGACGATTTCTGAAAAATATTGTAATCAAAAATGGCGGATCCAAAATGACGTTTTTATGTATGACGTCATAATTGACGTATGGCTGTCACTAGAACCATATAAATTTCATTACAATGGGCCCACAAACGCCAAAAAAGACCGCCAGGCAGAATAGGGTTGAGAGAATTCAACCTGTATAGTTAAAATATCAAACGAAACTTGTTCATGCAACAAATTATACCGTGGAATGTTTATAAAACGCATAACTTGGCAGAATTAACTATGGGCAAAAAATGATAGCGACGAAAACTATTTTATTCATTCATGCTTGTTGGATAATTATCAACAATTATTTATTTTTCAAGGATGTGTAAGTGAGTTATTTATAGCCAATTAAAAGAGAAATAAATGTTTCGAAAAACAATGAGGTTATCGTGATCAATCTTAAGATGACAATTTGGTATGCTAGATGAGAGGGGTGATATACATAACAATTCATATTTTTTTTTAAATGCACTCTTATCAAGTAGTTTCTATAATTTGATCATTTAGTTCTAAATATAAATTCATAAATCTCAGTAATGGACCACATGCATTCCATTTAGTGCCGGGATGGTGTACATGTACATACAAGTATATAGAGTAATGAAAAAAATCAGTGCACTTGTCTATTTTTAATCAATCAGATAGTTCTAGCAGTAATATCTGATATAATGTACGTTGTGTTAATTATACGTGTAGAAGATTCGTTTATTATTCGTAATTAAGGCCGGGAGCTATATGTCACGGTTGACACGTCCTGGGAAATTTAAAGGGAGTGTTTCACGGTTCGGCGCATGTGCCGGCTGATCAACTTTATCCGTTTAAAAAAAACCCACTCATATGTAGTTCTCGATACTTCAGTAATCACATACTTTAATTATGACCAAGAAAAACGACAAATGACCAAAATTCACAACAAAATTTCAACGGATTACATCGATGAATGTCGACATTTGAATACTAGAATAAATTACCAGAATAAATCCTTCTGGCCAACACTTTACTTTATTCTTGTAATTTATTCTGATATTCAATGTCGATATTCTCGGTGTAATCCGTTGAAATGTTTGATGGATTTTAGTCATTCGTCGTTTTGCTTGGACTAATTATTAGTATGTGATTACTGAAGTATCAAGAAGTGCATGTGAGTGGGTTTTTTTAGGCGTATAAAGTTGATAAGCCTGAACATGCGCCGAACCGTGAAACACTCCCTTTAACGTTCATGATTATAATCCTCCTCAATCGTCTCCAGTCTCCAATCATTTTCCCCGTTTGGTTTATTAGCATCTCTTTGGTGTTGTGTGCTACCTTAGTAAAACAGTATTATAGGTAATTTTGTGCATAATGTTAATATCATGATCGACATAGCTCCTTTAAAATTATTCTGGAACTTTGATATCCATGATGCCGAATCTTGAGAGTAATGTTTTAACTGAAGAAATAAACTCCCTGCAGAGCGGATAAACGTCCTGCCGGTAGAGGGATTGCGGCATTTCGCAAAATTATCATAAAACGTTTCAAATTCTTATTTTGTCATTGATATTCTCAATCTTATCAGGCTTGTCCCATTTCCTTTGCTATTGCAATATCAGAGTTGTTATTTTTTTTACTTAAGTAAACTATTATTTTGAGGTTTCCTTCGATCGATTCGAATGTAATTTTCTACAAGGTGAATTGATATATTTGTAACATAGCTCGATAACACAGAGATTGTGATTTCAGATTGATAGTGATTGATCAGATAGTGATTGCAGGATCAATATCGCTTCTGCATGATGAGCATGACTGAAATCAGCCTTTTCTGTTGAATGTATTTTTGGAACAAAATAAAAAGGCACTCAGCTGTAGAGGCTAATGAAATAAGTATCTGACATGCTGTTGTACATTAACGTTGGAAGCTTTTTACATCCTCTAAGCGGAAACTCGTAATTGTAACAAGAGCTTTTAGATCCCCGTAGTGATTTGGAGGCTTCTTCCAGTTTCGGTGTAGACAAATTAATTCAGTTTCGTTCAAATATCTACAATTGAAACCCAATGACTCGAATCCCGGTTACATCAAACTTGTTGTCATTAACCTACTAGTTTCCCTTGGAATTGCTTTACTCTACATAAACATAAGTCGACACTTAGAGCTTAAATGAAACTGATTTCCCATCTGGAACTGTAAGTTCTTTCTGTCTTGTTTCCCCTGAAGGTTCGAGGCAACGGGATTTTACTGTACATGCACCTCGACGGCCTTTTCTTATCGGTTCTAACAGGCCCTCAATAAATCAAAATCTCTGAGCCCATTGGCGCGTCTCGGACTTCTTACCTATAAGAGGACCGCTATTAACACGTGGAATGGGCCTAGGCGAAGAAGGACTTAAAAAATTGTTATTCAGTTCACCGCTTGACGCAGAGTTACAGTTCGGAAAAACCGGTGCATCTGGTTTGTCTACCATCAAAACAGGCAAACTTACTCGTCTTTGCCGACCTCCCTGGTTTACAGCCATTTTGCTTCCAACGCCTTCAAACATCCATCCATTGGCTTCGGTTTTCGTTAATGGAATAGTCGTGCTTCTCTTCTTAACAGCACCAGCTGGTTCCTTGGTAAACACAGGCATATGTGCCTCCAAGTTCACTTCTCGTTTTCTCAGTTCAACTCGTCCGCCTTCAAGAAATTGCTCAGGTTTTAAAAGCCTCTGGGAAGGCAGTGAGATTTTCCTTCGGCGGTGCAATCCGACAAAACCCGAATTAGCTGTACTTGTTACGTCCTGAGCTCCTTCCTCATCTATTGGCGATGCTTCCGAGACCGAGATAGCGGGTGCCATGGCGTGTCTTGGAACATAACTGCAAGTCGAATGCCGCCTTGCACGTGTATTTTTCGCATTACTAGAAGATTCCCCAGCAGTAAACTTCAAGTCGGAGTCTCTCGATTCATCATTTTGCCCTTTAGACTCGTTGAAACTTGAAGTTTGTTGGAACGGTGGAATGTTCCAGTCCATTACTGTGTTGCGGTGTTGTTACCAATGTTCACCGGCAGCGTAAAACATGAATTCATTTCGTCACGGATAACTTGGCCCTTTTAATGCCCTTGCCTCCGGCTATTAAAACCATCAATTATTTTATTTTACGTACATACATTTGTCTACCGCTGCGCTGGCTCAGTATGGGTGAAAGCTTTAAAACAAATATATTATTAATTTTGAAACGGGCTATTAAACATATGGACAACATTTGAACCGTTTAGCTCAGGGTTGTAAGAACGTCTTTGAATGCATTGAGGTAGTACACCGTATTGTACGAATGTCCTATGAGCAGTTTGCGTTGACGTTTACTATTTTAGTTGGTTTTAATTTATTTCGACTCCAAGGTCAATCCATTTGTCCAATCTCGTCATCTCAGCACGGTTTTAACGTGCAAACTTAAAAGTTTGCAAATTTGAGACTTCATGTAAGTGGGAAGAGCCGCGCAACATATTAAGGGGGCTAGGTGTCGTAATCTTCGTGATTCCATCACATTCAAACACAACGAAACCTCCAAACTAGTATTATATGTATTCCAGGTCAAAAGGCGTGAAAAATATATATTGTCTTTAATTAAAAGGATTGCTACCGCAACAGCACCGCCATGCAGCCAAAATGCCATCATATTTAGCTTTATAATAATAAAGGTCATAACGCGGAAACGAATTGTTATACTTAGCCAAAACAGTGGACCTCTACGAATCTAATCAGGATTGACGTTGTTGCATGTTGAAACTGTGTAACGCCCAAATCTCAAAAGGTGTTCTCAGGTCTCAAGACTGCACAGTGAAAGGCCCCGCGTTAATCCGACCACCAAAATCTGGCCGTACAGTAAACCCCGCCTTTTACGACCACCTCGTTAATACGAGCACTTCCTTTTGTCCCGAACTAAAGTTTTGTCACTCATTTTCTTATTTGAGAATCCCTTTAATACGACCACCCCGTTAAAACGACCAGATTTTAATGGCCCGTTTGGTGGTCGGGGGTAGGGTTTGGCACAAGTTGCCGATAATTTGTCCAAAAGTTGCCGATAAAAGTGCTTAAAAGTTGCCGAAAAGTTGCTACTTTTTTCAAAAAGTTGCCGAAAAGTTGCTACTTTTTCAAAAAGTTGCCGAAAAGTTGCCAAGATATTTAAGCTTTTTTAACTTGTTTTTAGGTTAAAAAAATTGAAATTTCTCACATTCTTGCCTTGTTTCTTATCAAACTTTATTTCAAAGCTATTTCAAACTCGAATAGCGTTTTTTCTTAAGATTACTTTCGTGCTGACTGCAGGTAAATACGTCATATTCATAATTTACATCCTCACATTTTGTGATACGTGAAAACCGGGGTTCTGACGTACTAATCTACTAATGTTTACAAGTTCTCTAACAAAAGCGATGATAACTGTTAACTGTTAACTGTCAACTAAAAATTGTCAATGAAAAATTGCTCGTCTAAATGGGGCTTTATGCTGATAAAGAAAGTTCCAAATCAGGTTGTCTGCAGATGAAGAGCTGGAATTTGAATCACTCTCGTCCGCCATCTTGAAAAACGTGCCATGTGATACCGCTGACCTTGTTGAAAAGCACATATATACATAAATGGGTACCCTGTGGGCTGTGGCTGACCGGAGTGACCGGAGTTGTGTGAGTCGGGTCGTATTACTAGTTCAATCATGTGTTATTTCAAGGTATAATTATCTATCGAAAACTAATAAATGCACCCAAAAAGTAAAAAATACACATCCTTTTGATTGAAAAAGTCCAAAGTTGCCGAAAATCTTAAAAGTTGCCGAAAATCCAAAAAGTTGCCGAAAATCTTAAAAGTTGCCGAAAATCTTAAAAGTTGCCGAAAAGTTGTCGAGCAACTTGTGCCAAACCCTAGTCGGGGGTAGTCGTAGTGAAGGGGTTCTTAAAGGAGCTACGTCACGGATGGCGCATCTTGAAAGAATTGGCCAATTTCTTCAAGTTCGTCGTTTGCAGCAATCCGTCTTAATCTTCTTAATCTTCATCCATCCTTGTTCCTGTTTGGTTTATTATCACCTCTTTGGTGTTTTTATACCTTAGTAAACTATTATTTTGATGCTTTCTTCAATTTGAAGGTGATTTTGCACTTCGCAAAAATGACTTGAAATATCGCGCCATAGCTCCTTTAAATAGGAAAATGACTGACCGAACTTTAGCTCGGGACTAGTGGTTGTATTAACGAGGTGTTCGTATACGTAAGGTGAAAATTAAATAGTGTAAAATCACTTACAAGGGACTTTACTAACATTTTGTTTAACTCCGAACACAGTGATGCACCTGCCTTTCAATGTTTGTTGTTTGTAATAGAAAAAGAGGAAATATTGTCGCGGAAACATTGCTCATAATGTTTCGGGTGAGCAAACGACCGGAAAATATTTTCCTTCCTTGTTGCATGCGCAAACCAAAAAACATTCCATGGAAAACAAATGGCGGAAAGCACGTGATATTATGCGCAGAAAAAGGTGCGCAAGACAATACTGCGTGACCCTACATTATTTCATGCATGGGTGAACAAACGCCGAAACATTTGTTGCCAAATATTTCTTTTTTGCTGAAAACAGAAACATAAACATTTTGCGAAACATTTAAATTCCAAAAACGTTTCTGCAATATTGTTATCCTGAGTACCGGAAGTTTTTTTCTTGCGCCGGAAAACTCTAAAACTTTTTGTTTGCAGTGCGGTTTCTGCTCTACGCATAATATCGCTTGCTATTTTTTCACTGTAACGTTTCATGTTTTGCGGAACAAGGAAACAAAACAGTTTAATTTAGTCGTTTAATTTGTTTATCGCCTGATTGCTCACGGAAAGCAATATTTCCATAACCACAAGGACGAGTTTTGTCAATAAATGCACTGCTTAGAAACTTAATACTGAAAAATGAACGATACATTTTTAAAGTGCCCATAACCTTTTTTATTTTATTTTCTCATCTGAATCTAAACATCACCCAAGGAAATTCTGCGAAAAAATTTTGCGATTTGCAGAAAACGCGAATTGTTTATGAATTTTATAAAACTTTCAAATTTGCCGCCATTTTGGATCACCATTTGCTTTAGTCTCCCCTGGGTCCTTCTCGGTTCACAAAGGATCTGTGACGTAGATTAAGGAACACGTGACATCAGACAAAGGAACTGTGACGTAGATTAAGGAACACGTGGCTTCAAAACAAAGGAATTGTGACGTAGGTTCAGGAAAATGTGAGCCCGTCGGCCTTCTTACAGCGGGACGGGTATACCAAACAAAAATAGGATTTTGAAGATTTGAAACATTCATAAAAAATTCGCGTTTTCTGCAAATCGCAAAATTTTTTCGCAGAAATTCCTTGGGTGATGTTTAGATTCAGATGAGAAAATAAAAAAAAAAGGTTATGGGCACTTTAAGGAACCGTTGTGCTGTGTCGGCGTTCCATGGAGTGAAAACAGTTAATAAAGTATCAACTGTATGTCAAATTTCAAAAATATATATATGCACACTCTTTTTTTCCATAACAATATTTTTTCTACAACATAATACCGTGAAAGGTTTCTGCTAGGACGTACCAAAAGCTCAAATTTGGCAGAGCTTTAACGTTTTCCATTTATATGAAAAGCGCAAATACTTGTTCAGTATACCTTAGGCTTAGTTCAGACGCCGTACTTCACATGAGCCGAATCGAATTAGATGAATTAAGTTCATGTGAGGTACGGCGTCTGAATCAATTCGGAACAGCTGAATGAATTCGGATCGGCTCAGCCGTTCTTCCCGCCTGGCTCAGCCGGGAATAACGGCTGTGGACCGGCATTGATTCAGACGCCGAACTTCACATGAGCCGAAACAAATGCATGAATTATTATAATGTATTTTTCAGTATAACAGCAATTTTCCCCTATTAATTTAAGTTCGGCTGAATTAAGCTCGGCGTCTGAATCAATTCAGCCGGTCTAAATTAATTTGGGTCGGCCTAAATTCGAATTCGATTCGGCTCATGTGAAGTACGGCGTCTGAACTGGGCCTTAAACAATCAATCCAACCTGAAGTCAATTAATATTGTCATCTGGGAGTGACGTGGATGATCCAGCACATGTACAATTTGAATGCGTCCACTGAGCCGTTCACTGTGCGTTTCGGAGTGATTTACCGCAGCAATATACCACATTGTTTCCAAAAGTGAAAAAAAGAGCTACAGTCAGGTCGAACCCCTATTAAGTGGCCACCTTAGGGGTTTAGGGGTTTTATTTATAGTATTATACTGATATTGGGACTTTGATAGCTGGCCGTTTAATAGGGGTTGGCCGCCTAATAGGTGGCAGCTTTTCAGGCTCAAATCGTCTAAAGAATTAGCCTGCGAGAGCAGCCGGTTTTCTCGGGCTCTCGTTTCAAATACGCCTACACGCCAAACAATTTAAAATGTGAAAAAATAATTTTAAAATGACATTTGGTTGAAAAGATATTGCATTTTGAAATTTGCCAAATTTCTAAAAAATAATAACAAAATGGCGGAAAATTCAAAATTCAGATCTTCATATCTTTTGAACCAATTGAGGTTTTTCAATTATATTTTCACATTTGAATTTGTCTGAACATGTTATTTCAAATACATGCATTAGTTTTTTCACCAAGTGAAAATAATTGTTTGCTGTTAGCTGTATGACGTTATGCAGGAGTCAATGTTAACCCCCACCCCCCCCCCCCCCACCCCGGGACAGGGTGGGGATTTGAAAAAACCCTCAATCAAATGTTGTCAAATTCCCCCAGCCCTGGGGATGCTGTCCACTTACAAAAGTCTTAAAATTCCCCCACCCTCAGGCCCGTAGACAGGATTTTGAATGGGGGGGGGGGGGGGGGTGTGCGTTAGAGTGGGAAAGTTGTGGTCGTACGATCGCCGAAGGCGTGAGCTCCTAGGGGGGTCCTGGGGCATGCCCCCCGGGAAATTTTGAAAGATTAGGTTGTCTGAGACTGCATTTCGTGCGTTTTGAAGGCAGTATGATATGAAACCAGGCAGCCAAAAGCGAACGTAAAAACATGAATATTTCTGGAACTGTTCAGTTAAAGAAAATACCGATGAAAGAATACTAAAAATACATAATGCGGACCTTCGATTAAAGACATTTTTAAGCCAAAGGAGTGAATATTTGGATGAAGAAAATGACTCGCTTGATGTTGTCTTTGTTGATGAAGACGATATGGAAACACGTTCAAAGCTGCGATTGTTTGATTCAGACATTTTCAAACTACACCTGTCCACTATTTCACTTTCTTTTGAACCGTCAGTCCACTATAGGTGGACCCCCACATCCCGCAGGGGGGTGCGGACGCACCCATCGCACCCCCCTCCCTACGGGCCTGACCCTTAAAGAACGCTTTCCAGTCCATGATCTGTGGAGAAAGGTAAACAAATTTCGACTTTTACCTTTAGCCTTCGAGTTTTATATAATGAATCAAACTCGCAGAACTCGAGCCATGTTTAAATCAAACTTCATCGCAAAAATATGATCGGGCGTAAAGGAAATATGCAAAAAAAAAACATCCTAGCTTGCACATGAATGTTCATTCTGTGTATTGTTTCGCTTTTAGATGGTGGATGGCCTAAATTATCATTGCAACAAAAACCACTCACCTGAGCTGTCTCAAACGAACATGGGCTCTGTCTCGATATGAACAACCGCTGACACCACATCAGCAGGCACTGTACAAATCCCCACCTATTCCCCGTACCCAGGTGACAGATAAATACTAAAAATTGCTAATCCCCTACACCCTCGGGCACGGTTTTTGTTTAAAACCCCCATATTTCCCCTGTAATCCCCACCCTGTCCCGGGGTGGTGGTGGGGGGGGGGGGGGGGGGGTGGGGGTTAACATTGACTCCTGCATTATTTTCCAACCAAAAACCGTTAAAAACGAAAAACAAAAATCATACGTTTGTTTCGAATTGCAATGTATGTTATGTTGCACAGTTTGAGCTCCATCGGATTAAAAATACAAAAGTAGTTACCTAGTTGCACTTTCAGAGCGTCTGCTGACCCGGCGTGCTGCGTTCACAGGCTACTAAAGATTTAGAACATTCAACCTCAGCCTAAAAAAATCAACGTGTTATATAAAAAAAAACAATGTATGTGAGCCATATATTATGGGCGGAAGTGGATTTCAAAATATGCATTGTAATAATCTACAAGCCTGAGCCTTACAAACAACGACTGTCAGTAACATAAAAAATTGCTCATGACTGAACTCACGGAATGCTGCCAGAGGATTTTAACTTTTATTAGAAAATTAATTATTTGTATTACAACTGTCAAACTTGTTCTATATTTTAAAGTTGTGCAATCATCATAAGTCAATGAACGTTACGCTGCAATTTAACGTTTTGTCTCAAAAATCTTTCAAATTAGGCTCAAATAACCTCACATCCCTATTTGTTCAGTTGCATTCTAGAAAAATGAAGCTTTTGTAAAAAGAAAAAATGTTTCCACGATCAGCTCGAGTGCTTCATAGCAATTGTTAAGAAGCTAATTTGCGCATTACTTAATTGTTGACATTAGCTAGTCTCGTGCCGATTTTGTGATCGAAGGTTGTCCAGTAGCGGTCAAGGTCCTCCCACACGTATCTTTCAGTTCTAGGCTCTTAGTTTCATCTTGTTCCATTTTCAATCCGTATTAATCTTCTCCACCTTAACCATACTTGTTCCTGTTTGGTTTATTATTACCTCTTTGGTGTTTTTCTACCTAAGTAAACAATTATTTTGAAGCTTTCTGCAATTTGAAGGAGATTTTGCACTGACTAAAATATCGTGACATAGCTCATTTAAGAATAGTCAGTTTCCGGGCGGTGGTCGCAATGGTGTTCTTCTCGACTTTGGTTTAATTCACCGTGAGAACATGAAGTTATGGTTATGTTCTCTTTTTCTAAGTGTCTCCTTTGTCATGTTGTTGATTGGGTAGTCATTATCTTTTTAAGGTATGAATATGGTTTATTCCTCCTTAAGGTTCTCGCGATTCGAGAGCCCAAACATGTCTATATACATTTTAGTATATATAGCTATGAGCATCAAAAGTTTGTTATATCGAAAGGAGTTAGTAGCTGGTGCTGTAATTATAAAGGATGAGCTAAGAGTCTCCGTCCTCCCATAGACAACTGAAGGTCCCAGCAAGCCACGAGCAAACACGAAAATCCATTTCTTGATTGGATGGATTTAAACAACAACAACAACAACAACAACAAAAACCATTTATTTGTACCCAGAAAGGACAGGAATAATTACAATTTATATTTTATATTTTAAAGTTCGGTTTTACTTGACAAAATCTTATGACAAACGTGACCGTCACTAACTTTTCAGTGGACCCGGCATCGCGAGTCTGCAAGTCTGTAAACACGTAGTTAATAATTTATATGATAGGCAACAACTCAACGAATAATTTCCATGTTTTACTACATTACGGGTTTTTGTCAGATCTGAAAGATAAAGTTCTTTATATCATGTAATTAACATCAAAATGTCAAAAAACCTATTCTGCATAAGTCGTTCATATCTCTTTTCGTATAGGATCCCGGCAATGGTGAAAACATAACCACTTTTAAATGGTATAATTGCGAATTTTTGTCTTTCAGGCATATAAACTTTAACTGAGTAAACGTAGACGAGTTATTTATTCCACTTGGTTAAGCCAGCGTTTTATGCTATCGTTTTTCGCGTAGTAGGCCAGCTGTCTCGTCTTGTCTCGTTTTGCTAATGGGATTTCAGTGCTTCTACACCTTATAGTAGAAACAGAATCACAATACGAGTTTGAGCCTTGCCTGATTGCTGAACTTTCACGGCTAAAGATCTGTTGCCAAGATTCCTCTTTGGCAAAACTTCAATCCTGTTAGGCGTTACAACATCGTTTCTATCCTGACCATCATTCCCAGATGTTATCTCAGTCGTTTGCTCCTGATTCTCGTTTATTATAGTGCTCCCGAGAGAAGTGGAATATTTCCGAATCCCTTTCGTTTCACGTCTTAAAACGGATGGAACAAAATGGCCTGAAGTAGTTGGATTCTTCTTTTGTCCAAAGGCTAAACAATTGGGTAGCGAACTTCTGCGATCAAGACGAGATTTCCATAGGTTGTACGATGGAACTTCCGTTGCCTTTGTAGCTTCCGAAGTTCTCTTTTCATAACGAAACGATAAAATATCAGGCGTCGAATCCCTTCTAACAAAAACACGATTCCTGGAGGTTTCTTGAGAGTTGCTGTTCGCTGCAAAGTTCCTGCTGGACATCCCTGGCTTGTGGATCTTGGTTTTGGGCTTACTTCCACTAGCTTCCATAATCAGATATTACTTCGCCTTCAGTTGATGAAATAATTTATAATTATTCCACGAAACAATCCGAAGAGAGCTTCAGCTGTTCTATTTGTGTTGTCCTTTTGTAGAGTCACAAGCCAGTGTGCTTGCTTGGAATGGCTCAGTTCTGAAAGCGACGAAACGCGCTCTACTCTGCTACTTCGAGCTCGAAATTCCCGTATTGGCTCGAATTGCGGTTATGTGTACCCCAACTCGCAAATTTCAATAAACTCTTGGCAGACTGACGTTTGTTTTTGGCGGCTTATTTGCATTTCGCAGTTTCCACGCTGTCTTGCAAAGCAACTGCAGATTAGAAAGGATTAGTTTGCTAGATATAAAATATCGCATTTTGCATTCGCGTTTACGTTACTAGCCTTTGCGCTGTCTCTTCCAGTTTCTTCAAAGGCTTAGTCGGTTTATACAAAAGAACAAATCGTCATCTGAGTTGTCGCTTCTAATCATCCTACATCAGTCCAGACGAAAGCTACCCAACGACCGGTGCTAAATAAACTAAGCGAGACAGCACAAGAAAACAGCTTGTGGAGCTGTTGTTATTAAATCCTTCAAGCAAACAGTCTTGAAATGACCAACAGTTAATTGCATTTTGTACAGTTCCTTAGCCTATGAATAGGCTCCGCATTCATAGGCTGACAGTTCCTCCAATGCAAATGCACGCCGGTCATGCGGGCGAAACCGAAAGTAGTTTTTGTTGTTGTTGAAAGCAAAGAACACAATGGCACAATTGCTAGTAATTGTTGGCTATTTATGAAACCCGTTCTGTTGCCCTCCTGGGAAATAATCCTTTAATTGCATAACTGGCGTTAAATCGGTACATTAGCGCTATATAGTGTTATTGCAGTATTCGATAATTTTATTCACTGTACAGCAGAAGAACAAAGCTGCTCAAATTGTTCAACAGCCAATTTGCCATTTTGGCCGTCAAAAGCAAACATATCTTTGTTTTGTTGTCATTTTTTCTTAAAGCCTGGTTTCCATATGATCGCAACGATCGCAGTCACAACGATCGCAACGATGGTCAACGATCGTTGCGATCATATGGAAACCAGGCTTTAATTACAACAGCTTTGTACCCGTGAATTCAATACTGAGCAAATAAATTAGGAAAAGGCTGAATTTTTAGCAAGTATACTCGACTGTCAGCAAAACATTCATCATGTGACGGATTCTCTGTACAGTCGGGGGAACAAGTGCCGGTTTAGGCAAATCTTCGTGACAGTGTCGTGGAAGCACTCGAAGAGTCTCCAAATCTTTTTATCCAATCCGAAATTAGCGCGAGCACTAACGAGTACTCCGAAAGCAATCGCGTGAGCAAATACGTCATGTTGCTTAGCAACTTCGGAACTAACACCACGGGCTCAGTCCCGTCTCAGAGGCGGGGTGGTACTTGTTCCCCCGACGGTATATTCGATTCTCATGTCCAGTCTCTGGGACAATCGAAGAATGGGACATAATTTGTACATATATAATCCGATATTCTCCAGCTTTTGGCCGCGTCACGTGACATCTTTAGACAAATCCCGTGCGATAAACAACATTTTATGGATATTAAAGATTAAAGATGCAGACTACAGCTATTGAAATTAACGCTGTCGGATAGAAATGTTAAGACTGCAAGACAAGACCGAAAGGTAGCATGGGTAAAATAGAAAAGTGCTGCCTGCAACGAATACTAATGACTCGATATAATAACATCAAAAAATACTATTATTTCTAACGTTTCTTTTTTGTTTTAGACCTGTATAGTAGAAGTAAGCTACCTTAAGCCAAACTAAATTTTAGCAGAATCATACAACAGCTAGTGAAAAACAATGGAAAACAAATTATATCTAATTCGGGGCAAAGCAAATACATGAAATAACGGCTGTATTGTTGACATCATATTCAAACACGTTTAGAAGCTGTAAGTTGCACATGGCTCACAATTGTTACGTGAAAAATCTCCATGCATGAGAAAGTAGAAGTTGGAGTTTGTTCCAAATTTTCATCAAGTATAATTTCCAATTTTATAAACTTGTACGTTTAAGGGCCTCCACAGACTAGAGAGATAGTTGTCGACAACTATTTAGTTGTCGGGCTTTTTTTGTTATCGACAACTTTTTATGACAGTGTGTGAAGCTAGTTGTCGATAACAAACATATTACTTAGTTGGATATTTTGTCGTATATCGGACTGGTTATGATTACCTTGTTATCGTTGGATTACATGTAATTCCAATATAATCACCATCAGGAGAAACTTTCATCTGCAACAACTTTAGCAACTGCGGCAAGTCATGCCGCTTAAGAATTGGTTTCAACAGTCACAGCAGGCGCTGTTGTCGCAGTGCAGAACAAAACACAAATCGATTCTAGGAAAATTTCATGAAAAAAATATATTTCTATGTTTTATTTTAATTGGATATTTGTGACCGATGAATGCGACAAATCTGGCAATAACAAAGTAAAATGAGCCAAATAGGATTAACGATTCCCATATTAACATAACGATTCTCATATCTTTTTCGTAACGTATTTTTTAACCTCTTATTGTAATAATCATGGCTTCTTATTGTAATTAGCATAGTATTTTTAAATTTTAATGTAATGTATTTTTTAGATGCAGGGTCCCTCTGGATACCAGCCTGAGAGCTGAATGAGCCACCTGTTAAAATAAAATTTTACTTTGCTTTGCTTTACTTGAATATTCCGTTAGAGAGGAAAGAAACAAGAAACGATATAAAGCACTATTATAATAACGTTTTCAGTCAAACTTTTATTACTATTTCTGTCACTCATATTTGCTGCACTAACTTATTACCAAAAAAAAAAAGACGCAACGTCTTAAAGAAATAAATTAACAATTCCCTCAGTGGACAATACTCTTTCCAAAAATAATTCAAAGATTTAAATAACTTAGTGTGCATTATTATAAAATTCTCGAGCTAAAAACATTTGCCAAACGATTTCTTCTCTCTTCTCAAAATTCTAGACTATAATTTACATTAAAAGCTCTGACTCGACCATCTTTCAACGGCGTTGCATCTTGCACAAATACAAAACATCACATGATCTTCAAGACAGTTTACTAAGGCCAGACGCGCGTGGAATTTACCTCGCACGTGACCCTAAAATATTTCAAGATTGACGGTGATCACGTGAGGTGGTCGTGTGACTGTAACTCGGATGTCTCTACATTACCAGTTGGCACGTGATCTCAGAATGCTGACCAACAACCACAACCGTAAGCGTCAAGAAGGTTTAGTTTCACATAGAAAATATCATTCAATTCCACTCAGTAAAGCACAGATATTCGTACTCTAGAAAACCAGTTTCCTAGAGTAGAGTACGAATATTTGACAGTCCAATTCTCCACCAGGATAAAATGGACATATGATTTGGAAACCAGTTTAGCTGGTTATATGTAGTTTTGTTAGCTGACTACGCACAACGTAAAATGAAAACCAACATGGCGGGTATCTTGAATATGGCGCAATGTCACGTGATGTGTTCGTCAGTCTTCGAGTCACGTGTTCTAATATCTGGAAGTTACTTCGGGAGTGCTTTTAACTGCTCGGACCTAAAACGCCTCCACATCAGTATCGTATTCCTCAGCCTGTTCGCCAGTCAGGTCGATCCTGGCGTAATCGTCCGAATCGATCGACTTGCAAAAGTGGATGGCGTACTTCAGCTTCTCACAGAGCACCCGCTGACACGAGTACCGAGGCATCTTCAGAAGGAAGAAGCAAGTGTAGGACTCGGGCAGGTAGTGGTCTGGAGGAGAGTATTTGTCCAGCACCTGAAATGAAAAGCACGCAATAATAAGGTTATGTTAGAAAGTTGAAACAGCCTCCTACTTTGCCGTGATTTTTAGTCACTCACGCTCACACTTTCGTTAGCTCTGAGACCTAAAGTTAAAGGCCTGAGTTCTACTTGGGAATATTTATGTATATGATATGGAACATAAATTATATGCGCAGTTGTACTCGCAGATGTGACGCAACTTTAACTGTTCAAGCAAAGAAAGCCCTGCAATGCTGAACCAACTGAGCAACGAAGTAGGGCTAAAGCGAAAAAAAATAGATACCACATAAATGATATGTTTACCTAAAATCCAAAGATTAATACACTCTCCAAGGCGAATACAAATAAGAGACAACCAACAAAGGATTTATTTATGTATTGTAAGAACAGTTTACCTGAAATACGAAATCTCTGCCTCGGAAATCCACGATAGTTCTTGGGAGCCGGGTTCGTCCCCAAACAAACCGAAGGAACAAGGAACGCTCGGCGTTAGAGAAACTCTCGAGTGTCTCCCAGAACCAACGAACCAATGAGGCGCTAGCGTCCACTCCCTTGTACGTCACCACGGACTTCAACAGGTCCAGAGGAATGTCGGGACTTCCGCATACCATCGTCTCCAGTTCTGGACCGGTAAATAACGAAAGCAAGGGAACTGGGACTACTCGTGCCATGCCTTCTCGAACTGCAGATACCTGAAGATAAAAACAAAAGGATCCTTTTGTCAACATTGAGAACAAGCAAAAGCATACCGTGCAAGAATGTCATCGTTAGAAGACACCGAATTTGTCTTTTTGTTTCTGAATGGAAGATATTAAAGGAGCTACGTGAAGGATGGTGCAACCTGAAAAAATTGGCCAATTTTTCAAGTTCAACGTTCGCAATCCGTCTTAATCTTCTCCATCCTCAACCATCCTTGTTCCTGTTTGGTTTCTCATTACCTCTTTGGCGTTTTTCTACCTTAGTAAACTATTATTTTGAGGCTTTCTTCACTGTTTGAAGGTGATTTTGCACTTCGCAAAAATGACTTAAAAGATCGTGACATAGATCCTTTATTTAAGTAATAAACTAGCGTCAGCTTTGAAAATCATAAATGTTTTTCTTTTTATAGTGACGAATAGGCCATTTCCGAATTGCCTTTTGCCTCTGTTCCAAAACCCGTACACAACCTTTCATATGAAAATGAGTTTACTCGCAAGTTCATTTCCACGCAAATCAGATTCATTTTCATATGAACGGTTTCGCACTTGGACTCGTTTTGAAGCGGAGGCAAAAGGAAACTCTGACGAAACGTGCAAGGGCAAGTTTAATCTGCCAGTGCTCTTATTAGTGAAAAGGTGACGGTTATTAAAGGGGCTGTGTCACGCTATTTTCAGCAATTCTGTTACACGCAAACTAAACTTAAAATATATTGAAACCATAAAATAATGGTTTCAAACCATAGAAAAACATAAAACGAATACTAGGAAGCCGCAATGAAGTGCGGATGGTCAAAATTGGACAACATTGAAACGGATTGCGAAAAGGTTAACTTGAAAAACGACGGCCAGTCTTTTTTCAAGTTAAGTACATTTGTGTGAAACAAGTGGTAAATAATGCTTAGAAATCATCTGTGTTTGTTATGTAAGTGAGATTTCATCTTTGAATTAATATTTCATTGACATGTTTGAATTTATAGCTCGTAAAACAAAAATACAGGGAAGAATAGCAAAAAGTAGCGTGACACAGTTAAAAAGGTACAAAATTACCTGAAGATCAAACTCGTGCAAGCGGTAATGAAGCGCTAGTTGCACATATTCTTGTCTGTTGTCCAGTGTGATCCTCTGGATCTTGTTATGCAGCTGTACCTCCTGACCGCTGGCGCTGGGAGTACTGAATGGCATCTCCATGGCTTCAAACGCTTCACGCTCCATGTCCCGGATGCACATTAGACCTGGCACATAATCCTTGTCGATTTCAGCCAAGTCAGTCACTCGCAAAGACATCCCTGACGACAGAGGTGTATTAGGAATAATATTTAATTTAATATTATTGTCATCAAATGCGCTCTTTACCGAGTTCTCTGCAAAGGTTATAGTCACAGTGTCCTAGAGGTTAGTTGACATTCTATTCCCTTTGAAGGAGTAGACTTAAATATTCTTCCTCTGCAAACTCGCTCTGCAAAACGTTTCTTTTTATATAACATAATAAAAAGAATGTCTGCTTGAAGATATGGATATTTTCTTCTGCGCTCACTTTTACTCGAGTTAAATACACCTTGGCTCGACCTTCATTTAGATAGAAGATAAATCGGATGGAGGATGGAGTAGAGGAAGAGAGTGAGACGGTTCTACCCCCTCCCCGCAATGCACCTCAACCAACTGGAAGAGGGAGGGTATGACTACAGGTTAATACTGGACGACCTGTTACTTTGGAGGTGGTGGAGGAGGAGGAGGAGTGTGGGGGGGGGGGGGGGGGGGGATAGATTAAGATTAATATCTCAAGTTGTCTTACCTGCCATTTGCTGCCACACAGGCTCAGCGAGATTCAAGCTCAGTGGGCTCCCTGTCCGGATAGCGATCCCAATTAACACCCCTAGGAACTTAAACATGCTGAGATGAACGGGGGAAGTGGCGTCCGGGTTGAGAATGAAGCAGTCCCGGTTAGCCCCTGACTCGTCCCTTCCGTTAGGCGTCACAATCAACAGAGGGAGGGAGCCATTTTGAAGCTCGTCGCACATCTCCGCGATGGATTCGGAGTAGCCACCTCCGCAATCGTCCACGCTCTCGCCGATGAACTTGACTTTCCACACTCTGTGCGGTAGGAACAGACTGTCTGGACCAAAGTTGCTCATCTTGGAACAAGCTTGGCCGAATACTGACTTGGAGCCGTCCGGGCCAGTCAGACCGCCTTTAGACCGGTACTTCTTGATCTGAAAATAATTAAATGTGTAAGAAGCAAAGGCCTAGTGGTACACGATAAAGAACCATTATCACCCTCGTCTTGATGGAAACAGATAGATGCATGGCATGTTTGATGTGGTACAGGACAAAAAGCTAATCAATTTTCAGTTCATATTGTTCAGATAGGCCACTTTTGAGTTTTTGCTTCTATTTCAAAACGAGTCCAAGTGCAAAATTTGCATGCAAATAAATTTTCATATTTTGCACCAGGCAAATGACAACTCGGAAATTGCCTATTCTAATGTAGGGCAACCTAGGATGCGAGTTTAAAGGAGGAATTTCTATTTTGAATGCTTTCTACCTCAACACTAAAAACAGGTCACACAAAGAAAGGGGAACGGACAGGGATCCTAAAAACCTGGCAAAGGGACAACAATGATTGAACTCACCTGTATTCGGTTTAGTTCTATTACAGGACCGTGTTGCCTGTCACGAACCATAGTCGTCTGAACAACTTTACGAAAAGCTGCCTCCTACAAAAATATTGCATGATAATCATTGAAAAAGTTTATATGAAACGACTGAATTACAAGTCTTACTTCGTGCTGTGGAAACCATCGTTGTCTCTCGTCTTTGGTATATAGCTAACCAGGGTTTCATCTGATTCCCAAACTCCGAGAAGAGAGTTGAAAATAAGTGACGCCTTAGCGGCGTATTTTTGACCAATTCGAGGTGTTTGGAAATCGGATGAAACACTGACTTGATATATCTTCCCAATCTTTGTTACAACTTGATGAATTATTAATGAGTTTGAGAATGTCATTTGTTTTACGCTAATGGTGATCCCAACACCAAGAAATTGCAAATTTTTCTGAGACTTCTCAACATTCCATTTCAATAAAATCATAAAGATAAGAGACATTTTACCACTCATACGAGTTCCTCCTTCTTACTGACACAACGTAACATTATACGCAAACTAAAAAACGTTGGTGTGGATTGAAAACTTTTCAGAATATCTTCCCTTTTTCGTATGGAAACGCATACGTGTGGACGAGTCTTTAGACTGTAAATTTTCTGATAATTGGTGGTTTGGTTATGCTAACAAGAGTTAACAGAAATGGATGTTCCTTACCTTTCCAGACGGTATCAGCACACCTCTTAAAGCATCCAGCGCTACCAGGGGTCCTTGTCCCAGATGTTCCTTTATACGGGGCTGCAGGTCAAACAAGGCGATCGAGGAACACACATGTTCGGAAAAGTGATGGAGCAGCATAAGGCGATTCCTTAACGCCCCCAGGGGTATCAGCTGTAGGTGGTTGAATTCCATAGGGACTTCCCTGGGGAGACGGCCAGCATTGGCGGGTTTCGTGGTGGACCAGGCGATAGTGTGAGCCGAGCCACAGGCCACCCGGTTTGTCTGCTTGCCCTGGCATCAGAGAAAAATTTTCGGGCATTAGAACCGTTTTTACGTGGTTGTGAATGACTGTTACCAAATTCAGTAGTTCTCTCCATGCTCGCAAGTGGGTAAAAGTGGGCAAAAGGTGCCGATTTGCGTAAATCTCAAAATTTTCAAAATACCTTTTTAGCTTCGTTGTTTGTTGTCCTATCGCTAATCTCAAGAGTTGTTTCTTTAATACAATCATTTCACGTGCGCATGAACACATTTTTTTTTTGACATATAAAGGAACAGTTCTCCATAGAACGTCATCTGAAATTGTCAATTAACATACGAAGCTAAAGCGGTCTGTTGTTGTTCTCTTACCCGTAGCACATCGAAACTTGTTACGTTGGCACGATACCAAAAGGATAGCTTATGTTGCTTACTACCTGGTTTACACGTACGCATAAGCACAAGAGTGTTCACACGTGCGATACGCACAAGCACAAGGTGACATACGCAAGCACAGTGCCTTCAAATTTTGATCAACATTGTGTTATCCCGGTTTACACGAGCGACGCAAGCATAAGCGCAAGCACAAGAAAAATGAAATGTTTCCTTTTCTTGTGCTTGCGTTTATACTTGTGCTTATGCTTGCGTGTAAACCAGGTTTAACTTACAAACAAGAGACTCCCCTGGTGAAAACGCGCGAAAGGATGGAAAAAAGCGCGCGACGAGAGTGAGTCGTCAGTAGATTTACCTGCAGAGCTGTGACCAGCCGTGGTCTCTGGATGGCATTAGTTGATCCGTCTCCCAGCTGCCCTTCATCATTGTCGCCCCACGTGTACACCTCGCCCGTGTCCGTGCATGCCACGCAGTGCAGTGAACCCGTTGCTATGGCAACCACTTTCTTGTTTTGCAGGACTGCCACTCTCTTGGGACGTCTCACGTGATCGTCTGAGCCGTGACCAAGGCGGTAGTAGTCGCCTTTACCCCTGGGAGATTAAACCATTCAAGTCCTAATATCAATATCAATATTCTCCTTACTGTACTCACACGTTTTCTATATTTTTCCTTATGAGAATTTTAAAGTTCGCAAAGACGTCTCTCTTGATATGGCCAGGTGTTTCAGTCGTATTGAACTTGTTAAGACAAGCGAAGTAAAAACCAAGATACCTTAAGCAGTAGTTCTGAGCGACTACTAAATAATTAAATTTAAAAAAACATGCCAAAAATAGATCGAAATACTAGATTTAAAGTTAAACAAAATTATCGCAAAATGCCTTCAGTAGTAACGAAAGTGTGAGTTTATGTTGTTTGTCGAAACTTCATGTATAGCCCATACCGGCTTTTACCGAAATGCACTATCTGTCATTAACACTTTTGTCGCAGCAAATCGATCTTCCCGTCAACAAATCATTAATTACATTTATCTTACACTTTGGAAGCAATGGATTCCATGCGTACTTACCAAGTGTAAACAGCACCAGACTTGGTTAGCGCTACAGAGAACTGCGAGCCGCACTCGACCTTACACACGCCAGCTCTCATGAGCGACTCCACCTTCATTGGAACCTTACACCCATCACTGCCTCCGCGACCGAGCTTGCCGTAATCGCCGTCACCCCAGGACCACACACAGTCGTTATCAGTCAGACACAGGGTCTGCGCATCACCGCTACCGCAGGCTACGTCTATGACGCGTTGTCCGCGTAACGCTTCCACCAGTTTTGGTAGTAATTGGTCCTCGCTGTCGCCATGACCCAGCCGTCCGTATCTTCCCTTTCCCCAGGTATACAGCTCGCCGCCGCTTGTGATACAAGCGCTGTGGGAACCGCCACACGCGATGTCCACGATAGATTTGCCACGCAGAGCTTCTATGACACGCGGACGATCACAGAAGCTGTAATAATTTAAAGCATAAATTATTATGCATAAATTCTTGTTTACAGTCCATCGACAGAGCAAGTGAGTGAAATTTGCATATTGTCCCCACAGCAAAATAAACCCGTTCATTGCTTAATTTACGAGTTAAAAATAAACAACATGGGGTTTGAGGGCTTTCTGTACTGTTAACTGCTCATGTAAGGTACAGTACTAAACTATTTATTTTTAACATGGAGCAACCCAGTCCTCAAATTCCCTGTTCTATAACTTTTTTTATGTTAGAAGTGAATGGCCAGGCGACCACAAGTTAAGGGCAATGTACTGGGATATGTTACTCATTACCTTGAGCCTGGAGGGAAAAAATTACATAGTTGGGAAAAACTGATGAAAAGGTCTTGAATTTTATACACATAAATATTTATGAAACCTGTGTTCATTTTGCGGGCGTTTTCTGTCTGTCAGGGACAAAAAAAAAATCGACACCTTTTCCTTTTTTCCCATAATTTTCCCAGGCCTGGAAAACTAGTTAGATGCTATCCATACGTTTTCCAGATTTCCAGATTTTGAAAACCCTGAGAACAGTATTATATGAGTCTGGGGAACATGGAAGACCATAACTTAACTGCATGAAATACACCAAGAGACGAGAATATATACTGGAGGGTAAAAACAAAATGGTATTCTTTGACAAAACATTTTCGCCCAAGGCAAATACTCACTTCCGACTTCCATGCCCAAGTTTCCCGTCATCCCCTTCGCCCCAGGAGTACACATCACCGTCCATAGAGAGCGCCATGGCGTGCTTTCCCCCAGAATGCACAGCAACCTTCTTAATGACCACGTGCTGTAGAGATTCTATCAGGCGTACTGACGTCACTGTTTCTGTTCCTCCGAGCCCCAGTCGCCCGCCGTGACCATACCCGGTAGCGTATACCTATACACAGACAAAATCACCCGTCAGTTGCTATGCCGTGGCTCGTCACGCAATCGTTCGTCACGAAACAAAGCAAAGATTGTGTGACAAGCCAAAACAACGTTTGAATAGGAGGAGACTTAGTCGAAACTCCCGAAGCGGACACCCTCGGGAAGCAGAAAAAGTATCCGCAACTGGAGATGGCCGCTTACGGGAATGTGTGAGTTTGTATGAGCTACAGTTCAAACAGGGTTTTGTCAAGGCGGCCGTAAGTGGAGCTGTCCGCTTACGAGAGTGTCGGTCCGCTCTGGGAGCTTAGACTGCAATTGACATGTTTTAGTTTTTAAAGGATCTTGGGCGTGCTATTGTAGGCAGATTTGTCACACAAAGTGGTCTTAAATCAACTGAATCCTAAAAAATAACGATTTGAAATAAAAAAACGATAACAAACAATATAAAGGAAGCCATAGAGAAGTGCGGATTGGAAATATCACAACTAGATTTCAGTTGGGCCGACAGTATCGCAATGTCAATTAAAATGGCTAGAGTATCTTAACATATGGTGAAAAACGATATGCTAGGAAACTCACAAACACACAGACAAGACAATACAAGACAATACAATACAAGACAAGACAAGACAAGGAAGAAAGAAAGCAAGCGAGGAAGCAAAGAAACAGTCAAACATTTAACAAACCTTTCCCTCTGCTGTCACAGCAAACAGCGTTTGCTCGCCTCCAACAATCTGCACAGGCCTGATAGCACTGAGCGCCTCACAAGGTTGTGGGAACTTGACTTTCCCGCCCTCAATGCCGCCCAGCTGCCCGCGGTGGTTATGGCCCCAGCCGTAGATGGTTCCACTCCCGCCCCAGGTTACCGTCCAATCAGAAGGGCGCCTGAAAACGAGGCAAGTTGCAAGTTGAAATTAACGACTACTTTGGATATCAAACCAGTAAATGACTAAATGGATAATTATACAATAACACGGCGGCATTTCTTACATTAGTGTAAGACACGCGAGAGCCAATTAGTAGAGCGTAAATTTCGCATTCTACGGCTGCTGTAAAGTTATTTTTTTAATGACTCATCGGGGAATGCAAGGCTTCTTCGCATTGACAGAAGGGGCGACATGTGCCAATTTTGACAGATCTTCGTTGAAGCGCTCAAAGAGTTTCGAAAATTGGCACGCCGGCATGACGCAACGAGGATACGTCATGTTACCTTAGCAACTCAGCTGACCAAAACTGCGGGCTCAGTCCCTTCTCGGAGACGGCAATTCTCTTTTTAACTGGTGCTTGTTTCCCCCAACTTTTATAAAGCTTAGTTGAACTGAAAACACATGCTTTCATGTGTGGTTATAAAGAAAGATGGCGAATTCTTGCATGCTTTCATGCACAGAACTTGCCAAATCCGCGGTTAAGTCGATCTAAAAATAAGGCTACTTGTAAAAATGCTGCGCCACAAATAAAGATCGCATGGAAATTGCGATTCTATACACAACGGATTTTTCTCATTATTCATTAAACAACAACAACAACAAACAACAACAACAACAACAACAATAATAACAAACATACAAACAAACAAACTCACTGGTTGAGCCAGAGAAGTAAACTGCTCGTCATGTTCTCTTTTGAACACCTTGTGATCGTTGTATTCCACCGTGCACTCCAGGCTGTCTTGCACCATTTCCGAGATTTTCTCCTTCACTTCCGTCAGAAAGTCGTACGGAAGAGGTAGCCTCGATTCCAGGGATGACGCAACTCGCGACGCCACGCAAAAGCGTCGGAACCAGGCCCACTCGTGCCCGTCAGCGCAGCAAGGTAAAACATCCAGAACAAGATCACAAGCGAATGCAACAAGAACCTAGGACAAAAAAGAGACACGATTACAACTGTCAAATTTATCGAGCGCTCGTTGGTCAAGAGCTATGGTTGAGGAGAGTATAGACCACGGAAATGACGACATACGCAACGCAAGTGATGGTGTATTCAAGCAGGGCGCTGGAATGGATGGGCGGTGAAACGACCACTGCGCTCTTGTGCGATGTTTGATGCGGAGTGAGACTGGGTTTGAGCGCCCTCGAGAGCGCTCGCGTTCAAAACATGTCAGCAAATGAAATTCAATAGCTGATGCAGAAAAGGGATTGCCACAAGAGAACGGTACGGGATCTCCACTTAGTTTTTGTAGAATGAACATTTCAACATGTTGGTAAAGCTGTAAGCAATAAAGAACGGGTTCAATATGTAAAATCAACAACGATTTTATTTAAAATAAGTCGAGCTGCTTCGAAACGCGTTGCTCTTTTAGTGTGGGCGCGAAAAGGCAGACGTTAATTGCGTGCGATCTAAACCAAAACAAACGGTAATTTTCGGCGTATGCATAGAGCAACCTTCGCTTTTGCATCGGTGTAAATTTCATTTTGAACTTTTTTGAACTTTTCGAGTTAGACGCTCTAGACGTCAGTGCACAGAACTTTGTTTCTCTCAAAATAAGGTGAAATTGGTCATTTGACGTTGTTGTTTTGCAGACCGGCCGGACGGCCACGAAATGTACCAATATGTAAAACGCACGCGTGCAAAACCATTGTACTGCTAATTACACCTATTGTTTTGTGTCGTTCTCGTACAATGGCTCTGCACTTGCGTTTTACATATTGGTACATTTCTTAGCCGTCCGGTCTGCAAAACAACAACGTCAAATGACCAATTTCACCGTATTATGAGAGAACAACTGTGCACTGACGTCTATGGCGTGTAGCACAAAAAGTTCAAAAAAGTTCAAAATGAAATTTACACCGATGAAAAAGCGAAGGTTGCTCTATGCATACGCCGAAAATTACCGTTTTGTTTGGTTTAGATCGTAGGCAATCAATGTCTGTCTTTTCGCGCCCACACTAAAAGAGCAACGCGTTTCGAAGCAGCTCGACTTATTTTAAATAAAATCGTTGTTGATTTTACATATTGAACCCGTTCTTTATTGCTTACAGCCTTACCAACATGTTGACATGTTCATTCTACAAAAACTAAGTGGAGATCCCGTACCGTTCTCTTGTGGCAATCCCTTTTCTGCATCAGCTATTGAACTTCATTTGCCGACATGTTTTGAACGCGAGCGCTCTCGAGGGCGCTCAAACCCAGTCTCACTCCGCATCAAACATCGCACAAGAGCGCAGTGGTCGTTTCACCGCCCATCCATTCCAGCGCCCTGATTCAAGTCAAGCCAAGTCCGCTCGTAATTTTTCCATGTTATTGTATAACCCAGAGATTCAATGGCCAGTGCAAAGTGTTTATAAATTAAAATTTATAACTTTGAGACTTGTTATCAAAATTTGCAAGTTCGTCGACAGTCCAGAGTCCAGAGTCCAGAGTCCAGAGTCCAGAGTCCAGAGTCCAGAGTCCAGAGTCCAGAGTCCAGAGTCCAGAGTCCAGAGTCCAGTTTATTTTCCAGCTGGCCCCGGGAGCCCTGAGGACGAGAAAAAGTTTATCGACTATTTCCCCGCTTTTCCGTCAAATCAAACCACCTGCTTATTATTTTTGCATTCAGCGGCGTGGCAAATTCGCATCTGGTCACTCAGAATATCGACCAATTATTTCCCGGGTTATTTTCAGACGCAAGTCGTCAAATAAGCTGTGAACGGCTAAGATAAGTATGCGTGACAGCTGAAACGAACATGTGCGTTACACGGGACAACGTCAAGAAAAATATTTCATTCCAAGTTTAAAACATTCACCCTTTTAGTTCTGGTTTACCAATAAATATTCAGTGTAACAGTTTTAAAATGTGTAGTAAATAGTGAATTTTACACCCTTGTATTGGAAAGCCTTCCTGTAAGTCTGCTTCAAATATTCATGTAAATTTTATTGATGACCTCGACATACAAAACATTTATCATTCAGAAAGTGCTTGAATCTAACAACATTTAATATAAACAATACACTAAAAAAATTCAGATACTTCAATTATCTTGAAGAAAAACAATTTCTTCATTTCACTTCCCACGTTAAAACCGGCCATCTGATGTTAAAAAACGCACCACTGGTTTTAATTTAATTAACCAAACTCAAAGTTTCACTCGCAACCAGCTTAGCAGATTCCGCAAATGAAACAGGTTTTACAAGACAGAGCGTTATAAATATTATTTTAACAAACTCTTTGTGTAGAATTTAGCAATTTTATTCGTAAGCAATATCACTCACTTTCCGTGCATTGTGGCGTTCCGCTCATCTTATGTTTCTTGGCTAGCGCTTTGGTGAAATATGAGCCGTGGAAACAGCTGAATTTCATTGGCTTAGCTTTAATATAATTACGTTTGTTGACTTAACAAAAGAACCAAACGCAAACAAATAAATCTTTGAATCGAGCGGTGAACGTAAACATCGAAATAACCGATGGAATTAAAACAATTGCTTTGAATCGGATAAAAATAATTCTGAATCGAGAAGACAACAATAATTATTTAGAACCCATATTCTTAACTCAGCGATAAAAACGCCAGCCAATTTCGACTTCAGTACCGGCGCTTCGGCTGTTCTTTGGCATTGCGAGTCGCGACTCAAAACAAGAGCACAGCTGAATGAAAACGCGTGGAGAGCCAAGAAATGTACGCAAACTTCAAATCTAAGAAAAATATGTTCCTTCCTGAAAATTCCTTATTATCCCAAACTTTTTTTAAACTTCTTTGGAAGCTTCAGCTTTCAATTAAATTGCGTGAAAAAATAATTTAATATATCTACGATGTACTTGTTGTTAGGAACGTACTACAGATCTTCGGCGCATGCGTAAATTCACATGTAACCTCCTTATTCTAGAAAGAAAGCTACCACAATGACAGGAAAGCGTTGTCCGAAACAAATATATATTGTGCTAAATACAAGTAGTAATAGCGCAGAAAGATCACTCACGTTTTGCGTGGTGTGCACGCGTGCCCCACGCAAGAGTTATTAATTCATATTAATTAATTAATTGATTATCAAAGTTTACGGCATAGCGAACTAGCTTCTTATCACCCGGCCCCACACATCCATACCTATAGTGCACTTTGCACTAAAAATAAATAAATAAATAAATAAATAAATAAATAAACAACACTTGGTGTACGTTTTAACTTGTGAAGTTACAGTGAAACCACTCGCGGCTCACCGTTCCACTTGAGTTTTGAAAATTTTATGGCGTAATTTCTATGGTCTATATCCTAATTAGAAACGAGAAATGCTGCAGGTTTAAGTTCGATGAGAGCGCACGAGAGTCGCCGAGAACGCATGGAGTTTCAGGCCAAACGAGAGCGAGGATTTGAAATCGTTCATTCTTCACGGTCAAAAGAGCGTGCGATGAGTTCTAAACTTCTGTTTACACACTAGAGATACTACCGCTATACTCACTTTAAAGAAGTCGCTGTGAAAGAGATGCTTCCCTCCACGAACAAGCGGTTCTTCGTACTCGTATTGTCTTCGTAAAGTGTCGGGCAGACCTCGGACTAGTTTACCTAGAGCCGAGGAGGCGATGCTCTGGAGAGATAAACAGAATTATGAATGTTTAGAGGCGGCTTTCAGGCTGATATCAGACTAACTCGGGTCTTCAGTTAGCGTTGACAAATTTGGAGTATTTGATATTATTGTGTCGGTGTATTTTATAGCACTACAAATCAACAAACATGTTGCAAATTGAACATAACTTGATAAGAATCTCAACTAGCAGGAGGCTAACTAGTTGGCTATTCACAAAACGCGGCCGAGGAGTTGAACTCCGGACTACCGAGAACAAATCCAGCTAGTGGCAGGGTGGAGGATTTGAACCAGGAATCTCCAGATTTCAATTCCAAAATTTCGGGCCATTTGTCATATCCTTACAAGTGAATATTCCTTTTATATGCTTACACATTAAACTAAAGGAGCTATGTCACGATATTTTAAGTCATTAAAGTCATTTAAGTCATTTAAGTCATTCTGATTAACAAAATTACTTTTGAATTGAAAGAAACCTAAAAAATAATAGTTTACTAAGGTAGAAAAACACTAAAGAGGTAATAATAAACCAAACAGGAAGAAGGATGGTTAAGATTGGGGAAGATTGAGACGGATTATGAACGACTAACGTGGGAAAAGAACGACATTCAACATGCGCCTTCCGTGACGTAGCTCCTTTAAATCAAAGCCAATTAAAACACATACCGCATTCATCCGCTGGTTACCGATGTGCTTCATTTTGACGAGCGGTTGATTGTACATCAGATTGTAACCGAACAGGGCAGGTACATCTATTGCTGGTCCCACTTCTGACATCACAAGCTTTCTCAAGCGATGGAGAGCCCACGTTCTTTGAGCAGAAGAGAGAGTGTTGAGCTGTGCGCATGCGGATAAGGACGAGGCCAGGCGAGGGATCTGAGCCGTGTCACCGAGAGTTTCCAGTTTGAAGTCTACGAATATAACAAACATCAAAACCATTAGTTACTTTATACAACTCCCAGACATAAAACACGTGAAAGGCCAGAAAAAACCTATCAAACGCAAGAATACTTGGACAGCAAATACTGACCCGACTCCAGCTGGCTCTCAGTTCAGTTTGTGTAAAAACAACAACAACAACAACAACAACAAAAAACAACAACGACGAAAAAAAACCCGTTAAACGTGAACTTTTTTGCCACGAAGTGAGAGTCTGGGACGGGTTGATCCAGGTCCATGCTAGACTGCAAAACAGTCCGTATTTCAGTCGGCGCCCCATAAAGGAGCGCGAATATTTCAAGTGGGATGGGGACAGACGCCTCTCCATAGAGACCCATTCTGAAATCTGCGGTTCTGGAGAAAAGCGGTAGAATTCCGATTGGTCTCTTTTTGACGTCATCTGTCATCGGACATAATTCTCTTCTCTCTGATAGACAATATTCGTATTCTCACGGTTGGACTGGAACTAGCTTGCAATCGAGGCTCATGTGGGGAATATCATTAAAAATATTTGCATTTGAAAAGATTCCCCCGCATGAGCCTCGATTGCAAGCTAGTTCCATTCTATAACCGCGTGAGCTCGAAGATATTAAAGTACGTGGAGGATGGAGGAGTCGGAAACAATGTTCGTTCAACTCACGACAACTTCGAATTGAGACTTTCAAATAAACTACGTAGATATCGAGCTCAAGGGACAGAAAACTCGTGCAAATTGATGCATCATTTAATAGCTTTGCGGAAGCTACAGTATTCTGCTGATATCCCTCTTAGCACTTACCCAGAAGGCAGCGCACCAAGTCAATGGACGGTCTCGACTGTAAAGCTCTGTCTGATAACACGTCACACGGTGCAGCAGCCGGGGGGATTGGGTACACAGTAAACCTCCAGCCCCATCCATTCACAGAGCTGTCACTCACAAATTTCCAACGGAGCTCGTCTCCGCTCATGCGCAGCTCGCTTGACCAATCAGACCACTCTCGGCCAGAACGGACAGAGACCACCCGACCAGTGCTGTCCATGATGGTCAGCGGATCATGCCTAAAAGTAAAGAGTCCGTCATGAAAAACAAAGGATATATATGCTCTTAGTAGACATGAGAGTTTTAAACAGTAGTCACTACATAGTTGGGAAGTGAGAGACGCGTTGGCCTAATGGTTAGTGCGCTGGACTCCAGACCGAGCTGTCCGAGTCAGTGTATGGGCAAGACACTTTACTCTCACAATGCCTCTCTTCACCCAGGAGTATAGATGGGCACCGGCGAAAAAATGCTGGGGGGTAACCTTCGATGGACAAGCATCCCATCCAGGGGAGTAGCAATAATCGTAGTCGCTTCATGCTACAGAAACTGGGATAAGCTCTAGCAGTTGTGGACCACTAGGCTCGTGAAGACTTTACCTTACATGGTTGGGAGCACTAAATTAACACTAATTTAGGCTAAATTTTTCAAAATGCGCCACCCATAACATAGCTCCTTAAGCGTTTATTCACCTTCTCTCTGTGGAACTCTGTTTGTCAAACTCGACCCTGAGCCCCTCAGCACCCGGTATCTTGACCACGCCCGTGGTGTTGGTATCGTCAGTGTATGGGTGACTACTTTCCTGTACCACGGGTTGGAAACTGCTGTGGACACTGCTGTTGTCTGTAGCCACGTCTTCAAGCTCTGTGATGCACAGCTCCAGAAGCATGGAGGCGATCTAAATGTCAAAGGATCAATTCTCATTACTGATAGATAGACTGCGATTTGTTACACCTAATTTGCATATTCCATATTTATTACACCTTATTCCATTACTGTTGTCATACCAGAAGTGTTTTCTTTGTGCCTGTCCTTCACAAGGAATATTATCTTCTCATTCGCGTTAATGTTCCTTATTTTAAACCATGTTGCCCTTCCATTCACGTTTATTTTAGTTGCGTTAATTTAATAGTTAATGAAACTAATACAAGCGTCCTATAACAATTAGTAGCAAATAATAATTAACAATTTTTATTGGCTATTCCTCTCTACAGACCGTGGGTTCTCCTGTGGTGTAGTGGTTATCACGTCCGCCTTGAACGCGGGAAACCGAGGTTCGAGTCTTCGCCGGCAACCAACATTTTCACACAGTATGTTATATCCTTTACCATTTTTTCAAGCCATTACTCACCTCAGATTTGGTTTGAGCAAGCGCCTTCAAGACCTCAGAAAGTACGTCTCTGCCATTATCACCAGCTCTATCAGCCACAGCAAGCTTCAACAACTCGACTAGAAGCCGCGAGTCATCGTGTCCCAGGCTGCTTGTGAACTCATCTACGCCATCGATCAGCGATATCCGGAAACACTGGCACTAGCCACTTCCGTGAATGTGACATCATCGATAGAGACTTCCGAAATGGAAGCCAGAGAAACAGCTTCCTCGTCTTCAGTCTCAGCGGGTTTGGACTCGCCGCGTATAAACGAGTGAGGGTCCATAAGTGCCCGTACTACCGCGTCACGCGAGTAGATAATTTGCAGAGCAGTTAAGATATGACCTAACGCTTGCTGTCGCTCGTAATTCGAATTAAGCGAAAGCACGATTTTTGCCAGTGAAGGTCTGTGCCTGTGCTCTCCGTACTCGTTGTTTTCCGTTTCCGCGGAAATGCTCTGCTCTTGGGAGTCTGAACCGAGACTCGATGCTCCCAGTGGATCCCGGGACGCGGGAAACATTACAGGCTCGTGCGTGGTGGGTGCCGGGAAGTCGGACTCGGCCCAGGCCATGCTGTGCGAGGAGCCGCAAGCCACACGAGTGATTTTGAATTCTTCAAGGCCCTGGACCAGTTGAGGGCGGCGATTGACCGCGGTAGTGGCATTCCCTTGTTGGCCATGGTCATTGTCCCCCCAGGCGAAAACCTTGATGCAAAGGAAAAGGTTTACAGATTAAACTAAACAAAGCTATTTTGCCCGTGCGTAAAATGATTCATGTTCAGCATTTGCACTATTTTCGCTTCTACAAACAGACAAACAAACAAACATACAGAAAAACAAACATACAAACAACAACAAAATTCACTTTCTAAAATGACGAAACACTTGGTGTAGTGAAGATAGTGGTGGTTGATCGGTTCAGTTTTCACATTTTTGTCATATGTTGCTCTTGACTTACTTAAATATAACTAACAAATTATTGCACTAATGTGAAATAATCCTTTACGCATCGAAGAAACGGTAACGCAATATTCCCTTTTACGCATTTTAGTAGAAAAAGAATGTGACAGTAAATACTGAAATCTTCGAGTAACAAATGCAACTGAAGTGACTCACCTGGCCTTGTTCTGTTACAGCTAAGCAATGCAAGGCTCCCACAGCCACATCTACCACTTTGTTGCCTTTCAGCCCTTCGACAATCTGAGGCTTACGTACATGTGAGTCATTGCCGTGCCCAAGGCGAAAGTAGTCTCCTTTACCCCTGAAATATAACACAACGCGTCAAGATCCCATAATGAAAGTGTACCAAGGGAGCTTATTTTCTCCTCGAGCACAAACGGCCACAAAAGGCCAATTTCGCCTGATAGTAAAATTCTAACTTGGCTCTGCGGCTTAGGAGAATAATACAAAAGGGAATCACGTTGAGGTCGAGGGACGAATAAATAATTTGTTTTGTTTTATTCCCTTAAGCCTCGGAGCCAAGTTATAATTTTGATACACAACAGAAACTCTCTACAACGACCACCCTGGGCCAGAATTAACTGGCCATTGTAGGGAGGTAACTAAGTGCAAAGTGTGATCGGTGCACAGTCGGGATGCAAAATCCTGGCCGTTGTAGAGAGGTGGTCGTTTTTGTAGGTTCAACTGTGTATCGAAATCGGTGTATTCAGGCCGGCTTTGAGTTTCTTTGTGAGGGGTAAAAGTTTGTGTGTTCCAATTGGTATTAACCACTGAAATGAAAACCGCAATTCACTTTCAGCTCACGCGAATGAATGATGGAATGTTTACATCGCAAAAGTGGCGACAAACAAGTTATCCTTACCAGGTCCACACTTGTCCCGATTTTGTAAGGGCGAGTGAGAACTGGGCTCCACACAACACCTTACAAACTCCCTGTCCCTTGAGTCTCTCCACAACATGCGGTACACTGCAGCCCTCACTCCCACCTCGCCCCAGCTTTCCAAAGTCTCCATCACCCCACGACCACACACAGCCGTCGTCGGTGAGTGCGAGGGTCTGGGCATCACGACTGCCGCAGGCAACGTCTATCGCATGATGACCTGACAACGCGCGGACCTGCTTGGGTCTGAGCTGTGTCTGGTTGTCTCCATGCCCCAGACGGCCGTACTCGCCCAGTCCCCAGGTAAAGAACTCGCCGGTGGACAGGACAGCAGCGCTGTGTGAGCTGCCACAGGAGATTTCATGTACAGACTTGCTTTTCAGTGTTTCAACCAGATGTGGCCGGTCGTAGTTCCTGGATTGAAGCAAAAATACAAGTGTTGCTGAGAAAGGAACACGATTGCAACGATGAGTTCTAAAAACACGTGCAATGGTTTGGTAGTACATAAGAAAAATGCCCTAGACATACCGTAATACATGATGAACAAGGAATAATCAAAGGCTACCATTAGCTCACTCGTGAATGAATAAATTAATATGCATAAATTAATATGCATAAATTAATAGCGCGATTAAAGTTTACAGCCCATCGAGCGAGTGAAATTTGTTCACCAAATGCTATAACTCGTTCACTGTTTTCGCATTCACGAGTTCAAAATGAAACACAAGGCAATATACAACAATACTTCTGCTTCAGTACAACTCTGATATGGCGCCAACTCTGGGATATGACGAACGTTTGATGTTGTTGTTGTTGTTGTTGTTTTCCATTAGATTCGTTATATCAGGGTTGCACTGGCTGTCAACTTACATATAAACTAATGATAATAATCAATAAGACATGAAAACACCATAATGATGCTGATATCAACCTTATCACTTACATTTTATTCCCATGTCCAAGTTTTCCATCTTCCCCCTCCCCCCACGAGAATAATTTGCCCTCGATTGTGATGGCCATTGCATGACGACCCCCAGAATGCACCGAGACTTTCTTCACCACGAACTGACTCAGGCCCTCCATCAGACGGGGCACCAGCACGTTACCGGACATGGGGCCTAGCCCCAGGCGCCCATTGGTGGATTCTCCGCACGCAAACACCTTGCCTTCTAACGTGACAGCAAATAAACTCTTTGAACCGCCGCTGACTTGTTGCACTTTGAGACCTGACACCATATCGGAGGGCAACGGCACTTTGATCTAAAAACAAAGTATTTATACATCAGTGTATTCTCGTAAGCTACAATACTGAATTCCAACGCTGTTTCTAAGCTGGCTTCGCTTTGGTAGCTGATTGACAAATAGATGTGATAGTGGACAGGTGAGGCCTTGCCATTTTATTTCCTCTTGTTAAGTTTCCATAATGTCCCACGAATGCACAGTTTACTCTATGGAACTAACAGTTTACATGCTACAGATGTTTTCAATTGTGTCCAAAGTAATCCGGAATTGCTTTGGTTTTGTTATAACGCGCTCTGAGATTGGTTTAAAAAAAAAAACTCGCGCCACCTACTCAACCAATCAGCAAAACTAAAACCAGTCGTGATTTGGTTACACACGTTTTCCCGCGCTTATAGCCGGTTACGTGTATTTGCATTTCATTGTTTAAGTTTGTTGTTAATGGCATTGTGATTGATTTGGCACTCAATAGACAATATTCATATTCTCACGGTTGGACTGGAACTTGCTATAGCTTGCAATCGAGGCTCATGCAAATATTTTTAATGATATTCCCCCGCATGAGCCTCGATTGCAAGCTAGTTCTAGTTCAATCGTGACAATACGAATATTGTCTATTGAAAACCGCTCTAAAAACACGCTCCTCTATGAAACCAATAGTTTCTTACCTTGGAACCCTTGAGCCCTCCCAGCTGATCTTTATCGTTCAGACCCCACACGAACACCTTGACTCGCCCTTCAGGGGCAGGCTCAGCAGTGGACGGCTTCCTTCTCAGCGCTCGCCTTTCTCTGGCTGCTTCATCTTCTTCGTCTAACGCCAGGAATGAAAAGCTGGCGGCCATATCGTCTTCGTCTGCTTTAGCGCGAGCAGTCAGGGCGATTCCGTGGATCTTGCAATCAATGCCACTGCTCTTACACTGGCGGATACCAATTTCCAGGAAGCGGAATTCCTGCAAATAATAAAGTATTATTTCAGTCGGGGGAACAAGTACCAGTTGATGAAGAAATTCCGTCTCCGAGACGGGATCGAGCCCACGATTTTCGTCCCGAAGATGCTAGGCAACATGGCGTATTCTCATTCGCCACTTTAGAAACGATAAGCATTCGGCGACGAGTCGCATCTCGCAGTCGCTTGTGGGACCGTTACTGAGGACAAAATGGCGGCCAGCTCGAGGACGCGTTCGTTCGTTTTATTAACGTAGTTAAGTCGTTTGTAAGGTGTTGATAATTGTTGACACCAGTTAAGAGGAGTCACCCGGACGATCACACTAGACGAACTACTGATACTCCTGGGTCCAAATTATTTATTATGATGCTGGATCGTTTGGTCGCGGGCTTTACAAATTCAAGGTAATTGTAATCGGGACTCGAGTTCAGTTCTTCGTTTGACCCCTGTGTGCATTTTAGCCGAGATCAGACCCATAGACATCACACACGCACAGTCAAGGGAATGGGGTATCATTGGAATGTAACTACAGTGGAACCTCTACTTTGGGATACCTCCATCAACACTCCATTAAGGGGCATCTCCTTTAACGGGACACACACTTTTGTCCCGGCAAAATTAACGCTCGTATCTTCTCCTTGCCACGAGGGTGTCCCCTGAATGCAAGTTCAACTGTATTAAATGATTATAATTTATTTTTTTATTATTTTTTTTCTTATACAAAGTGAAATGTACATGTAATGTAGCAACAACAAAACCCACGTACCTCCAGCGTATCTTCTAGCAGCGTGCAGAGAGAATCCGTAGCGCTGATATGCACAGTTTTAATTTCCTTTAAGGACTGAATGCTGTCTCCAGCTGAAAGAACCACCACTGATGGCATGTAGCTACTGTCTGATGGGTCCACTGTCATGGTCAACCGCTGGATCAAAAGATCTGAGTGCAACTCGATACGAATCCAATGCTGTGAAAGAAACGAAAGAGAACGAATGAATGTTGAAACCGGGTATGTTTATAACGAGTGTGGTAAACAACAAACGTGTAAAAACTACTTAGAGCGGCTTTCGATTGAGTGTCGAAAAAGAATGAATTGCTTTGGTTTTGCTTTACTACGCTCTGTGATTGGTTTAAAAAACTCGCATCACCTACTCAACCAATCAGATGCGAAACCAACACCAATCGCGACTTGGTCACGTCCGGTTTTTTCCCGCGCTTGGCGCATGCATTTGCTTCGAGTTGTCATTAGTTCGTTTCATTGTTTACGTTTGTTGGGATTGGCGATTTTCATTGCTTTGGTTTTGGTTTTACAACACTCAATTGAAAACGCTCTAAAAAGATGTGTTGATTTAAGTAAAATAGTCTATAGATCTTGTTCCCAGATCCAAGGATATATTTGACCTTCGTCGCATCTCACAGTTGCTTGTGGGACCGTTACTGAGGACAAAATGGTGGCGAGCTTGACGACGCATCCCCAGTAACGCTCCCACAAGCGACTGTGAGATGCGACTCGCCCCAGACTGCTTCTTGTTTCTAAAGTGGCGAATTACCACTACTTCGCTCATCCTAAGCTTCAAAATCTCACCTTTCCTTGGGCCCTGCTGACTGCCAATACGATTCCGTGCCATCAATGAGCCTTCCTGCCTGGCTCTCCCGTGATGACACCATGAGGCTCTTCACAACCCGGTCCCATTCCTTGACTATGTGCTCCGGTCCTCCCAATCCCGCGGACATAATCTTCTTTTTACCCCGCCCAGCCCTTCCAGCATTCACTGGGATGCTGCTGGGTTCTTCAAAGCGGTGGAAGGAGTGCCGGTGGCTGCGACGCATTCTGAAGCAAGTCTCACAGTAGTTGAAGTCAGGACATGTCTTGCATTTGAAGCGAGGACCTTCGATGGGCTCCATGTGGCAGCCATCGCACCTGCAAAACATGTAAATTCTCCTTATTTGTCTTCGTGTATTTCATACAGTGCTAGTTTGGAGAATCTGATTATCTATCAATGCAGTTAGAGATCACGGATAATCTTTAAAATAGTTAGCCAAGAATTTTCACATTTCGTCTCGAGGAAGGATCTTTACATGTAATAATCCAATCTCAATCTTTCCGAAGAGTCAAAAAGATAGTCAGTAATTATATATAAACCACGTCCTTTCCTAATAGCGTTTCATGCTACATAAATCTCCCCAGGGGGGTTCGGGAGGAGGGAGGGGTGTTAAAGGAAAAATGAGACTGGAAAGTGAGCATCCCATTGGGTAAATATAAATCCAACAAAATTCCTTCAACTTTTCTTCAAACTAATAATTAAAAAACATCTCATGAAAAAGAAATAAATCACCAATTTCATCCCTCGCACCGTCACTTTTATTCCCGAGTTCCCCCCTCCCTTGGGAGGGACCCCATCATTTCTGACCTGGTACGAGGATGAGTGGCAGGGACCACTTCCATCTCCGAGATCAGCCCAGTCCAGTTTGTTTGCTGTGGGAAGTCCACCTTGACATCTTTACCGTTTGGACTGATTGATACAACTGTCCCTACACTGCCGTGGTTCACCGATCCCCACTTGTACTTGGGCGTGGTCACAGAGGGCTTTACACGTACACGGTCACCAACTTTGATCATCTCACGTCGGGCTGAAAACAAGAAACAAAAGAAAAAGTTAAGTTTTATGTTGAATAGAATAAGTTCAGTGTTAGATGTTTAATCGTTTGTCTCACGATGGAGTCACTTTGAGGTGTTTGCCTTACCAAAGGAGTAATGTCCTAACAGTTCCACGTGCACATATCTGACCCAGTAGGTCAATAACACATCTATTGCCTTACCAAGGGAGTCGTGTCCTAACAGTTCCACGTGAACATATCTGACCCAGTAGGTACCGTTCTTTTTCTGCCAATCACCTTGTACGTTCAGATCATGTAGGCCATCACGGTCGAGCTGGAACAATTATTAATTATCAATTATATTATTTAGTAATAGCTATTGCACCTAATCGACGCTCAAATAGTGTAGGTATCCAATTACAGACGGACGACTGACAGACAAGACAGACAGACAGACAGACAGACAGACAGAGAGACTGAAAGACTGACTGACAGACAGACAGACAGATTATTAAGATAATGAACCACGCTCTCACCTTAATGACCCGGCCTATGTCCCCCTCGTGTACCTCCTCATACGTCCTGCAGCACCGCACCATCATACCGACCTGGATGTTATCTCGCACATACCTCGCATAATCATCGTTACTGGAGAGGTCACTGCGCCTCTTGAACTCGGTGGGTACAGCGATTGCCTCCCCTTCACTTGAGCTGCTCTCTGTATCGCTACTAGACACGGCGTCGCTATCATCAAGATCCACGTCCGAGGAGTCGTCACTAGATGTTAGCTCTGGTGGTACCACTTCTTGCCGCTCTTCACCTTCAGGGACCTATTAGCGCAAAATTATATTTTACTGCATTCTAACGAAAAAACATACTTTTTTCACTGTCAAGTCGTAACAAAGGAAATCATAACCGTGACGGAGGTTTGGACAGCTGATTTTAATTAGGAGATATTTTTACGATTTTATTTCTCCGTTTACTCTTTATATATATTAGGTTTTGTCTCGATTGAGAAGCACTCGTTCATTCGATTTCCAAACACTTCGGATTTCGTCAAAAATACTCCGCTACGCGTCGTATTTTCAACTCTCTTCTCGTTGTTTGGAAATCGGATGAAACACTGTCTATAGGACTGCATCGATATGATTTTGTTATAGTTTTGATTATGACTATGACAATTGAAGAGGCTAGTGGAACGTTTTCCTAAGGGTGGTTTTTCTAAGCGTCGCTTCGCTGATTTCATTGTTCAGACAAACAAAATTATTTCTTTTGTAAAGAAAACCGCTGGGAAAATGGAGTTTATTTGCATACGTTTTTTGTTGAAAATGAACCATGAAACAGGAAATAAAATTACAGGGCAATGTTTTTCTATTAAATTGAAGGACACATGCAAAAATTCAGGCACCTTTGAAAAAGAAAAGTTATTTTACCTAAAACCACACTTAGGAAAATTTCCTTCCTTCCTTCCTTCCCTACCTCGATGTCAGGATGATCTATAAGCCAAGCCACAACTAACTCGGCCCGAGGCTCCTCCTCGTCCGCCAGTTCTTTCAATGCATACTCCGCCCGGCTTCTTGTGAATCCCATCTCTATCAGCTGTTGAACTATTGGCGGTGTGGGGAGTGGGGGTGGGTCGGCTTTCGCGTACGAGCCTTCTTTTTCTGCAGATGTTTTGATTTGGAAGGCTTCTTGGAGGTGGCTTGGGGATGAGGCTTCTCTTGCTCGGGCCCATGACCATTATTTTCTGGCACGGCCAGTGTAGGAGGCTCGGCTGGACGGCTGGCTTCGTTGGCAAGGAATTGACAAGCAGCGAGAGCAGCGGCCTGGTTACACAGGTAAAACATGAAATTGAGCATAGTAATGAACAACATTAATCACTTTAACAAAAAAATAACAAACAAATCTTAACAAACAACAGCAGCAACCACGCAACTCGACACATTTTGATTGTTCTAGCAATTAAGATTTATCATTATGTTATCGATATCACATGAAAGTACTGCTCGATAGCTTTTATTTGAATGGTCACACACTAGGGTTTCATCCACAGACTAAAAAGTTAGAGCCACCCTGTACAGCATAATAAACAGTACAACATGAAATAATTGCTCAATAGCTTTCATTTGAATGGTTACACATTTTACGTTGTTCGTGTTTTTGTTGTATAAATCGCGCGTAATTACTGCCACTTGATAGCAGTCATTCTTGGTCAACGCCACAAGCGATGATAATTTTGGAAACAAAGTTTTCCATTTTTCTCTGCGTACAACGAGTTTCAAACATAAAACTTTCAAAACTCAGACGCACCTCTAACTCTTCCCTGTCGAATAGCGCCTTGATAGGCGAGGGTTTAATGGCTGAACACATGAGGTGCTGTAACGAGAATGTACTGCTGCCATCAGAGCTGCTCGCCTGGTGATTCAGGATCTGTCGCAGGTTATCCTGTCTGCTGCACAGCACGCGAGCAGCTTTCAGGAGTCCCAGAGTGATTTGTTGTTGTCTCAGCTGTGATGTGTCCACATCTTCACCTGCAGAAACATAAACGTCATTCATTACCACAAAAGTGTGCTAAGGTATCAATTTTCCCAATAGCTTTCATTTGAATAGTCAAACAGATACTTTTATGCACAGACGTAAAATGTGAATGTACTGCTCAATAGCTTTCGTATGAATGGTGATTGGTCACAATCGTGGCTTTTATCCACAGACTGTTAAGAACAACCCAGACATGACTAATGATAAACATGCAGTGTGAAAATCAAGCAAAACAGCAGATCAACAAAGGCAGAAAGGCTGGTCCACGGTTAGGGCTCATAGCTTGTAGGGATTGTCCACTAGTGAAGGTCCTATTGGAAATAAATGTCGAAAATGTCTTTGGAAAATTCATTTTCCTTCTACATGGGGAGACTACTACAATAAGTGCAAATTTCCTCCTCTTAGGGCCTCCACAGACTAGAGAGATAGTTGTCGACAACTATTTAGTTGTCGATCATAAAAAGTTGTTGATAACAAAAATGCCAGTGTGTGAAGCTAGTTATCGATAACTAAGGGCCTTAGTTATTGATAACTAGCTTCACACACTGGCAACTATCTCTCTAGTCTGTGGAGGCCCTAAGAAACAGACAGACAGACAGACAGAAAAACAAAAACATTCAAAGTGAACTTTACAAACCTCCTGTTTTAGGGGAGAGTAGTGCTCTAACAGGGGGGCACCTTACAGTCCCCACCCCCTCCTCCCCTGGCACTGCGGGCAACTGGAAGTTCTCCTGATCCACCTCAGCGGCCTTCTTTCCAGTTCCTGCCAGTCTCACAAGTGAGGCCCAGATCCCTAGTGCTGCATCCGACATTGGAAGGTTGTCCACAGAAAATGGGACGACTGGTACCTAGACGTTATAACAGATAAACGTGGAATTACTACCGTGTGACACTAAGTTTAATTTTGCGGATTGGCGAATTCTTGTGTTTTGTGGAATCTAATTATTGCGATTTGGCGAAACTTATTTTTGTGATTCTCAATTAGAAAATGTTTTCCCATCTGTACAATGTACAATCTGTACAATGGCAGACAGTTTTGCTTTATAAGTTAAGGGTCATACTGATAATTTCACGAACGGAGCAAATTTTGTGCGGATTTTGTTTTTCTTTACTATCCTCATGAAGGAAGAGCACAGCATGAAAGAAGCTAGGATACAATATGTCATGAACAAAATTTCCTCAAAATAGTAGTTACCGTATGGCATGAAATTTTCGCGGGATCTAATTTTTGCAGGTTTTCTAACGATCCACGAAAATTAGATCCAGTAAAAATAAACTCCTGCCAAAAAATAATTCCATGCAAATTTACTCTATTTATTTAGAGTACTGACTGCAAACAATATCCCAAGTACTGTACGTGAAATACCAGACAGGAACTTGCCCGAGATCCAAAAATCCAAAAATTCAAATCCAAAGATCCAAAAATTTGCCCCCACCGGTAAAGTACGGTCTGAAATTAAACTCTCACGAAAATTTCATGCCACACGGTAACTACGGTACAAAATGGTCAAAGAGATGTTATTTAACCAAATCAGAAAAGAGAGACAGGAGATGATTGATACGGATTATGGACAGCAAACTTGAATTGGAAAGTCTGGGCTTAACTTTTTAAGATGTACCATCCATAACATAGTTCCTGTTAAACTTGAAGCAAAAGCTTTCTTACCGGTTTGACTTGTGATATAGAGCATATTTTAGCCTTCTGTTGTCCCTCGCATTGCACAGTTACTTTTCCATTTGGAGCGATTCTACACACTGTACCCAGTCCCCACTCCTTATGCTGTACCAGTCCCCCAAGTCTGGGCCTGCTGTCTACGCCACCGATAACCGCTAACACGGCCATCACTGGGCCCTGGTCCACAGGCTCCTGTGAAGACTCCTCTTCTTCCTGCAGGGTGATAACAGACATGAATTAAACAATACATGAAATAGAAGTACCGCAAAGGTGAAAACGATGTTGATTGAATTTTAAGCACCTTTTAAACCTTTCACTCCCAGGGTTAAACCTTGAGTCAATAAATGTGGTTGTACCTTTTGAGTCTGGATGAAGCCCTAGTGTGTGACCATTCAAATGAAAGCTATGGAGAAGTACTTTCATGTCGTACCAGTGCTTATTATGCTGCACAGGGTGGTTCTAACTTTTAAGTCTGTGGATGAAACCCTAGTGTGTGGACATTCAAATGAAAGCTACTGAGCAGTATTTTCATATTGTACTGTTTATTATGCTGTACAGGGTGGTTCTAACTTTTAAGTCTGTGGATGAAACCCTAGTGTGTGGCCATTCAAATGAAAGCTATTGAGCAGTACTCTCACGTGGTAATGTTTGTTTTCGACATTTTTGCAAAATGAAATTCAATATTTTTTCCTCAATTTTGAACTTAGCACTTTTGGGAGTAAAATGGTTAAAGTTGTTCATGCCCATAGATGACTTTAATCACTCTCCCCGTATGAATCAAGACCCCTGCATCAAAATACGCACAAAATATGCACGTGTCTTCCTTATAAAAGGCTAGAGAAACCAAACCTGTGTGACTTGTTCTTCTTGAACTGGCTTGACAGTCGTCACCATAGTAACAATACTCTTCAGTTGAGCACTGATAAACTCGTTCACAAGTGGGTTCCAGGCCTCTAAGGTATGAAGCTTCCGTAGAAGTGCGAGTAGCTCTTCTGCTACAGTGCTGCTGTATGTGGCTGACACCGATGCTGGGATTCTTTGTTTCCGTTTGCTTTTACGGCTTTTCTCTCCTGAAAAAAAAAAAAAACGCACGTTGAAAATACCAAAGTATTAGGAGACGTTATAGCCTCCTCCGCAGGCAACTCCTGGGTCTCCGGGTCTGGGGCAAGAAAGGGCAAAAGAGCGGGCACCCTTCCTTTTCCTCTCTTCCTGTCCCCCACCCACTCAGTCACCTTTTTGTTCTCCGTACCAGTCTCTCACTCGTGCCTTTATGTAAGAGTTGCCTGCGGAGGAGGCTAGAGACGTTAGAGAACCCCACATCAATGTTCGAAAAGAGCAGAGGATCTTACTAGTCCCCAGTGTTGTGGTCTGACTTGTTCACATGTATCCATGGGTTGGGTGGGTGGGAGGAGAAAATAGCGGCTGTCATAGACGCCTTTACAAGCTGATGTCCGATCTCACCCCTGAGTTGAATTGTAAAGCGCATTTGAACATATACATATAGAAAATGCGCTTTATAAAACAGGACTCATCCAAACACGTGTCACATAATCGGAAATATGTTAATTCAGTAGGCCCTGTGCATAATACGGTCACATGACCATGTCAATCATAAAAAAATAGGCGGTAGTACAAAATGGTTGCCAGAAATGGAAAGAGCGTGCAAGAGCGTGGCAAGCCTTGCCGTCCAGCCATACAAATCCTTCAAATTTTTCGAACTTTCAAACTAGCATAAAATCTGACGCTTAAGCAACAGTGGTCTCAAAATTGGCAACCTTACTAATTTCATCACGCTCTTTCCATTTCTGGCAACCATTTTGTACTACCACCTATTTTTATGATTGACATGGTCATGTGACCGTATTATGCAAAGGGCCAATTCAGTTTGTCACGAGCGTGGGAGAAAGAAAATCTGAGTCCCCGACTGGATGACATTCTGCACACCGGTGGTCGGTTGCTTTAACCACTGAGCTACAAGGTTCGTATGTGTCATACGTATCATGTAGTTGTGTGGCAAGTGAGAACACAACACAAGTTTTGAAAGAGCACAATGCTAATCAAGTTGTTGTAACATACCTGATGGCGGTTGAATAGGTAGGCTTCCATGACAGGTCATCAAGACTCTGCCAAGTAAAGCGAATAGTCTGGCCACTACTTCGGACATTCTGGGAGATTCCTTGGTTACATCCCAGGAAGGCAGAACAGTTCGTAACAACCGTAAGGCCAAGATCTGTAGTGTTTTTGTAGAAACACAGAAGTAAATTAGATAAAAGTAAAAGGCGTGCTCCAGTTTACATGTAAAGAAAAGTTAATGCAGAACACGTACAAGCAGGTAGCCAACCGTTATGAAGTCCACACGGATACAACGAACAACAATGGCATATTTTGGTTTCATGGAAGTTTGAAGCATGTCTAGTTTACAGGACGCTTGACACCGCAACGTTCCATGACTTCAAGAGTACACATTTGCATTTCACACCTTAAAAGTGTGAAATATTAGAGACCCTAACTTCTTGTTTAATAAGCATATACTTTTACGATTTTATTTATCCGTTTACTCCTTAGTAAGTTTTTGTTTCGATTGAATATAAAACACTCGAGACAGTGGAAAGAAATGATGGTATATATTTTTTTCACTCGAGACAGTGTTTCATCCTATTTTCAAACACCTCGAATTTTATCAAATACTCCGCTGCGCGTCGTATTTTTAACTCTTATCTTGGTGTTTGGAAATCGGATGAAACACTAGCATGTGTTACCTGTCGTGGCAGATGAACAGCAGACACAGTGGGTGGTACTGAGTCGTCATCAGGGAGCGACCCCCGCACCACTCTGAGGAGAAGACAAACCCACTGGGAGGTACTGAGGGAACAGCACATGACTGGTGAGACGGAGATACCCCGGATGAACCCTAGCTTGGCCCAGTCCCTGTGCTGCTGAGCCATCACAACAGTACCGACTTGACCTTTGGAAAGGAAAGAAAAGAAGTAATAAGCAACAGATAAACCATAGTCATGTAATAGCAGTGGTTATTTTTATCAACATGCTAGGCATTAAAGCCGTTGTCTCAAATCAGGGCTTCGACAGGAATTCTCAAACTCATTGACAATTCATCAAGTTAAAACAAAGGAAATCATGACCGTGACGGGGTTTTGATATCTGTGATCAAAGCCTCCATAGATATTTTGCGACTTTATTTCACTGTTTCCTCCTTAGTTTTAGTTTCGATTGAGATATATCAAACACTCGAGACATGCAGAGTCTGATCACATTTCCAACCGCTCAAATTTCGTTAAAAATACTCCGCTGCGCGTCATATTTCCAACTCTCTTCTCGGAGTTTGGAAATGTGATGAAACACTGTCTCTCGTGATATATTACTTAAACCCATGACCTTAGCGTTACCGGTGCGCTGAAGCCCTGGGTTTTTTTTTTCAGGCTTCTTTGCAATAAATTGCTTGCAATATTTCTTGCAATATTTCTTGCAATCCGCGAGGATCATTTCTTCACTTTTATATAATACAAAGCAGTCTACTAACCACTTGTGCCAGCATCCAGTAGATTGTGCAAGAGACTGCTGACCGTTCTAACACTCTCGATCTGCACGCTGTTGGCATGGAGACCACATCCTATAGCCAGGGCTTGTAATAAACACACACAGGAGTGGCGAATCAGAGCTGTCGGATGAATGGACTGGATTTCTGTTTTCTCTTTCTTTGAATCATCTGGAAAGAGAAGAAAAGAAAGACAAAATTACGAGAATGAAGATTTTTTTCTTCACCTCAAATGAAAAAAGCTTGTCAGTTGAATTTTAAAAACAGTGTTTTTAAAATTCAACTGACAAGGTCTACATTGTAACCGCAGACACAAGGTCTAGAAGAGTGAAATACTTTGAGCAAACGCCAGTTAAATCCAGGAGCCATTTGTTTTCCTTATGTTACGTGACATGTTACGCAACATATATACCGTAGGTCGAAAGCTTCGTTTTCCCAAGATTAATTCGCTGTTCGGGCAACGGTTATTGCGCCCACGGTCAGTGTTTGCGGTTAAAAAAGGAAATTACAAGGTATCGGTAACACGACTGGGGCAGAATTAAATTAACAGGCTGCTGTACAGACGTGTATGGATCGGTGAACGGTGAGGACGAGAAATCCCAGCCATTGCAGAGAGAGGTGACCGGTAGTGGAGCAGCTACTGTACCTTTCATGTCTTCTTCCTCTTCTTCGCTGCTCTCTGGTACAGGAGGAGGCCCAGCTAGCTTCAGATCATATTTCCCTTCCTTGCCCATGCGGTAAGAATTGGTGCTGCCAGTGTCCCACTGAATGCGCACCCAGCCATCTTCTCCGAGCTCCCCTATAACACGGCCCTCGCTGGGTGGAGGCCCATCCTAAGGGCAACATGGATAACGTTAACTGTTTGTAGTTCAAAATCAGTTTAAAGGGGCTATGTCAAGCTGTTTTTTGCTATTCTTCCCTGTATTATTTTTTTATGAGCTCTAAACTCAAACTTTGGAATGAAATATTAATTCAAATATAGAATCTCACTTACATAACAAACATGATTTCTAAGCATTATTTACCACTTGTTTCTTACAAATGGACTTCAACTTGAAAAACATCGGGCCGTCGTTTTTCAAGTTAACATTTTCGCAATCCGTTTCAATCTTGTCCAATTTTGACCATCCGCACTTCATTGTGGCTTCCTAGTATTTGTTTTACGTTTTTCTATGGTTTGAAACCATTATTTAGTGCATTCAATCTATGTAACAGAATTGCCGAAAATAGCGTGACATAATATATACAGCCCTTTTAATAAGAAATGTAAATCTGTGGGTGAGTAAACTACGGCTATATACCTGATCGCCCCATTTCCAATCAGGACCTCTCACCACTCTGGTCCCTATCTTCATTCGTTTGGCCATATCAGGCCCAGTCATGGGTACGGTAGGGGCTTTCTTGGCAGCTTTGGCCTCGTCAATGATCGCAGCCAGGGTGGAGTCCTCTTCCTCGGTAGCTTCACAGGGTCCTGCTAAGCGCATGATGGTCTGGGTCAGGCCGATAGCGCCAGAGTTTAGTATCAGGCTCATGTCACTGGCGTTGTGTTCTGCTGTCAGGACACCCAGGGTTGCGAGGAGAAATCGAGCCACAGGCAGGGCACCCAGGGATAAACCACCGTGGAAGTCATCTGGGGTGGTGTTAGGTCTTGTTTCAGCTTTCTTGAAGGTATCGTTTGCGTAGATGATAGCCTCGCGAAGCGTGCTGATGGCCCAGCTGTTTATTCGTCGGAAAGCTGTTTCTAAGATGACGCGATCGTATGGCGGGATGAGACCAACATCGGCTGAGCAGTGTGGAACCGCATTGCTACAAGACAAGAATCATATCACCATTTTGATCATATAACGCGCGCTCTGATTGGTTGTGCAGCCGTTTTGCATGATGCTATGTAACACGGTTATGACGTATTGTTGCATATTGTTGGCTTTATTTTATAAAAGAAATAGAAAATGGCCGCTTCTTGTTTACATATCTTGATGGAAACACTCGAGAACTACTACGCTCTGTGATTGGTTTAAAAAAAAAACTCGCGCCACCTACTCAACCAATCAGATGCAAAACTAAAACCAATCGAGACTTGGTCGCACGCGTTTTCCCACGCTTGGCACCGGTTAGAATAATTTGCTTCGAGTTTTCTTGGTTCATTGCGTCATTTGCGTTTGTTGTGGTTGGCCATTGTAACTGCATTTTTGGTTTTACGACACTCAATTGAAAACCGCTCTAACAGTTTGATACTTACTGAGCTTGTGAGTGAGTAGAAAGCAGACCTTGCCAGCCACACAAGATAGAGTAGCGAACAGATGGGATGAGGTACTCCTTGGACACAAGAGACAGCAATGTCTCCGCTCCTTCCAACCTGCGCTGGCCCCTCTCCATCTGCAGTGTAACAAAATAATCCCCACCTTAAAGTTACATTCTGTCATGTTCTAGCCACTACTTGGATCGCACAACTAATGGAGTGAAGCAGTGTGGGATGACGCTCTCAACAAACAAAAAACAACAAACAAACAAAACAACAAACAAACAAAAAACAACAAACAAACAAACAAACAACAACAAACACACAAACACACAAACAATCAATCAATCAATCAATCAAACAAAAAACACATACAACAAAAAGAAAAGAAACAAACAAAACATACTAATACTCCACAATGTTAAGAACCCGAACAGTTTTAGATTACATTAGAGCACATGTTCACAACCTCGGATGAACTGGCCAGTTCAACTGGCCCAAAACGACAGGTAACACATATATACATGCAGATTGCATTTGGAAGTCGCTGTTAAACACTAAAAAGTAATTGTCACCTGTCTGTGAAGACATTTTCGCAGTTTTTCAACATCAACTGGCTCATCATGAAGAATAAATTCCTTAATGTGATTCATCAACAGTGTCTCTGCAGATGAACCGATCATTCTCTCACGGAGCCACTTGACTTTACGCGCACTTGTCAGTGACGTGTTCAAAGCAGTGTGGTCAACCTGCCGCCAAAACAACAATGTGACATTACATTTACATACTTTTTACCTGTGTTTGGGGTGTATTTTGAAACGCCTGTGAGGATGTGTACCAGCGCGAAGCCGTTTCACGAGGCAAATTTCAAACGCGATCGTTTAAAATAAACCTTGTAAATCAAATCTCCTCTGAGCGGTTTTCAGAAATATTTCCGTCAATCATACATGTCATACCTTATATGGAAGGTGCATGTATGATTGACGGAAATCGTTTGCAAATCACTCAGAGGAGATTTGATTTAAAAGGTCGCGTAACAGTGAAATCGATGGTAAACCGCGTTGGAAATAGACTCCAGATCATTGAAACGCAAGACGCTCTGAGTCTGAGTAAAAATAAAAATAAAATGTTGCATTATTAAAAATGCTGTATTATCCTCTCAACCAAGAGAGGATGATCTAAGAGAAGGATTCCCCGTGCCCCATGATAATTGTTTCGTTCCATGCTGTGAAAGTTATTGTAAGTTATTTCCTTCTGATCGAGGCTACGACATCATCACGTTACTCGAACTGAACAATCAGGTAGTGCTCTTAAAATATCTCAGCTATGGACTGAACGTTAAAAACAGATTTAAAAAATATATCATGGGCAGAGACCCATATATAGGAGAATGATTCTCTTGGATCATCCTCCGCTCTTGTCTCAACTTATATTAAGCAGAAAAGTGTCCACAACTGGAGCTCGCCGCTTAAAGGAATGTGTAAAATATAGTTTGTATGAGTTAGATTTCAAACGGTATTTTGTCAAGGCGGCCGTAAGTAGAGCTGTCCGCTTATGAGAGTGTCTGCTCAGAGAGCTTCGACTGTACCTTTTGTTTGGTTTTCTGTTCCACATCCTCCTTCTCCTTCAAAGCTTTTTCTTCTGAGTGATCAGCATCTGTGTGTACAACATCTCCTTCTTCCCTCACTGCCGGCTTCTCTTTCCCTTCCGACTTCTTCTTCTCTCTGATCATTTGCTGCACAATCCCGGCCCACCGAGGGCGCGTGTTCCGTATCCTCAGACGGGACAGCGTGGACACCTCGCTGGACATCGCTGGGTGAAGGTCTGTGAACAGAAACTGGCATCTTTCCAAGGCTGGGGAGCAGACTTCTTCATAGGAACGAGATGATTCTTGACGTGCCTTAGAAGAACAATGATTAACAATCAAAAGCTGGCATGCAGGCTTTCCATATACTCTTACGAGAGCGGTCGATTACGAGAGCTTTTAATTACAGAGTTAGAGTGACAATTCAAATGGAGTTTCACAATGGTGGTCGTAACTTGAGCTGGTCGCTTAAGAGAGAGCTTCGACTGTATTTTTTGGTACTTTTTAGGGGTGAAAATGAATTCGGGCCACATCCACAAATCGAGGTTCTGGTACATTTTAGGGGTTCCTTTCAAAATTCCCCTTGATCATCACCACCACCTTTATATGGTAGTCCCCCGGGGGAGGGGGGGAGGGGGGCGTGTACTACTCAAATGTCACTATAATGCTTACCCTCACAAGTGCACACTTAGTTTGGTACACAACTTTGAGGACTTCACTGACGGGTTTGGGTACGGTAACAGGAGGCCCGTGTGTCGAGGAGCTCTGCGATGGAGCTGACGTTGCTACATCCTGAGTTGATGGTGAACGAGGTGAGACTGGCAAGTGAACCTCGCCCTCTAAAATGCTTAGAGCAGCATTTCCTGTGAAACAAAACACAGCATTGTGAGGGGAGCCATAGCGTTTCTATTAAACACAGCGAGTATTGGCCCTTATGGCTTCGCAGCTTAGTAGGTTAAAGGAGCTATATAAACAATAGCCTCCATTTGGCGAGGAAATATGCTCGGATATTTGTCCGCGGACATTATCTGTTCCGAGAAGCGAACAGTTTTCCGAGAGCGAAGCTCGAGGAAAACTGTGAGCTTCGAGGAACAGATAATGTCCAAGGACAAATATCCGAGCATATCTTTGAAGCCAAATGGAGGCTATTGTAGTTATTATCCTTCAAATATTTTTTCACAAGGCCGCTCCTTTAAGAAGCAATGCAAGGGGCATGTCGTGCGGCACTACATTTTTGCGATTTCTGCGTTTTATCTACAGTTATTAGTAGGATCCGCAAAAAAATATTCCTGGAAAAAATATTCCGCAAAAATTTACTCCACTTTTGAAATTATTTCAAAAGGGACAAGCATGTACTACTACATGTGTACATCAAATCTGTATTAAGTGGACACCCTCGGGGAATGCTCTATTGTCTGCTTAACACAGGGTGTTCGCTTAATAGAGGTATTATTTACAGTAAATAAGGGAACTGATAAATTTTGAGACTTCTGCTAACAGGTTTGACTATATTACGTTTTATACATCGCGCACAAGAATATTTCGTTAATTTGGATACATGCACATTATCCAAATTAAAGATTGATTTAGACATAATCATCATGCCAAGCATCATGCCGTTCACGATTGTATGGGATTTTCGACTGACTAGTACCCTCAAACGTTCATTCTAAAGGGTCCTACCTTTACTTGATCAACTCTAACAAGAAGTTGTTCACAATAGGAAACTTAGCTTGCTGTAAAGAAAACCAACAATTGAAGCAATAACCTACCAAGCTCCTGATGTTTCAAGAGGCAAGCCATGAGCATCCTTCCCACCTTCTCCACAGGATGATCAGCTGGGAATTCTATTGGCAAGACAAATCGCTTCTGTTTACAGAACCGTTCAATGGCAGCAAGAAACTTCAATGCCGTGTCGTCCTCCAGCTTACTCTCGGTAAGAGCTTGAAGGAACGGCTTAGCCGGGTCACCGTGTGAGATCTGACGTGTAAAAGGCTCGCTCTTGTCAGATTCGGAAGACTCTTTTTCTTTCCTGAAAGAATGAAGAACACCTTTACATGTACGTTTAGTGGGAGACGTGGTGGCCTAATGGTTATCGCGTTGGGACTCCAGATCCAGCGGTCTGGGTTCGAGCGCTGGCCGGGTCACTGTGCTGTGTTCTTGGGCAAGACACTTTACTCTCACAGTGGCTCTCTCCACCCAGGAGTATAAATGGGTACCGAACTGTTATGGAAACCCGACGAAATGCTGGGGTCACCTGCAATAGACTTGGATCCCATCCAGGAGGAGTAGCAATACTCCGCTTTATGCTACGGAATCCAGGATAATCTCCGGGTAGTGAGGCCAGTTTGGTCCCGAGTGCATGCGGCTTTACCTTACATATATTTAACCCTTTCACTCCCAGAGTCAAACCTTGAGTCAATAAATGTAGCTCTGACTTCTAAGTCTGCTCATGAAACCCTAGGGTGTGACCATTCAAATGAAAGCTATTCAAGTGGTGCTGTTTGTTTTTGACAATTTTGCAAAATAAAATTCAAGATTTTTTACAGTTTTGAACTTAGCACTCTTGGGAGTGAAAGGGTTAATAACAAACCACAGTGCCATTAAAGGAAAGTTTATCCTTCGAGCTTTGAGGTTTCACATGCAAAATGGGAACAAAACACGGGATTTATCAGATAGAGAAAGGAAACTGGGGCACCGAAATACACGTAGCTGGACACCTTGCCTGCATATACGCAAGGGGAAATGTTTATCCAGCTTACCTGCCAACATTGCCAACTGGTGCAGCCAAAGTTTCCATTCCACCTGAGAAGAAATCAGAAGCTAGCCATCTCTCATTTTCGTCTTCTTCAGCAGTAACGGTAGTACTGTGAGCCAAGTGGCAGGCGTACAGTCCCAGTAACAGACCCAAAGTACGCTCACAGTCAATCAACGGAGATGATACTGACAGGGCACTGTCTAGGGCTAGTTCTTGATCAGGCTGTAACAGATTAAAGAACGTATAGTACACTTAACAAAACTATTCGATTCTGATTAGTTGAGAGAAGTATAATTTATCCCAAATTGTATTCCGTAGGAGTAATTAGTACCTATTATTTTTCTATGGCAACAGGGTAAAAACGCAGCCAAACAAAGCAAATTCGAAATTTAATATAAGTTTGGAACGTCACTCAGTGGTTTTTATTTTTACCAAATAAAGATTTCTTACAAGTTTAAAGGCGCTTTCAATGCCATCGCCAGGAAGGTACGTGTGGAATCACTTTAGAGTCATGCAAAGTTTGCGATCGTCGCAAATTCTTTTTTTTTCTTGTCGTAATTTTGTTGAATAAAGGCTCGTGCAATTTTGAGAACTCTCAAAACATCACTCGTACCTATGAAATCACGAATTATACTCGAGAACGAAGATTGAGATTGATTATTAAATGACGAACTTGAAAAAAAAATTTACGAGGTCAGTGTACATTAAGTTTTACTCACCTCCACAAAAATACCAACAAAGAAAGCTTGCATCATTTCTCTTGCCTCTACTGAATGTTTGGTTTCCTCAAAAATTTGAGTTGCATCGGAGGCTGATTAGAAAAGACAACAAAGAACATGTTACTTTACAGTGAAGATGACGCTACCGTTGCCACTCGACAAAGTTTTTGATTAATTTTTGACATCTTTTTTACGACTTTCGGATGGGTTCCGTTTGACTTGACCAATCAAAATCCAAGGAGTGTTGGAGGCGGAGTCGTGAAATTTGAATGGTTTTAGTTTCGAGTCTAGTTCAAATGTGGCGCCACAAAACGGAACTCATCAAAGTTGTCAAAAAGATGTCAAAAATTAATCAAAAACTTTGTCGAGTGGCAACGGTAGCGTCATCTTCAATGTAAAACCCTTGAACACCCAAGGTTGATCATTCGGAGCCAGCACAAGTCTTCTTCGCAGCTGTTATTTGGATCATTTCATGGCGCTCCAAATAACGGTTGCATAAGGAGACTATCAGTGACACTTGCAGCATAGATTACATGGGACCAGGGCTCACCCACTGAGTGGATGCAGCAGAAGCACTCTGGCATTTTTGAGGGCCAGGCTGTCCTTCTAAATAAAACTGGTTATGTTTACAGGGTTTTATACATTCATTGCAACAGTTGTAACTGCTAACCTGCATATGATTGTAGCAATTCTTTTCCACACGGAGCCTGTGAAATAAAGATCGTCTTTACATTAACTTTATACATGACTTGTGTAAAAATAAGATCATCTTTATATTTATACATGCAGAAACTAGTCGAGTTACTGTAACAATGCACACAAAATCTATGTACAGTATGATACATGCTGCAGAAGACAGCTGCAATGGTATCGAATCTGCGTATTCAAAAACAACTGTACTGTACATACCTGATCCTTGAAATCCTGAAGGTCATAAACCTTTCCATGAATAACAACCCAGAGTCCACCATCTTTGTTGTGATTTTCCAGATCTTCAGGCCTTATGAATGTAATGTCACCATCAGCTCTCCGCCGAGCTGGCGTGGGACTACCTATTCCACCAGGCCAGGCCAAGTCCTCTTCGTCTTCTTTCTGCACCCCTGGAGCAAGCCGGTTAAACTTGTCTAACAAGTCTAGTAGACCGCTGACCAGAGGAACCGTTCTAGATGAGTCCATGACACTTGGCATACAAGTCTGTAGCAGTACCACGGCGGTCAGAAATTCAGGCAATAGAATTCCTGTTAGCTCTCGCTGGATTATCTGGGAAGAGACTACAAAGTGACGAGGACCATTTGAAGCCAGTGTTGAGGCTACAGGCAGGATCTCGCCAGCATGAGTACAAACCAAAGTGGCGTACTTGTGCAGCAGCAATGCGGCGCCTTGTTGCTTGGCACTGAGGATTCTTTCCTCTCCTTGAAAAATAAAAGTAAACAGCAAATGAAAATAGATGCAGTGATAACATTATTATAGTGTAAAGAGTTTATGTATAGTGTACAACTGAAGGTCCTACATTGTATCTGCACTTTTAATAATAATAATAATTTAGGCATTTTTGTTTTTAATTTTGGGACACAATTGGTATACATAATGTAGATCATCTAGTTTGTTTATGTCTTTACATGTAGCATGCATATGTCGTTTTTTGAGTTCACGATTTCAACAGTAGAAATGCTAAAATAGGACAAACCGCAACTGGGCTGTTGTTAAGAAAGCTTTGCTTATTGAGCTAGTATAATGTTAGCTGTTGAAATCACTAGTGTCCAACTGTTGAAATCACTCAAACCCATTGAAGTAGAAGTCTGTTTCATGGGTCAGCGACATCTGCCAAGATGATTAACGACAGCAAAAAACACAAATGTTGATTGAGCAGAGTTTGCATGTTACCGTATCAATCTCGTTCCCAGACTCCTTGTTACCCTCATCCTGCATTAGGAACGGGCAACAAGGACCTGTGGATAAAGCGTTCCACCTGACATGCGCAGTAAAACCAGAAGTCCAAGAATCTTTTGTGCATCCCTTTGAAACATGGAGTCGAACGTATGCGCAGTAGAACCGGAAGTCCAAGAATCATGTCATTGCGGATCACTTTATCCCAGAGGTCCTTGTTGGCTGGATAAGGGTAATGAGAACTCTGGGAACGAGATTGACATGTTATTAAAAGGAGCAGTAAGCAAAGCATTTTTTTTCAAGAACTCAACAACTAACCTTTAATAAGATACCAGGCTCGTTCATCTTCATGATGCAAGAAAAAACTGCCAATGAGAAGCCTCTGTAGCTTCAGCAGTAACTCCACTGTCATAGGGCGTGGCGGAGGGGTGTAAGGCCACTGTAATGTGGGCGGCTTGAGAAATAACTGTTGAAATTCACTTAAAACCTGAGTAGAAGACGCCTTCAGCAGTTGCTGGGTGAGATGGAGTAGAGGCACATCAACAATTCTGTCCTTGCTTTCGGATGTCTTTTCTTTGTCATTTTCACCAGCGCCTTCCTTTATTTCATTGTCGATAGCTGTCTCCAGAGCTGACTCCAGGCTCCCCTCTGCCATCAAGCTGTTGATAAGAAGGTCTGACATGAACTTCTTCCCGGCTGGTGAAGAGGTTGGCTTGTCGCAAGCTGTCGGTTGTTATACAGAAGGGAAAATGCAATGAGAATTTTGTCAGTAATAAACTAAAGCATGGTTCATACAAAAAAGGTTTTTTCAAGGACTTTTAGGTCGTGTTCTATTGAGATCAACCGTTTCAACCGCAACCAGTTTAGGTTGAAATGGTTGAGGTTTCCCAATAGAACACTTTCCAACCGTTTCCGTTTGAAACATGGAAATTCCTGGGAATAGTCATTATTTTTGGTTGGTTTGGTGGGTTGAACAACTTTTTCAAACCGTTTCAACCTTACGTTTCAGTTGAAAAGGTTGATCAACCAAACCAACTGAAAACGTTTTTTGTCCCAATAGAACATGAAAAAACTCAACTAAGTAACCCAACCAACCTAAAACAGTTAATCCCAATAGAACATGACCTTAGTGTCCGTCAAAGGTGTCCTTATTATATTAGAGAGGTTATTTCTCAAGAAAATATATGGAGATTTTGCCGGGACCCAATGAACTGTCTGTAATAGGGAGGTGTTCCGCAATCTGTATTATAGAGGTGCACAGTACTAAATTTGTAACAACAGTAATATTACACAGTGGCGGATCCAGGGGGAAGGTCGGGGGGGTCCCCCCCCCCCCCCCCCCCCCCTATCAGACCTGTGGGGTTTTTTGCTTTTACCATTATCCATAGCAAGGATCTCTAGGATCCACCAAAATGCACTTTTCAGAGCCTGAAATCTCAAATATTTTCTGGGAGAGGCCCCCAAACACCTCACATTGGAGGGGAGCGCCCCCATTCGTCCCTCGTTGTAGAAGCATTTAGTGATAACTATTGCAGTCTACTTCCAAAAAATCTCCTTCTACGTACTTCACATTTTCAGGAAAACCCTGGGGCCCCCTATCAAAAATTCCTGGATCCGCCCCTGTTACAAATCACTCACTTTCAATCAGTAGCTCTGTTAAAGCCCTGGCTCGTTCCTCTGGTGTTGGCAGTAGCAGGACCCAGCCATTCCTCAAGGCTCCTTGAGCTGCTGACTGTACAGTCTTAAGAACTCCTTTGTTGCTGGCTAGTGTGACCACCTGTTGTTTGAGCGACTGAAGAAGCTTGCTTCCTACTCCAAGACCTAAATCATCGGCCTCTACATTTCCAGTAATGGCCGCATGGAGCTGCAGAGGAAAACAAAAAACAGGCCCAAGAAATATTATAGTATTCAGACTGATTTGTATATGTACAGACCTGTATGTTTTATTGCGGGGGTGGGGGGGGGGGGGGGGGGGGGGAGGTAGGGGGATCTGAGCGTGCAGCTTCCATTACCTTGTTACTCCTCTACTGTTTGTGGTGAAATCGTCGCAACATCACGTTTGGTCGTGGAGCTGCCATCTTGGATTATTTGGCGAGCGAAATCTGGGGAGAAGACAAAGTACCCAGAGTAGTTTTGTCCTCTCCCCAGATTTCGCTCACCAAATAATGCCCCCCCCCCCCCCCCCACTCTATTGCCTAACTATTGCCTTGTTATGTCTGCTCAGTAACCTGATCTCTTCTTGCTAACCTGAAGTCTCAACAGATTCAATGTTGCCACGGCAATACATTCCTTCTCCTGTGGGGGAGGTGGCCAGTCTAAAGCTCCTGTTAGGTCTTCACTCACACGCCTCAACAGTGCATCAAGATGCTCAAATGTCTTCTTACATACATCCAGGCAGAAAGGAAGCCGCAACCCAACATTCCAGTGACCGGCAGATGACCAGGCAAAACTCTATTGAACGATTTAACACATTAAATTTGCATTAGAGCACATACATGTATGTAGATGTACTTTACAGCCTACTGTACATTACCCCTATGTTACCCCTATGTTACCCCATGTTACCCCATGTTACCCTTGTGTTACTCCATGTTACCCCATGTTACCCCCATGTTACCCGCATGTTACCCCCATGTTACCCGCATGTTACCCCCATGTTACCCCCATGTTACCATCATGTTACCCCATGTTACCCCTATGTTTACCCTCATGTTACCCCATGTTACCATCATGTTACCATCATGTTACCATCATGTTACCCGCATGTTACCCCCATGTTACCCCTATGTTACCCTTATGTTACCCTCATGTTACCCCCATGTTACCATCAAGTTACCCCATGTTACCCGCATGTTACCCCTATGTTACCCCCATGTTACCCGCATGTTACCCCCATGTTACCCTCATGTTACCCTCATGTTACCCCATGTTACCCCATGTTACCCCATGTTACCCCTATGTTACCCTCATGTTACCCCCATGTTACCATCAAGTTACCCCATGTTACCCGCATGTTACCCCTATGTTACCCCATGTTACCCTTATGTTACCCTCATGTTACCCCCATGTTACCATCATGTTACCCTCATGTTATCCGCATGTTACCCCTATGTTACCCCCATGTTACCATCATGTTACCCCATGTTACCATCAAGTTACCCCATGTTACCCGCATGTTACCCCTATGTTACCCCCATGTTACCCTCATGTTACCCGCATGTTACCCCCATGTTACCCCATGTACCCATGTTACCCCCATGTTGTAACCCGCATGTTACCCGCATGTTACCCCATGTTACCCACATGTTACCCTATGTTACCCCATGTTACCCCATGTTACCCTCGTGTTACCCCATGTTACCCACATGTTACCCACATGTTACCCCATGTTACCCCATGTTACCTGCATGTTACCCCATGTTACCCATGTTACCCCATGTTACCCCATGTTACCCCATGTTACCCCATGTTACCCCCATGTTACCCCCATGTTACCTGCATGTTACCCCCATGTTACCCACATGTTACTCCCATGTTACCCACATGTTACCCACATGTTATCCGCATGTTACCCCCATGTTACCCGCATGTTACCCCCATGTTACCTGCATGTTACCCCCGTGTTACCCTATGTTACCCCATGTTACCCATGTTACCCATGTTACCCGCATGTTACCCCCATGTTACCCGCATGTTACCCCATGTTACCCACATGTTACCCCCATGTTACCTGCATGTTACCCACATGATACCCCATGTTACCCGCATGTTACCCGCATGTTACCCCATGTTACCCCTATGTTACCCGCATGTTACCCCCATGTTACCCGCATGTTACCCCCATGTTACCCGCATGTTACCCCCATGTTACCCTATGTTACCCCCATGTTACCCCATGTTACCCGCATGTTACCCCATGTTACCCGCATATTACCCACATGTTACCCCCATGTTACCTGCATGTTACCCACATGATACCCCCATGTTACCCGCATGTTACCCCATGTTACCCTATGTACCCCTACGTTACCCACATGTTACCCGCAAGTTACCCGCATGTTACCCGCATGTTACCCGCATGTTACCCTGTTACCCGCATGTTACCCCCATGTTACCCGCATGTTACCCCCATGTTACCCGCATGTTACCCCATGTTACCCGCATGTTACCTGCATGTTACCCTATGTTACCCCATGTTACCCGCATGTTACCCCCATGTTACCCACATGTTACCCCCATGTTACCTGCATGTTACCCTATGTTACCCCCATGTTACCCGCATGTTACCCCCATGTTACCTGCATGTTACCCTGTGTTACCCGCATGTTACCCCCATGTTACCCACATGTTACCCCCATGTTCCCTGCATGTTACCCCCATGTTGCCCACATGTTACCCCCATGTTACCCACATGTCACCCCCATGTTACCCACATGTCACCCCAATGTTACCCACATGTCACCCCCATGTTACCCACATGTTACCCACATGTTACCCCCATGTTACCCACATGTTGTAAACCCCCATGTTACCCACAAGTTACCCCCATGTTCCCTGCATGTTACCCCCATGTTACCCACATGTTACCCCATGTTTTTCTTTTCATTGTGGATCAGTTTGCCATCATGATAAATAATTTTATTGTGAGGTACACTGTACATACAGTACACATTTCTAAAATGATAGAACTTGTTGGTCAGCATCACCTACCTGTGCAGGTCCACAGGCGACCCCAGATATTTCCTTGCCAGCTATTGTCGATATGAGTGTAGGTTCTACCCTGGCAATGCTGGAAGTGTCACCCAGCTGTCCCTGTTCATTCCGCCCCCAGCTGTACACCTCGCCATCCTCTGTTACCACCAGACAGTGAACTGAGCCAACAGCAAAGTCGATTATCTTCTTACCACAAAATACTTCAATCAATTTGGGATAGCGTACATGATCCTCAGTAACATGACCAAGGCGACTGCCATCTCCTTTACCCCTGCAATATTTTTATTGTTTTTACATTCATTAATTAGAGTAAAATCATGTAGCCAAATGCTCCTCTTAAAATTCGGCAGAAAATAATAATTAAAAAAACCCGCATTAAACTAGAAAAATAAAATGCACTTAGAAGGTGGCAAAATTGTTGTTGTCTTTTAAGCTCAATCAACAAATAGTAATGAAAAAAATGTTGCCAACAGCCACCCTCCCCTCCCCCTCGCCTATTTTTCCTTAAAAAATCTTGCATCGCCGTTGAAAAGAACTGAATTCATTCCAATCTGGGATTAGCTTAATCGTGCTTTCAATAATCTACGATCCATGCAGGTACATGTATATCAACATACCGTGCATCATTACCAGATAGACTACTTGTAAGTAATCACTCATTTTTCTCTGGGATGGTCGAGTGGTAGAGCACGCGAATACGTGCGAAAATCACCGGAAGGATAATGAGACATGCATCTCCTCGAGGTTATTTTCGCGTGCGCTCGTGTGCTCTCCCACTCGAGTATCCCTGAGAAAATTGAAGGACTGCTCGTAGTCTAAGTCATTTACCAAGTCAACAACTGTCCATCTCTTGTTAGTGCCACAGAAAACTGTGATCCACAGAAGACACGTACAACACCAAGGCTCTGTAATTTATCAACAACTTTGGGAGCTTTACAGCCATCACTTCCACCATGACCAAGTTTGCCATAATCTCCATCGCCCCAAGACCAAACTGTGCCTGAAAAACACATTATGTTAATCAAAACTATAACAAAAATTAATTCTCAAATCCGATTGGTTATCAGCAGGCCCGATTTGTATAGGTAATGACATGGGGCTGAGTAAAATTAAGGATTAATATCACACGTGTTTTCAGAAATTTGCAGGATACACGGTGTTAATCACTGAGTCAGACATATGATTACAGACCGAATTAGACTCCACTCAGTCCTATAAGCATTCAATTAAAATAAACTATAATTAAAAAGAGAGGATAAACTACATGTACATGTATACACACAGGAGAATGTTCAGCCTACATGTATGTAAAGGGGATCAATGCAGTCTTACATGTAAAAATTAATGTAGTTGTTACATTTTCTACTTGCAAATAATGGTAAATCATAACCAGAGACAGTCTCCATCCACATGTAGATCTCTGTCTCAATCTCATGTACATACCATCATCAGCTACAGCTAAGCTATGAGCATCTCCACTGCCACAGGCTACATCAATCACATGGTATCCACGTAAACCATTAACCAACATGGGAACGAGGTGGTCTTCGCTACTTCCTAAAAAGACAAGTCAGACAAAAATTAATCATTACATTCAATTTACAAATAATTTCACACATTTAAACTCACAATAAAACGAATCACTTGAAGCAATGGTAAAAAGGCAGGAGGGGCGTCACAAGCAGTCACGTTAAAACAAAATCACCAAGTGACCACAGCGACCACCAAGTGACCACTGTGACAACAAAATGACCACCGCGACCACCAAATAAACACTGGGTCTACCAAGAGACCATGCGACCACCAAATGACCAAAAAGTGACCACCGCAACCACAAAATGACCAACAAGTGACCACTGCAACTACCAACTGACCACCGTCATTAACAAATGACTACACCAAGTGACCACCGCGGCGGCCACCAATGACTACCAAGTCACAACCGCGACTAAAAACTGACTACCAAGTGACCACCGCGACCACCAAATGACCACAATGATATACCAAATGACTACCAAGTAACCACCGTGACTACCAAATGACCACCAAGTAACCACCGTGCCTACCAAATGACCACCAAGTGACCACCGCGACTACCAATGACTACCAAGTGACCACCGCGACAACCAAATGACTACCAAGTGACCACCGCGACTACCAAATGACTACCAAGTAAACATCACCACTACCAAATGACTACCAAGTGACCACCGCGACTACCAAATTACCAGCAAGTGACAACCTTGACTACCAAATGACCACGACAACTACAAAATGACTACCAAGTAGCCACCGCGACTATGCAAATGACTACCAAGTGACCACCGCCACTACCAAATGACTGCCAAGTGACCACCGCCACTACCAAAATAATGACCACCAAGTGACCACCAGATGACTACCAACTGACCACCGCGACTACCAAATGACTACCAAGTGAACACCGCCACTACCAAATGACTACCAAGTGACCACCGCGACTACCAAATTACCAGCAAGTGACAACTTTGACTACCAAATGACCACGACAACTACAAAATGACTACCAAGAAGCCACCGCGACTACCAAATGCCTACCAAGTGACCACCGCCACTACCAAATGACCACCAATTGACCACCAGATGACTACCAAGTGACCACTGCCACTACCAAATGACTACCAAGTGACCACCGCCACTACCAAATGACTACCAAGTGAACACCATGACTACAAAATGACCACCAAGTGACCACCATGACCACCAGATGACTACCAACTGACCACCGCGACTACCAAATGACTACCAAATGACTACCACGACTACCAAATGACTACCAAGTGACAACCGCGACTACCAAATGACGACCAAATGACCACCACGACTACCAAATGACTACCAAGTGACTACCGCGACTACCAAATGACTACTAAGTGACCACCGCAAACGTCCAAATGACTACTAAGTGACCACAGCGACTACCAAATCACCACCAAGTGACCACCAGATGACTATCAACTGACCACCGCGACTACCAAATGACAACCAAGTGACTACCGCCACTACCAAATGACCACCATGACTACCAAATGATTACCAAGTGACCACCACGACTACCAAGTGACTACCAAGTGACCACCGCCACTACCAAATGACTACCAAGTGACCACCGCCACTACCAAATGACCACCAAGTGAGCACCAGATGACTATCAAGTGTTCACTGCGACTACCAAATGACTACCAAGTGACCACTACCAAATGACTACCAAGTGACCACCACCACTACCAAATGACCACCAAGTGACCACTAGATGACTACCAAGTGACCATGGCGACTACCAAATACCCACCAAGTGACCACCGCGATTACCAAATGACTACCAAGTGAACACCTTGACTACCAAATGACCAGCAAGTGACCACCGTCACAACCAGATGACTACTAACTGACCACCGCAACTACCAAATGACTACCAAGTGACCACAACGACTACCAAATGACTACCAAGTGAGTACCGCGACTACCAAATGACGACGAAATGACCACTACCACTACCAAATGACTACCAAGGGAGTACCGCGACTACCAAAATTTAATGACCACCAAGTGACCACCGCGACTTACAAATGACCACCAAGTGACCACCACGACTACCAAATGACTACAAAATGACCACCACGACTACCAAAATGACTACCAAGTTACTACCGTGACTACCAAATGACCACCAAGTGACCACCAAGACTACCAAATGACTACCAAGTGACAACCGTGACCAAATGACTGGTCATTTGGTAGTCACAGTAGTAACTTGGTAGTCATTTTGGTAGTCGTGGTGGTCATTTGGTCGTCATTTGGTAGTCGCGGTAGTCACTTTGTAGTCATTTGGTAGTCGTGGTGGTCACTTGGTAGTCATTTGGTAGTCGCGGTGGTCAGTTGGTAGTCGCGGTGGTCAATTGGTACCAAGTGACCACCGCCACTACCAAATGACTACCAAGTGACCACCGCCACTACCAAATGACCACCAAGTGACCACCGTGACCACCAGATGACTACCAAGTGACCACTGCGACTACCAAATGACCACCGCGACTACCAAATGACCACCAAGTGACCATCATGACCACCAGATGACTACCAAGTGACCACTGCGACTACAAAATGACTACCAAGTGACCACTGCACTACCAAATGACTACCAAATGACCACCAAGTGACCACCAAGACTACCAAGTGACCACCATGACCAAATGACTACCAAGTGACCACCATGACCAAATGACCACCAAGTGACCACCGTGACCACCAGATGACTACCAACTGACCACTGCGACTACCAAATGACTACCAAGTGACTACCACGACTACCAAATGACTACCAAGTGACAACCGCGACTACCAAATGACGACCAAATGACCACCACGACTACCAAATGACTACCAAGTGACTACCGCGACTACCAAATGACTACTAAGTGACCACCGCAAATGTCCAAATGACTACCAAGTGACCACAGCGACTACCAAATCACCACCAAGTCACCACCATGACCACCAGATGACTATCAACTGACCACCGCGACTACCAAATGACAACCAAGTGACTACCGCCACTACCAAATGACAACCATGACTACCAATTGATTACCAAGTGACCACCACGACTACCAAGAGACTACGAAGTGACCACCGCCACTACCAAATGACAACCAAGTGACCACCGCCACTACCAAATGACCACCAAGTGACCACCAAGACTACCAAATGACTACCAAGTGACCACCATGACCAAATGACTACCAAGTGACCACCATGACCAAATGACTACCAAGTGACCACCGCCACTACCAAATGACTACCAAGTGACCACCATGACTACAAAATGACCACCAAGTGACCACCGTGACCACCAGATGACTACCAACTGACCACTGCGACTAACAAATGACTACCAAGTGACTACCACGACTACCAAGTGACAACCGCGACTACCAAATGACGACCAAATGACCACCACGACTACCAAATGACTACCAAGTGACTACCGCGACTACCAAATGACTACCAAGTGACCACCGCCACTACCAAATGACCACCAAGTGAGCAGCAGATGACTACCAAGTGTTCACTGCGACTACCAAATGACTACCAAGTGACCACCGCCACTACCAAATGACTACCAAGTGACCACCACCACTACCAAATGACCACCAAGTGACCACTAGATGACTACCAAGTGACCATGGCGACTACCAAATACCCACCAAGTGACCACCGCAATTACCAAATGACTACCAAGTGAACACCATGACTACCAAATGACCACCAAGTGACCACCGTCACAACCAGATGACTACTAATTGACCACCGCAACTACCAAATGACTACCAAGTGACCACAACGAATACCAAATGACTACCAAGTGAGTACCGCGACTACCAAATAACGACGAAATGACCACTACCACTACCAAATGACTACCAAGTGAGTACCGCGACTACCAAAATTTAATGACCATCAAGTGACCACCGCGACTTACAAATGACCACCAAGTGACCACCACGACTACCAAGTGACCACCGCCACTACCAAATGACCACCAAGTGACCACCGTGACCACCAGATGACTACCAAGTGACCACTGCGACTACCAAATGACTACCAAGTGACCACCACGACTACCAAATGACCACCATGACCACCAGATGACTACCAAGTGACCACCGCCACTACCAAATGACCACCGTGACTACCAAATGACCACCAAGTGACCACCACGACTACCAAATGACTACAAAATGACCACCACGACTACCAAAATGACTACCAAGTTATTACCGTGACTACCAAATGACCACCAAGTGACCACCAAGACTACCAAATGACTACCAAGTGACAACCGTGACCAAATGACTGGTCATTTGGTAGTCACAGTAGTAACTTGCTAGTCATTTTGGTAGTCGTGGTGGTCATTTGGTCGTCATTTGGTAGTCACGGTAGTCACTTTGTAGTCATTTGGTAGTCGTGGTGGTCACTTGGTAGTCATTTGGTAGTCGGGTGGTCAGTTGGTAGACGCGGTGGTCAATTGGTACCAAGTGACCACCGCCACTACCAAATGACTACCAAGTGACCACCGCCACTACCAAATGACCACCAAGTGACCACCGTGACCACCAGATGACTACCAAGTGACCACTGCGACTACCAAATGACCACCAAGTGACCATCATGACCACCAGATGACTACCAAGTGACCACTGCGACTACAAAATGACTACCAAGTGACCACTGCCACTACCAAATGACTACCAAGTGACCACCGTGACTACCAAATGACCAAGTGATCACCGTGACCACCAGATGACTACCAACTGACCACCGCGACTACCAACTGACCACCGCGACTACCAAATGACTACAAAGTGACTACCGCGACTACAAAAATGACGACCAAATGACCCCCACGACTACCAAAATGACTACCAAGTTACTACCGTGACTACCAAATGACCACCAAGTGACCACCAAGACTACCAAATGACTACCAAGTGACCACCATGACCAAATGACTACAAAGTGACCACCATGACCAAATGACCACCAAGTGACCACCGTGACCACCAGATGACTACCAACTGACCACTGCGACTACCAAATGACTACCAAGTGACTACCACGACTACCAAATGACTACCAAGTGACAACCGCGACTACCAAATGACGACCAAATGACCACCACGACTACCAAATGACTACCAAGTGACTACCGCGACTACCAAATGACTACTCAGTGACCACCGCAAACGTCCAAATGACTACCAAGTGACCACAGCGACTACCAAATCACCACCAAGTCACCACCATGACCACCAGATGACTATCAACTGACCACCGCGACTACCAAATGACAACCAAGTGACTACCGCCACTACCAAATGACAACCATGACTACCAAGTGATTACCAAGTGACCACCACGACTACCAAGTGACTACCAAGTGACCACCGCCACTACCAAATGACTACCAAGTGACCACCGCCACTACCAAATGACCACCAAGTGACCACCAAGACTACCAAATGACTACCAAGTGACCACCATGACCAAATGACTACCAAGTGACCACCATGACCAAATGACTACCAAGTGACCACCGCCACTACCAAATGACTACCAAGTGACCACCATGACTACAAAATGACCACCAAGTGACCACCGTGACCACCAGATGACTACCAACTGACCACTGCGACTACCAAATGACTACCAAGTGACTACCACGACTACCAAGTGACAACCGCGACTACCAAATGACGACCAAATGACCACCACGACTACCAAATGACTACCAAGTGACTACCGCGACTACCAAATGACTACCAAGTGACCACCGCCACTACCAAATGACCACCAAGTGAGCACCAGATGACTACCAAGTGTTCACTGCGACTACCAAATGACTACCAAGTGACCACCGCCACTACCAAATGACTACCAAGTGACCACCACCACTACCAAATGACCACCAAGTGACCACTAGATGACTACCAAGTGACCATGGCGACTACCAAATACCCACCAAGTGACCACCGCAATTACCAAATGACTACCAAGTGAACACCATGACTACCAAATGACCACCAAGTGACCACCGTCACAACCAGATGACTACTAACTGACCACCGCAACTACCAAATGACTACCAAGTGACCACAACGAATACCAAATGACTACCAAGTGAGTACCGCGACTACCAAATAACGACGAAATGACCACTACCACTACCAAATGACTACCAAGTGAGTACCGCGACTACCAAAATTTAATGACCATCAAGTGACCACCGCGACTTACAAATGACCACCAAGTGACCACCACGACTACCAAATGACTACCAAGTGACCACCGCCACTACCAAATGACTACCAAGTGACCACCGCCAGTACCAAATGACCACCAAGTGACCACCGTGACCACCAGATGACTACCAAGTGACCACTGCGACTACCAAATGACTACCAAGTGACCACCACGACTACCAAATGACCACCATGACCACCAGATGACTACCAAGTGACCACCGCCACTACCAAATGACCACCGTGACTACCAAATGACCACCAAGTGATCACCGTGACCACCAGATCACCGCCAACTGACCACCGCGACTACCAACTGAACACTGCGACTACCAAATGACTACCACGTGACCACCACGACTACCAAATGACCACCACGACTACCAAAATGACTACCAAGTTACTACCGTGACTACCAAATGACCACCAAGTGACCACCAAGACTACCAAATGACTACCAAGTGACCACCGTGACCAAATGACTACCAAGTGACCACTGCCACTACCAAATGACTACCAAGTGACCACCGCGACTACCAACTGACCACCGCGACTACAAAATGACTACCAAGTGACCACCATAACTACCAAATGACTACAAAGTGACTACCGCGACTACCAAATGACGACCAAATGACCACCACGACTACCAAAATGACTACCAAGTTACTACTGTGACTACCAAATGACCACCAAGTGACCACCAAATGACTACCATGTGACCACCATGACCAAATGACTACCAAGTGACCACCACGACTACCAAATGACTACCAAGTGACCAACATGACTAGAAAATGACCACCGTGACCACCAGATGACTACCAACTGACCACCGCGACTACCAAATGACTACCAAGTGACCACCACGACTACCAAATGACTACCAAGTGACAACCGCGACTACCAAATGACTACCAAGTGACCACCGCCACTACCAAATGACCACCAAGTGAGCACCAGATGACTACCAAGTGTTCACTGCGACTACCAAATGACTACCAAGTGACCACCGCCACTACCAAATGACTACCAAGTGACCACCACCACTACCAAATGACTACCAAGTGACCATGGCGACTACCAAATACCCACCAAGTGACCACCGCAATTACCAAATGACTACCAAGTGAACACCATGACTACCAAATGACCACCAAGTGACCACCGTCACAACCAGATGACTACTAACTGACCACCGCAACTACCAAATGACTACCAAGTGACCACAACGACTACCAAATGACTACCAAGTGAGTACCGCGACTACCAAAATTAATGACCACCAAGTGACCACCGCGACTTACAAATGACCACCAAGTGACCACCACGACTACCAAATGACTACCAAGTGACCACTACCACTACCAAATGACTACCAAGTGACCACCGCCAGTACCAAATGACCACCAAGTGACCACCAGATGACTACCAAGTGACCACAGCGACTACCAAATGACTACCAAGTGACCACCACGACTACCAAATGACCACCAAGTGACCACCAGATGACTACCAAGTGACCACCGCCACTACCAAATGACTACCAAGTGACCACCGTGACTACCAAATGACCACCAAGTGATCACCGTGACCACCAGATCACCGCCAACTGACCACCGCGACTACCAACTGAACACTGCGACTACCAAATGACTACCACGTGACCACCACGACTACCAAATGACGACCAAATGACCACCACGACTACCAAGTTACTACCGTGACTACCAAATGACCACCAAGTGACCACCAAGACTACCAAATGACTACCAAGTGACCACCGTGACCAAATGACTACCAAGTGACCACTGCCACTACCAAATGACTACCAAGTGACCACCGCGACTACCAACTGACCACCGCGAGTACAAAATGACTACCAAGTGACCACCACGACTACCAAATGACTACAAAGTGACTACCGCGACTACCAAATGACCACCACGACTACCAAATGACTACCAAGTTACTACTGTGACTACCAAATGACCACCAAGTGACCACCAAATGACTACCAAGTGACCACCGTGACCAAATGACTACCAAGTGACCACTGCCACTACCAAATGACTACCAAGTGACCACCACCACTACCAAATGACTACCAAGTGACCAACATGACTACAAAATGACCACCGTGACCACCAGATGACTACCAACTGACCCCGCGACTACGAAATGACTGCCAAGTGACCACCACGACTACCAAATGACTACCAAGTGACAACCGCGACTACCAAATGATGACCAAATGACCACCACGACTACCAAATGACTACCAAGTGACTACCGCGACTACCAAATGACTACTAAGTGACCACCGCAAACGTACAAATGACTACCAAGTGACCACAGCGACTACCAAATCACCACCAAGTGACCACTGTGACCACCAGATGACTATCAACTGACCACCGCGACTACCAAATGACTAGCAAGTGACCACCGCCACTACCAAATGACTACCGCCACTACCAAATGACCACGAAGTGACCACCAGAAGACTACCAAGTGACCACAACGACTACCAAATGACTACCAAGTGACCACCACCACTACCAAATAACTACCAAGTGACAACCGCCACTACCAAATGACAACCAAGTGACCACCAGATGACTACCAAGTGACCACCACGACGACCAAATGACTACCAAGTGACTACCACGACAACCAAATGACCAGGTTACCACTACGACTACCAAATGACTACCAAGTGACCACCGCCACTACCAAATGACTACCAAGTGACCACCGCCACTACCAAATGACCACCGTGACCACCAGATGACTACCAAGTGACCACTGCGACTACCAAATGACTACCAAGTGACCACCGCGACTACTAAATGACCACCAAGTGACCACCATGACCACCAGATGACTACCAAGTGACCACCGCCACTACCAAATGACTACCAAGTGACCACCGTGACTACCAAATGACCACCAAGTGATCATCGTGACCACCAGATGACTACCAACTGACCACAGCGACTACCAACTGAACACCGCGACTGCCAAATGACTACCAAGTGACCACCATGACTACCAAATGACGACCAAATGACCACCACGACTACCAAAATGACTACCAAGTTACTACCGTGACTACCAAATGACCACCAAGTGACCACCAAGACTACCAAATGACTACCAAGTGACCACCGCGACTAACAAATGACAACCAAGTGACCACCGTGACTATGAAATGACTACCAAATGAAAAGAACGACTACCAAATGTCTACCAAGTGACCACCGTGACTACCAAATTACCAGCAAGTGATCACCGCGATTACCAAATGCCTACCAAGTGACCACAGTGACCACCAAATGACAACCTTGACTACCAAATGACCAGGACAACTACCAAATGACTACCAAGTGACCACCATGACTACCAAATGACTACAAAGTGACTATCGCCACAACCAAATGACTACCAAGTGACCACCGTGACTATGAAATGACTACCAAATGACCACTACGACTACCAAATGACTACCAAGTGACCACCGTGACTACCAAATTACCAGCAAGTGACCACCGCGATTACCAAATGCCTACCAAGTGACAACAGTGACCACGAAATGACAACCTTTACTACCAAATGACAAGGACAACTACCAAATGACTACCAAGTGACAGCCACGACTACCAAATGACTACCAAGTGACCACCGCCACTACCAAATGACTACCAAGTGACCACCGCCACTACCAAATGACCACCAAGTGAGCACCAGATGACTACCAAGTGTTCACTGCGACTACCAAATGACTACCAAGTGACCACCGCCACTATCAAATGACTACCAAGTGACCACCACCACTACCAAATGACCACCAAGTGACCACTAGATGACTACCAAGTGACCATGGCGACTACCAAATACCCACCAAGTGACCACCGCGACTACCAAATGACTACCAAGTGACCACCACGACTACCAAATGACCACCCCACCGTCACAACCAGATGACTACTAACTGACCACCGCAACTACCAAATGACTACCAAGTGACCACAACGACTACCAAGTGAGTACCGCGACTACCAAATGACGACGAAATGACCACTACCACTACCAAATGACTACCAAGTGAGTACCGCGACTACCAAAATTTAATGACCACCAAGTGACCACCGCGACTTACAAATGACCACCAAGTGACCACCACGACTACCAAATGACCACCGCCACTACCAAATGACTACCAAGTGACCACCGCCAGTACCAAATGACCACCAAGTGACCACCGTGACCACCAGATGACTACCAAGCAGGGCTTCCGGAATTATGCGGTTTTTTTCAGCAAATTATGCGCTTATTTTTTGGCAAATTATGCGCCAAAAATCCCGAATTATGCGCGAATTATTGCGAATTGCGCAATATTTTTAAGCGAAAATTTTTAATGTTTCAATTTTTTTTCAGCAAATTATGCGCTATTTTTTGCCAAATTATGCGCCCAAAAAATCCCGAATTATGCCGCGAATTATGCGAAATTGCGCAATATTTTTAACGAAAATTTTTAATGTTTTAATTTATTAAGCTTGCAAATCAAGTAAGTCAAAGTAAGTAAGTCAACAAAGTAAGTAAGTCAACAAAAAACAACTTACTGACTGATGCTGCTATGATTTTTTCAGGGTTGAGTGAGATAAAGTCACATGTTTATAATTGAAATAAAACATATCAGTACAAATATGATGAGCAACAACGATTTATTACACCAAACGTATTTCTCGTTTCTTCTTACATGTTGGGTAGCAGCACCAAAGAAGCAAAAGCTGTATTGACCAGATTGACCATGGAATTCAAAAGTGAAACTCGTTCTCGTTGTAAAAATCTAAAGCTCACTAATATGCATTTTATTAGACCATCTGTATATATTTGCTTTGACGCAATAATAATTTCAATGTTCATCTCTTCCTGCTCCTCTTTATGTACTGGTAAAACGTGTTGTACCTCATCCAACTGAGGAAAATCGGAATGGACCACTTCCTTGGATTTGAAGTGGACCAAAGATTAGCCAGGAGGGCGAGCAGTCGTCAATGTCGTCACGTTTGGGCCAGTCGGAACCTCTTCTGCCCCTGACTGAGTGCAGGAACTTTATTGTCAGAGTAGCATTCTTGTTCCTTAGGACGCGACCAATGTAGAATGCTTTCTGATATTCTACTGAATAGTACTCCCCTTCTTGTATTGGTTGTAACTTGTCTTCAACCTTCATCCTGTGAAGCTCAAGTAACATCTGCTTCCGGAAGGAAGGGATGCTATCACTGCTTACCGCTGCACCAGACAAACCTAGCAAGCTCTTGCGTAAATGCATACATAGACACCGCAATCGTATCCATTCTCCTGCTGTGGTAGCTGGCCGTTAGCGTTGCTCACAAAGCTCCATTCAGTTGTTTCATCATCCAGAGAGGGATCAATTTCCTTTAGCAACTTCCACATCTTTCGCACTGCAACTTTGTGAGTAGGACTTGACAGAAGATCCTTGAAGGCTGTCCATAATGACTATCTGCTTTTGCTTGGGCAAAGCCGCAAGGAGAAACCAGTGCTTGCTATTCACTGTGTTACACGGAACAAGGACATAATCCTGCGTCATGAGGTCAGCTTTTTTGCCTTTAACTCCAAGAAGATGCACAGCAGGCTGACTGCCGATCCCTTTTCTCGAAAACTTCCCACTCTATGGTTTCTGCATCACACGTAGCTGTTTCGGCAAGAACTTTAAGGTATGAATCAATAACAAAATTACTCAAGTAATTGTCCTCGTCCTTCTGATGGCCACCATGGATGAGAACTCAAATCATTACTAACAATAAGTGGACTTCCTCCAAACTTTACTGAACCATCAACCATTGCATTGACTATTGCATTTAGGTGGGCTGGAAATTCATTGGCTTCTGTTTTCTCAAATTTAGCTGAGGTGTTTCTTGTCAAGGCCACACTGTATTTGAGGATCGTTTGGTGATGGGACCTTAACGGATAAGGGAACTGGCGAGGAAGTCTTGACTTTGATAGGTTTTATGGGGTTTCGCAACTTTCCCTAGGCTAGAACGAAACTGTTTTCGCCTTCCCCGCACTGCCTTTCTCAGGTATCCCTTTCCGTTTACGGGTGGTATTGGGCTTGTTTGGCGGTTTCGATGATGGATTGGCCTGCCTTGATGACTTCGTAGCTGGTTTGAAAAAACCTGATACCGACAAGGAATGAACAGGGTCATCTGGACTGGCTACTGACTTGTTTGATGTATGCACTGAACTGCCAGAAGACCTAGACGGAATTTGATAGGCGGAGCTGCTGGATTGCTGGACATAGGAACAGAGCCAGTAGAATCTGTAGGAATTGGACTCTTTGGTCTTGGGTCTTTGTTGATTGACTTTGTAAGTGAGTCACAAGGAAGTGGAGTAGTTGGAGTCCGTTCGGAGACCACCTACAATACAATACAATAAAATTATAATCTTTATTTTACACCCTTAAAAGTGCCACTATGATCAAAATATACATTTTCTGTTCTCTTCATATTTGGAAAAATATAACTGGTACTCGTTACTTACCTTGCGAAGTTTAAAAGTCAAAACTCGTACGGGAAGTGCCATTATTTTAACTTTACATTTCGAATTCGGCTTGCCGCCATTACTCAATTCAAAAATGACCGGGACCGAACCCTGAGGAGTTGGATCGAGTTGGCCTAAAGATTTTGAAACGTCAATGACTCAACACGTGCCTTTTGGCTTTGTTGTTCTTTGTCCCGGAGGGAACCGCGTTGAGTCATTGACGTCACAAATCAAGTCATGTTTACCAGATCGCAAAACCAGTAGAACGTGGGCTCGGATTTATGAACGGAGTAATGGCGGACGGATTTTACGTGATTTTCGTGGGTTTTCGCCCAGCTATTTCTCGGCTGTGTAAGAATATATCAATCTAATATATAGCAGTTCGCATTTGTCTAAACCTAATTAGATACATTTGCGTTAAAAAAAGCGGAAAAGAAATACAAAAATTTTCGTCGTAGTGGCACTAATAAAAAATACTAAACAGACTTCTAATAATAGCTGAAAAATGGAAACGTACCTCTTCTCTAACTGTAGACTTAACTTGCAGATTCCAGTTCAGGAAATGGTACGCCTTGAGGGTACTTGGGCGCCATTGACATTCGCTTTTCGTCGAGAATGTTGTTGTAATTCGAAAAGCAGCGCTCCACATCATAAGAACCCAGTGTCGCTGTGCAGTAGATTGAGGCTACTTTGTACAGGTTGGGGGAGTTCACTGGCATTTGACTTCCATAAACAGCTTAACGTCCAGCTTTCCCATTTGTGCTTCTTTTCACCGCCGCTGGGCCAATAACATGGGCATACAAAATCCATCTCTGTTCGTGGCACGTCTTCAATCCCTGGGATGCTGTTGGGTGTAAGGGTCGTATCCGAACTCACAAGATTGCGGGGATCTAGTATTCTGACATGACGTAGGAAAGTACTGGCAGGTTGTCCCCTGCCCTCATCTGTGTATTTCTCTAGCTTCTGGTAAGCGTCGGAGAATGCTGACCTGAAATGGAAATTTCAAACTGATATTTATTTTTACATCAATATGGCTGTTTTAGTCATAGGCATAGGCCTATGGTTGCACAAAAAAAGTTTTACAATGTAATTTATTATGATTTTCCCTTATTGAAACAAATGAAAAGAAAGGAGCTCGCGGGAGGCTTTTTGTTTTTGCACTGGATACGTGCGGTGCCAAATGTTATTTTACCCTGACAGAGCTGTGAGCAAACATCAGACTTCTCCGTTCGCTGGTAAATGACATCGATGTGCCTTTGGAAGCAAGAAGTCCAACTCGTCTTCACTTAATGAAGAATTAGGGAGTGGAGGATGCAAAGGAGGGACTCTTCTCCATTTTTGTTTGTGTGACTGTGTTACATGAGGGATTTCTCTGTTGGAAACTAATTCGATTAGATGCATCAATGTCGGGCCGGTGTCAAGTAACAACCCTGAGCTGGCGCGTGCAGCATCTTCATGGAACGTGTCGTCTCCATACATTTCCTCCAGGCCGCAACAACGAGGCACTTTGCAGGCATTTCTTACCACGTCGCTGACATCTCTTGGGTGATGAACAATCCTCATAGACGGTTGAAGTGCTTCGCGTTGGTACAACAGCCGAGTCAGAACCATGCTGACCAGCTCTTCGTTGTTGGCATTGGGAAGGCATAGTAGCTTTGCCCTGGAGATCACCGGCACAGTCATTCATGTATTTCAGGAAACGACCTTTGCGCTCCAACTTGGGATAAAAAAAAACAAAATTCCTCATGCACTTGGCGAAACTCTGTGGACAAAGCTGAAAATGTCTGCTTCAAAATCACCAAGCCACTAGACTTATGATGTGGGCTGTGGCAGGTTTGATATGGACCGCAACTTGGAGAACAAAACATGAAAGCGTTTCTCTGAAAAGCCTTTTTTTCATGTTTAACTAGCGTTGTCAGTAATTAAAAATCAGGTACAACGATCCACAACGTCTATTCCATAGTCATTTATAGTACTTAACAAAAAACTGCTTGGGGGTGACACAGGTCTTGTTATTTGTTTTCTGTCCACCAAAGTGCGGTATCTAACAGGTAGGGACAATGTTTTCTGCCACTGGGAAGAGGAAAAAAAGCTCGTCGAAGTCCAGAATTGTCAGCCATAAACAACGTCCTATTGACAACAACGACCATTGTCGTCTGTAAAAGCTCGGTCCTACCCATGGATGGTGACTATTTGCCTCTTTTATTTTTCTGCTTCAGTTCTTCCTTTTTCTCAACTCATAAAACTATCTAATTAAGTGGTTCCCGAAGCTGTGTGCCCTTAGGGATCGCGCCCAACCATTGGACTACGAACGGGACGTGAAGAAAATTTCACCGCATTGTTGGATTTTCTGATTTGTTTCAACGGTATGTTTGCAGCAAGCACACGGCCCTTATTCCCAAACTCACAGCAGACTTTCCCAACTTTCTCTTGTCGTGAAGGCTGAGAATTTTTGCCACTTGAATGAAGGTCTTCAATGGTCTGGTTGTTTTCGCCTCGAGCATTCGAAAGAGGATTTTCATCCATTACGCTTGATGTGTGAAACAAGCTGAAAGGTGCTTTGTCCAAGAGACTGACTTTCGGTGGTGAAATCCACAACAAACATTACAAGTTGAACAAAATAGGAGATTGTTATCTGGCATGGAACTTTCCGGGATATTTGCTTAGCCCGCTCTTGTGGTGTAAACGCTAGTACCATGGCTTTTTTCTTTGGTTTTACTTTTTAAATATCAAACCCTTATCCCTTTTCAAAAGCGAAAACACGGGAAAGAAAGTTGTTTTGCCGCCAAAAATAAAATCGAAGCACCCACGGGGCGCTTTTTTTTCTTTTCCAAGCTGTGATTGGTTATATTTCTTCCAATCATTGGCGCGTGTTATATAATAAAAACTAGAGGCCACAGGCGCCCCAACGGGGCACAGCAGCATAGAACGCCTGGAATATGCGATATTTGTGAACGCTTTTTTTGCAACGAAAGCGGTGGCTATTTTGCCTGCCGGAAAATGTACTGTATTTACGGGAAAGGAAAATTTTCCATGCATCTCTCAAGAGGGTAATGATAAAACATAGGCTTATTAATAGATTTTTTTCAAAAATTTTCGAAAAATTATGCGCCATTATGCTTTTTTTTTTTTTACGGGAATTATTGCGAATTTATGGCGCTCAGGAGGCCGGAATTATCGTGCGGATTTCGCATCCGCGGCATTAATTCCGGAAGGCCAGAACCAAGTGACCACTGACTGCGACTACTAACCAAATGACCACTAATAAGTGACCACCATGACCACAGATCGCACTACCCAAGTGAC